>OY744478.1:8851904-9194709 GCA_963556175.1 Tipula confusa | reverse complement strand
TAACTAAGAAAATTTATGTAAATATTAACCAAATAACTATTAGGAAAAAAAAGTTTGTTCGCTCATAGATGATAAAGTTCAGACTAACAGATGATAAAGTTTAGGCTAAATGATGATAAAGTTTAGGCTAAATGATGATAAAGTTTAGGCTAAAAGATGATAAAGCTCAGACTAAGATAGTAAGAATCTTAACTAAGAAAATTTATGTAAATATTAACCAATTTAATATTTTTAGGAAAAAAAAAGTTTGTTCGCTCATAGATGATAAAGTTCAGGCTAATAGATGATAAAGTTTAGGCTAAAAGATGATAAAGTTTAGGCTAAAAGATGATAAAGTTTAGGCTAAGATAGTAAGAATCTTAACTAAGAAAATTTATGTAAATATTAACCAAATAACTATTAGGAAAAAAAAAGTTTGTTCGCTCATAGATGATAAAGTTCAGACTAACAGATGATAAAGTTTAGGCTAAATGATGATAAAGTTTAGGCTAAAAGATGATAAAGTTTAGGCTAAAAGATGATAAAGTTTAGGCTAAGATAGTAAGAATCTTAACCAAGAAAATTTATGTAAACATTAACCAAATAACTATTAGGAAAAAAAAAGTTTGTTCGCTCATAGATGATAAAGTTCAGGCTAATAGATGCTAAAATTTAGGCTAAAACATGATAAAGTTTAGGCTAAAAGATGATAAAGCTCAGGCTAAGATAGTAAGAATCTTAACTAAGAAAATTTATGTAAATATTAACCAATTTAATATTTTTAGGAAAAAAAAGTTTGTTCGCTCATAGATGATAAAGTTCAGACTAACAGATGATAAAGTTTAGGCTAAATGATGATAAAGTTTAGGCTAAAAGATGATAAAGTTTAGGCTAAAAGATGATAAAGTTTAGGCTAAGATAGTAAGAATCTTAACTAAGAAAATTTATGTAAACATTAACCAAATAACTATTAGGAAAAAAAAAGTTTGTTCGCTCATAGATGATAAAGTTCAGACTAACAGATGATAAAGTTTAGGCTAATAGATGATAAAGTTTAGGCTAAAAGATGATAAAGTTTAGGCTAATAGATGATAAAGTTTAGGCTAAATGATGATAAAGCTCAGGCTAAGATAGTAAGAGTCTTAACTAAGAAAATTTATGTAAATATTAACCGATTAAATATTATTATGAAAAAAAAAGTTTGTTCGCTCATAAATGATAAAGATTAGGCTAACAGATGATAAAGTTTAGGCTAAATGATGATAAAGTTTAGGCTAAATGATGATAAAGTTTAGGCTAAAAGATGATAAAGTTTAGGCTAAGATAGTAAGAATCTTAACTAAGAAAATTTATGTAAATATTAACCAATTTAATATTTTTAGGAAAAAAAAGTTTGTTCGCTCATAGATGATAAAGTTCAGACTAACAGATGATAAAGCTTAGGCTGAATGATGATAAAGTTTAGGCTAAAAGATGATAAAGTTTAGGCTAAGATAGTAAGAATCTTAACTAAGAAAATTTATGTAAATATTAACCAAATAACTATTAGGAAAAAAAAGATTGTTCGCTCATAGATGATAAAGTTCAGACTAACAGATGATAAAGTTTAGGCTAAATGATGATAAAGTTTAGGCTAAATGATGATAAAGTTTAGGCTAAAAGATGATAAAGCTCAGGCTAAGATAGTAAGAGTCTTAACTAAGAAAATTTATGTAAATATTAACCGATTAAATATTATTATGAAAAAAAAAGTTTGTTCGCTCATAAATGATAAAGATTAGGCTAATAGATGATAAAGTTTAGGCTAATAGATGATAAAGTTTAGGCTAAATGATGATAAAGCTCAGGCTAAGATAGTAAGAGTCTTATCTAAGAAAATTTATGTAAATATTAACCGATTAAATATAATTATGAAAAAAAAAGTTTGTTCGCTCATAAATGATAAAGATTAGGCTAATAGATGATAAAGTTTATTCTAAAAGATGATAAAGCTTAGGCAAAGATAGTAAGAGTCTTAACTAAGAAAATGTATGTAAATATTAACCAATTAAATATTTTTAGGAAAAAAAAAAAGTTTGTTCGCTCATAGATGATAAAGTTCAGGCTAATAGATGATAAAGTTTAGGCTAAAAGATGATAAAGTTTAGGCTAAAAGATGATAAAGTTTAGGCTAAGATAGTAAGAATCTTAACTAAGAAAATTTATGTAAATATTAACCAATTAAATATTTTTAGGAAAAAAAAAGTTTGTTCGCTCATAGATGATAAAGTTCAGGCTAATAGATGATAAAGTTTAGGCTAATAGATGATAAAGTTTAGGCTAAAAGATGATAAAGTTTAGGCTAAAAGATGATAAAGTTTAGGCTAAGATAGTAAGAATCTTAACTAAGAAAATTTATGTAAATATTAACCAATTAAATATTTTTAGGAAAAAAAAAAGTTTGTTCGCTCATAGATGATAAAGTTCAGGCTAATAGATGATAAAGTTTAAGCTAATAGATGATAAAGTTTAGGCTAAATGATGATAAAGCTCAGGCTAAGATAGTAAGAGTCTTATCTAAGAAAATTTATGTAAATATTAACCGATTAAATATAATTATGAAAAAAAAAGTTTGTTCGCTCATAAATGATAAAGATTAGGCTAATAGATGATAAAGTTTAGTCTAAAAGATGATAAAGCTTAGGCTAAGATAGTAAGAGTCTTAACTAAGAAAATGTATGTAAATATTAACCAATTAAATATTTTTAGGAAAAAAAAAGTTTGTTCGCTCATAGATGATAAAGTTCAGGCTAATAGATGATAAAGTTTAGGCTAAAAGATGATAAAGTTTAGGCTAAAAGATGATAAAGTTTAGGCTAAGATAGTAAGAATCTTAACTAAGAAAATTTATGTAAATATTAACCAATTATTTTTAGGAAAAAAAAGTTTGTTCGCTCATAGATGATAAAGTTCAGGCTAATAGATGATAAAGTTTGGGCTAAAAGATGATAAAGTTTAGGCTAAAAGATGATAAAGTTTAGGCTAAGATAGTAAGAATCTTAACTAAGAAAATTTATGTAAATATTAACCAATTAAATATTATTAGGAGAAAAAAAAGTTTGTTCGCTCATAGATGATAAAGTTTAGGCTACTAGATGATAAAGTTTGGGCTAAAAGATGATAAAGTTTAGGCTAAGATAGTAAGAATCTTAACTAAGAAAATTTATGTAAATATTAACCAATCAAATATTATTAGGAAAAAAAAGTGTGTTCGCTCATAGATGATAAAGTTTAGGCTAATAGATGATAAAGTTTAGGCTAAATGATGATAAAGTTTAGGCTAAAAGATGATAAAGTTTAGGCTAAGATAGTAAGAATCTTAACTAAGAAAATTTATGTAAATATTAACCAATTTAATATTTTTAGGAAAAAAAAAGTTTGTTCGCTCATATATGATAAAGTTCAGACTAACAGATGATAAAGCTTAGGCTAAAAGATGATAAAGTTTAGGCTAAAAGATGATAAAGTTTAGGCTAAGATAGTAAGAATCTTAACTAAGAAAATTTATGTAAATATTAACCGATTAAATATTATTATGAAAAGAAAAGTTTGTTCGCTCATAAATGATAAAGATTAGGCTAACAGATGATAAAGTTTAGGCTAAATGATGATAAAGTTTAGGCTAAATGATGATAAAGTTTAGGCTAAAAGATGATAAAGTTTAGGCTAAGATAGTAAGAATCTTAACTAAGAAAATTTATGTAAATATTAACCGATTAAATATTATTATGAAAAGAAAAGTTTGTTCGCTCATAAATGATAAAGATTAGGCTAACAGATGATAAAGTTTAGGCTAAATGATGATAAAGTTTAGGCTAAATGATGATAAAGTTTAGGCTAAAAGATGATAAAGTTTAGGCTAAGATAGTAAGAATCTTAACTAAGAAAATTTATGTAAATATTAACCAAATAACTATTTGAAAAAAAAAGTTTGTTCGCTCATAGATGATAAAGTTCAGACTAACAGATGATAAAGTTTAGGCTAAATGATGATAAAGTTTAGGCTAAATGATGATAAAGTTTAGGCTAAAAGATGATAAAGCTCAGGCTAAGATAGTAAGAATCTTAACTAAGAAAATTTATGTAAATATTAACCAAATAACTATTAGGAAAAAAAAAGTTTGTTCGCTCATAGATGATAAAGTTCAGACTAACAGATGATAAAGTTTAGGCTAAATGATGATAAAGTTTAGGCTAAAAGATGATAAAGTTTAGGCTAAAAGATGATAAAGTTTAGGCTAAGATAGTAAGAATCTTAACTAAGAAAATTTATGTAAACATTAACCAAATAACTATTAGGAAAAAAAAAGTTTGTTCGCTCATAGATGATAAAGTTCAGACTAACAGATGATAAAGTTTAGGCTAATAGATGATAAAGTTTAGGCTAAATGATGATAAAGCTCAGGCTAAGATAGTAAGAGTCTTAACTAAGAAAATTTATGTAAATATTAACCGATTAAATATTATTATGAAAAAAAAAGTTTGTTCGCTTATAAATGATAAAGATTAGGCTAACAGATGATAAAGTTTAGGCTAAATGATGATAAAGTTTAGGCTAAATGATGATAAAGTTTAGGCTTAAAGATGATAAAGTTTAGGCTAAGATAGTAAGAATCTTAACTAAGAAAATTTATGTAAATATTAACCAATTTAATATTTTTAGGAAAAAAAAGTTTGTTCGCTCATAGATGATAAAGTTCAGACTAACAGATGATAAAGCTTAGGCTGAATGATGATAAAGTTTAGGCTAAAAGATGATAAAGTTTAGGCTAAGATAGTAAGAATCTTAACTAAGAAAATTTATGTAAATATTAACCAATCAAATATTATTAGGAAAAAAAAGTGTGTTCGCTCATAGATGATAAAGTTTAGGCTAATAGATGATAAAGTTTAGGCTAAATGATGATAAAGTTTAGGCTAAAAGATGATAAAGTTTAGGCTAAGATAGTAAGAATCTTAACTAAGAAAATTTATGTAAATATTAACCAATTTAATATTTTTAGGAAAAAAAAAGTTTGTTCGCTCATATATGATAAAGTTCAGACTAACAGATGATAAAGCTTAGGCTAAAAGATGATAAAGTTTAGGCTAAAAGATGATAAAGTTTAGGCTAAGATAGTAAGAATCTTAACTAAGAAAATTTATGTAAATATTAACCGATTAAATATTATTATGAAAAGAAAAGTTTGTTCGCTCATAAATGATAAAGATTAGGCTAACAGATGATAAAGTTTAGGCTAAATGATGATAAAGTTTAGGCTAAATGATGATAAAGTTTAGGCTAAAAGATGATAAAGTTTAGGCTAAGATAGTAAGAATCTTAACTAAGAAAATTTATGTAAATATTAACCAAATAACTATTTGAAAAAAAAAGTTTGTTCGCTCATAGATGATAAAGTTCAGACTAACAGATGATAAAGTTTAGGCTAAATGATGATAAAGTTTAGGCTAAATGATGATAAAGTTTAGGCTAAAAGATGATAAAGCTCAGGCTAAGATAGTAAGAATCTTAACTAAGAAAATTTATGTAAATATTAACCAAATAACTATTAGGAAAAAAAAAGTTTGTTCGCTCATAGATGATAAAGTTCAGACTAACAGATGATAAAGTTTAGGCTAAATGATGATAAAGTTTAGGCTAAATGATGATAAAGTTTAGGCTAAAAGATGATAAAGCTCAGGCTAAGATAGTAAGAGTCTTAACTAAGAAAATTTATGTAAATATTAACCGATTAAATATTATTATGAAAAAAAAAGTTTGTTCGCTCATAAATGATAAAGATTAGGCTAATAGATGATAAAGTTTAGTCTAAAAGATGATAAAGCTTAGGCAAAGATAAAAAGAGTCTTAACTAAGAAAATGTATGTAAATATTAACCAATTAAATATTTTTAGGAAAAAAAAAAAGTTTGTTCGCTCATAGATGATAAAGTTCAGGCTAATAGATGATAAAGTTTAGGCTAATAGATGATAAAGTTTAGGCTAAAAGATGATAAAGTTTAGGCTAAAAGATGATAAAGTTTAGGCTAAGATAGTAAGAATCTTAACTAAGAAAATTTATGTAAATATTAACCAATTAAATATTTTTAGGAAAAAAAAAAGTTTGTTCGCTCATAGATGATAAAGTTCAGGCTAATAGATGATAAAGTTTAGGCTAATAGATGATAAAGTTTAGGCTAAAAGATGATAAAGCTCAGGCTAAGATAGTAAGAGTCTTATCTAAGAAAATTTATGTAAATATTAACCGATTAAATATAATTATGAAAAAAAAGTTTGTTCGCTCATAAATGATAAAGATTAGGCTAATAGATGATAAAGTTTAGTCTAAAAGATGATAAAGCTTAGGCTAAGATAGTAAGAGTCTTAACTAAGAAAATGTATGTAAATATTAACCAATTAAATATTTTTAGGAAAAAAAAAGTTTGTTCGCTCATAGATGATAAAGTTCAGGCTAATAGATGATAAAGTTTAGGCTAAAAGATGATAAAGTTTAGGCTAAAAGATGATAAAGTTTAGGCTAAGATAGTAAGAATCTTAACTAAGAAAATTTATGTAAATATTAACCAAATAACTATTAGGAAAAAAAAGTTTGTTCGCTCATAGATGATAAAGTTCAGACTAACAGATGATAAAGTTTAGGCTAATAGATGATAAAGTTTAGGCTAAAAGATGATAAAGTTTAGGCTAAAAGATGATAAAGTTTAGGCTAAGATAGTAAGAATCTTAACTAAGAAAATTTATGTAAATATTAACCAATCAAATATTATTGGAAAAAAAAAGTTTGTTCGCTCATAGATGATAAAGTTCAGGCTAATAGATGCTAAAGTTTAGGCTAAAAGATGATAAAGTTTAGGCTAAGATAGTAAGAATCTTAACTAAGAAAATTTATGTAAATATTAACCGATTAAATATTATTATGAAAAAAAAAGTTTGTTCGCTCATAGATGATAAAGTTCAGGCTAATAGATGATAAAGTTTAGGCTAAATGATGATAAAGCTTAGGCTAAGATAGTAAGAATCTTAACTAAGAAAATTTATGTAAATATTAACCAATTAAATATTATTAGGAGAAAAAAAAGTTTTTTTGCTCATAGATGATAAAGATTAGGTTAATAGATGATAAAGTTTAGGCTAAAAGATGATAAAGTTTAGGCTAAAAGATGATAAAGTTTAGGCTAAGATAGTAAGAATCTTAACTAAGAAAATTTATGTAAATATTAACCAATCAAATATTATTGGAAAAAAAAAGTTTGTTCGCTCATAGATGATAAAGTTCAGGCTAATAGATGCTAAAGTTTAGGCTAAAAGATGATAAAGTTTAGGCTAAGATAGTAAGAATCTTAACTAAGAAAATTTATGTAAATATTAACCGATTAAATATTATTATGAAAAAAAAAGTTTGTTCGCTCATAGATGATAAAGTTCAGGCTAATAGATGATAAAGTTTAGGCTAAATGATGATAAAGCTTAGGCTAAGATAGTAAGAATCTTAACTAAGAAAATTTATGTAAATATTAACCAATTAAATATTATTAGGAGAAAAAAAAGTTTTTTTGCTCATAGATGATAAAGATTAGGTTAATAGATGATAAAGTTTAGGCTAAAAGATGATAAAGTTTAGGCTAAAAGATGATAAAGTTTAGGCTAAGATAGTAAGAATCTTAACTAAGAAAATTTATGTAAATATTAACCAATAAATATTACTAGGGAAAAAAAAAAGTTTGTTTGCAGCCTGATGAAACGACCTTTTTTTTTAAAAAATTCTAGTCTCATTAGCTCGAAACCAAATCTACTGAAACCAAGCATTTTTCATAACTTTTTAAATTTAACTGAATCTGGTTTAATAGCCAGATAATTCCAGAATCCGTCATAGTATTTTATAATACGGTACGTTGTTGGCATTTATGCGAGAATTTCGGTTTATAAGACAATCATGCGTTATCGCATGGAATTGCGAAATCGCATATTTTTCATAATAGAGCCTCAGGGGTTATAATCCGTAATGACTAGTTCAATAAGGGTAAGGACCTTTTTTTATTTGCTATGGTTAAAGCTGTGTGGTTTGTGTCATCATGTACCGGGTTCCCCGCAACTATTTCATCCTATTACATCCTATTGATGTGCAGAATCCATAGGCTGAACCATAAGTTCAAGTTAGTGGATTAGTGAATTTGTAAAAAATTATATCGACTTATAGGTGTATTTTTGAGATTTCAAGGACACTACGAAATCCAACCGAAGTATCAATTTATTTCGATTAAACTAATGCAGTTTTAGTACTACATTAATTATACCATACGACCGATGATTTTTAACCACCTACATTAAAACGAGATAGTCCACTTTCTGTAGTTATCTGCACGGTGCATATCTATAGCGATGCTATCCTGGCTTTGACGATACTATCACGGCCTATGAATTCTGCATGCGATACAAATGTTTAGCACATAACTAATGTTACATTCTGTTCTTGAATTTTTTTATTATTCGTTACTTCAAATGAGGTTTACTACGAACTGTAGATACTTTAAATGAAAATTAATGTAACAACATATGTATGTATATATATGTTTATACATAAATAAATATCCGATTTTTAAGTATAGTTAGTTTCTTTCTTCGTATGCGTGTCTCAACCTAAAAAATTTTTAAATTCCAGGTAGTTTTGTTTTCTTGATCTCGCAATAATGTTTTTTTTTTATTTTATCTTCTTTGTTGACTGGTCAAACTGGTTTTATTGCTATTGTTTACTATTGTTTAATTTTCTTATTCAAAAAAGAAAGAAAAAAGTATTATAATAATAAAATTAAAAAGCAAAAATAAGAAAAAAAATCTTATTATGTTATTTCTTCACTCTGAGAACTCTATATTTAAATTTAAGAACTAATCAATATGTATTTTAATACGCTAACTGTTTTATTAATGTTTTTTTTTTTAATTTTTTTTTACAGATTCAGGATAGACAATACTGATCATATAATTGATGTAAATAAGGGTAATCTAGCATTTGAATATGATCAAGTGCATATTATATGTCCGGTGTATGAGCCAGGAACATTCGAAAATGAAACAGAAAAATATATTATTTATAATGTTTCAAAAGTTGAATATGAAACATGTCGCATAACAAATGCAAATCCACGTATTATAGCCATATGCGATAAGCCACAAAAATTATTGTTTTTTACAATAACATTTAGGCCATTTACACCACAGCCGGGCGGCCTAGAATTTTTACCCGGCAATGATTATTATTTTATATGTAAGTATATAATACTTTTTTATTTATTTTTAAAAGTATTCAAATTTTAAATGTTATCCAAAATTTAACTTTGGTGGTTTAACTTAAAATCGATTTGAATAGAAAATTAAATTAATTTGTTAATTAGGTGTCCTGAAAAATACTTAATTTTGAATAAATTCTATAGTCAGATCGTTAGTACATACATGACGACAAGCTTGACAAATTTGACCTTGTACAACTCCATTTCGTCAGCATTTGCCAGACAATTATATTTTAGTAGTTGCGAATACAAAGCACGATTACTATGAATTGCAAGACGAGCTTTAATATTTGATTCCACCTAATTACTGAATTACTTTGTCTCTTGCGTTTTGGTCTCAAAATTGTATGTGTTAGTCTCGATAGTTTGAGACCAACCGAAACTGAGAACTCGTCCTCCTCATCCGTTGGTGCTACATTCCATGAAGGGATTTGGCCGGCTTAACGATGCTTCTTCAAATGGTCGGTAGTCTGCTGCGATCCTCGATGACATGCCGTCAGAAACGGAGTTCTGCTTGGTTCAATGATCCCAGATATTTGAACTTATTCACCCTCATATTGTATTTCTCCTGAAATGAAGTCTCGCGGGTCTGCCTGCAATATATTTGGTTTTCGCTTCGTTCACGACCAATTTGGTGGGCTGATATTTCCAAGGGGGTCCTTTTTTTCAGTGAGATGATGTTGCGACCCAAAATGAAAATGTCGTCAGCGCACATAGATACCAATTTTGACGGTGTGCCCAGATAGGTTCTATAAGGCGTTTCTCTTAATGCTGTCGCACGTCGGCTGGAAGTTTACGAATAGACTATGTACAGGGATGTACTTTTCGTAGCACGTCTCTAGGACCATCCTTAGAGTGAAAGTATGACCAATCGTTGATCTGTTGATCGTGGACGAAAACTGCATTGGTAATCATCCAAACCTTGTAGCCCTGTGTTTAACAAAGCTATACCGCGGTAATTGTTGCAGTCCAACCGATTCCACTCTTCTGGGATGTTGTCTTTTGACTAGATTGTCGCTACATGGTCAAACATGCGGTGGAATATATGATTGCCATTATATTTGAGCATTTCATCGCAGTCGTCTTGTAATTTTACTATCACTCTATCACGTCCCGCACTTCATCATATGTTGGAGGTAGTAGTGAGGTCATCTCGACAGTAATATCAGATTGACGCAAGATAGGTTGTTGCGCAGTAGGTGGTGTCTGTCTATTTAGAAGCGAACAGAAATAATTCCTCCACACTTCTAGAACGGTTTAAGTGTCCATGTAACTCTCCTGTTTCATTGCGAATAACGCTGCTACGCGGATGAAATTCTGTAGCTATTTCTCTTATATATCAATATCTATCCCTTAGGCCTGAATTTTGGATGTTATGTGCCTGTTGTTCATGCCCAACCCTTTTCTTTTGCCTGCATAGCCGAAACGAGGCTATTCTCACGGTTATTTAGGCATCGTGAGATTGCCTTGTTTCTAAATAGCCCTTAAACAATCATCGTTCAGTCAAAGCTTGAACTGCGGCCTATACTGGACATTGATGCATTGGTTACAGCTGTTTTAATTATGTCCTATTGTGTACGAGTAACTTCGTTGCTTAATGCTGATGTGTTCCAACGAATGATATGCTGATTAGTTTTGTTACTTGCAGTGACATGAGGTCGAGCTTATACTTAGATGCTTGTTTGATGAGATGATGGAGGCTCTCCGGGCGTTGTAGGCTAAGTACGTCCCATGTTTCAAATTTTAAATCGTTGTGCCATCGTGTCCGAGGTCGTTTGAGGTCAAATTAGATAAATTCAAATATGAGAATAAAGAGTATTGCGGACAGTAAAACTATAGAATCCCGATTTAAATCTAGGAGCACCGACAGATTATTTTGAAAAAAAAAAACGAGAGCCACTATAATATATGTGTCCCAGAAAGAATGGATAAACCAATCTTAATAATAGTAGATAATAGTTATTAATAGTAGAATATTTTCTAGGTAAGACCTGAGATGTCAGTTTTTTGAAAAATGTCGATTTTATCACGCTACTTTGCGTTTCTGTAAACTATACACTACAAATAAATGAAATTCATCGAGTTTTCAGCACCAACAGATATGCAGTAAAGCGGCCAACTATTTTTAAAAAATGCGTGTTTTACTCGGTGTTACTCGGAAAGAAAATTATCTGGCAGTGGTGATACCAGCACTGAAAAATGTGTTAAAACTGACACCGAAGACACGGTCTGCAATCTCAAAATCAACATACACCGTGTATTGAAAAAAATTAGTTTCATCTATATTACACGCGTGCAAAATCTGGAACCGAGAGACTGCAACGCAAAATTGTTTTTCTGCCAACAGATCCTTGCGAAAATAGAAAATGATCCACAATTCTTTAACTCTATTCTGTATAGTAATGAATCAACGCTTTAGAGAGCTGTACTTCAACAAGCACAATCTGCACAGCTGGCAACTTTCGAATCCGTATTTAATGCAAGATCCTAGTACCAGTTCAAAATGTACTGAGCATAATAATATATTTGCCAAAACTGGTTAATTGAATGGAATGCCAATTCGCCCATTTTTGAACTTTCTTCGAAATGCTCTGCCACATTTATTGGAAGAGGTGTCCGAGGATGTAAGAAAATCTCATTTGTTCCAGAATGATGGGTGTCCTGCGCACTATGAAGTAAACACAAACACAAATTTAGTAAAGCTTATACGTTCCTTGGGAAAACCTATTGATTAACAAGCAGCTATTACCGTTTCGAGGTAGGGTTTTAAACAGTTAATCCCTTCTAAACCGGACAAATATGGAATGATAATCTGGTGGATTTGTGATGCGTGCAAATAGCTAGCTTTGGCATCGTCAACACCCGGTAGAATCAAATGTAATCGGTTTAAAAAAAAAATGGCTTTTGTCAGCTAAGTTCCAAATAAAAATCGAGCTGTAATTTTACTGTTGTCTATGCATTCTGGCGATAAAATAAATATAGAAAACCACAGCAAATCGGATGTTAAGTTAGGTTAAGGTGGCTGTCCGCTTTTCCACAATTTTCTCCACTCAATATCAACTGGAACCAATTCGAAGTCCGAACTCCTAGTCTACTCGAATGCTAGCAATGAGACAGTGTCCAGTAATGACACCCACAATTATGCTAATATTGCGCCGTTGCATGGATGTTAGTTGGTTAAACCTGATTAAGTCTAGTGTAGGCCAAATTTACTGTTCTGCGATCTCGTTAAAGATGAGATACAGTTTCGGACTACTTTGGACGACAAAGTCTGATTGTAAAAATTTAATGGCAGCCTGACTGTAAAAATGCGTATATCCCTTACAAATAGAACATTACACTTTATCCAGTCTTTGGCTTCTTTAATTGCAATGAGCTCCACCTGAAAGACACTACAGTAATCAGGGACGCAAAAAAGAGGTTTAAATTTAGTTCCTTGCAGAACACCCCACAACCAACCTTACTATCAATTCTTGATCCACCCGTAAAGAAGTTAACTGTTCCAGGACTGCTTAATTCAAGAACTACTTAATTCGTCCTCCTGGAATGAATAACAGTCAGAAATTTAATTTCGAGTTATGATGTCGGGATGGCATTTTCAATAGCTTTAAGGATTCCCTTATTTATTAGAATAGATGAGTATCCCTTATTACTACATGTCCACAGATATTTAAGCCTAATAGCTGTACACGTAGCTATTTGTTTAGCTAAGGTATCAAGAGGGATTAGATAAAGGAGAATATCTAGTGACAGGCAGCTCTTTGAACCTTCATCAACAGCTTTTGGTTTGCCGCTGTATTTAGAGCTGGCCACCAAACTGCAACTCCGTACAGTAGAATAGCTCTAACGACAGAAGTCGAATGTACGATTCGAGAGTTTAGTCTCCATCCTTTCCCATTAGTATTCTTACAAGAGTATAGCGTAGCTTTTTTTACCTTTTCCAAAATATTAGGTTTTCAGCTTAGTTTGCCTACAATAATACCCAAGAATTTCCCAGATCGTGTGTTGTGAATTTGCATCGCAACCAACGACGATTTCAACTTTACGTACCTGAGCATCCATTATTAAGCTACGCACATTATCCGGTGAAAGGATTTCTCCATTGTGCGTTAAGTACGCTGAGACGAGCCATTGGTTCTGATTGCTGACCCCTATACTAGTTGCTACCACAACTGCATCGCTATAGTTGGCAAACAGACAAATTGTTAGGTTGTGCTTTGCACGGAACCTCGTCTGAGTGTGTGTGTCCCTTAGACAAGCAGCCTTAAACTGAAGAAACAAATGATTCAAATGTTATAAACGAGTTCTCCGGATCATTGGATGAACTCTGTGATCTTTCTTCGGGCTCGGATTCAGAAGGATCACCGTTGTGTCTATTGTGCAGGTTCAAGATAGGATTCGATCGTGTATTGTTGCAATGTAACCAGCGTCCCGACATATAGGAATAGTCCCAGGGTTCTTCCGTATAATTTTTAGGAAGGAGGATACTACAATCCTCCGTGGCTCTATCAATAACAGCAACAGCGGATCCTTGAGAATCTCACTAAAAGACCTAGTTGCGGTTGCCTGCAACATTGATTTCTTTGCGGCCTTTGGAAATTCATCCGTCGATTTCCGCCTTTTGGACAGAGAGCTCCCAGATGAACTTCCCGGCTTAAATTCTATCGTTTTAGTAGCCCACTATAATGTGGCTCTGTTCTATCCACCAACTGAATCGTTTCTTGACTTTTTATGGCTTTCCATACTTTCCTTTTAGCATTATAGGTTGGTATGTAGGCACCTGCATTATCGATGCATATGTCCTCTACTCTTGGTGAGAGAAGGCCTACAGACCTGATTCTCTTCTTTTTGAGTAGTCGGCTTTATTATTATTTTTAAGATCCATTAATGTCCCACGGGTAGCGGAGAAAAGAATGTCTATCCTTGCAGAGGTCCGCAATGCAAGGATAAGGCTAAATACAACTGGGGATTGCCTGGTGCTAAACACTCGCATCTAATATTTAGCCAACCTTAGTCATTGACCTCAGTTGTTGCCCGGGTGGTACCGCTTGGAGGTGTATTAGATACAATTGGTGGACACTACATAGTTGCAACAACGGAGAATGAGTCACATCTAGTTGCTATCATAAACCATTGCCTAACCTATTGAGTCCGTACCACACCACCCTAATAAAATCGGATGTTCATTGATACTACAATTTGACCAAGGGAGAAAAGTAGGCAATCTAGACGAAGTATGTCATGCATCGAAAATAATTTGGTTGCATTTATCTTGATTAAAATGCTAATAAGCCATTATGTTTCCAACCTCTAGTACAGGGAAAAAAGTAGAGGAATTAGTGGGCCCAAATATTTAAAGGATTAATGGCAGAAATTATTTCGCCCTGTTCAAGGCAGCAACAAGTTCAACTTTAAAAAGAAACCAGTTAAAATAATACCAAAAAGCAAAGGTTCTACATGTGTAGTCCATTGGTGCCGAAAAACCGATGGATTTAATTTATTTGTAGCTGTGGCTTACAGAAACGCAAAGTAGTGCGCAAAAAATCGACATTTTTACCTGGAAAATATTTATTTTTGGTGCACCTAATATTTCCACTATTAGCTCGTAATTATTCAGAGACTAAATTGGAACCAGGTTTACTAATTCCCAAGCTAGTGACATCATTTTAGAGCTCCTGATAAGCAATATGCAAAATGGTTAAGTGCTCTGTAGCCTTAGAACATATAGTAGAGTTTTTCGACATTAAAAAGGTTTAGGTTATAGAAGTAACCTGTTAAAAATCCGGCTTCATCGGATTCGTCCTCAAAGGTAGCCAAGTCGTGCTTTACGTCGAGAAGTCAATGGTGGTTCATCGCTTAGAGATGACTGCACCATCCGTTAAGGGTCGGTACTTAGAACATTAAAATTTTTGATTTTGTGATTTAAGAGATGTTCCCCTCAGGTGTTTAAGTTTTAGGAAAAATCCATGTGATTGAAGAGTTTCGGGGACAAATTTCTCGTCCTTGTCGTACTAGGGTTCTCCAATTTAACATAACATTACTATAATTTTAAATATAATTTTGAGGTTATATAATTTATTAATTTTAACAATTTTATATTTAAACAATTTAGCGACTTCATCGAAAGATGATTTACATCGAAGAATTGGTGGAAGATGTTCAACAAATAATATGAAAGTAGTTTTTAAAGTCTGCTGTTCACCAGATGAACGAAAAAATAATACATCAGGCACAAATAATAATATAATACCATCGATAGCAACATCAGGCGTTGGTTATGGTAATAGTGGCACATCAATTATTGATATTAACAATTCGGATGGTCATATTCAAACATCAAACAGTGGATCATCGAATCGTGGTATACCGCAAATTCCGAATATAAATACAAATATTAGCAATGTTGTTCAAAGTACAATGAGTTGGTCTAATTGGAATCATCCCCAAAGTACACCAATAACGTCAACATTATCGGTTCAGTCATTTTATCCATATATGACGTCACCGCGTCCTACTATTAATAGTGCTGTTAATATTAATAATAATTATAATAGTAATAGTAATAGTAATTTAAATAATAACAATAGTAATAATAATAATTCACCGTCCCACAAACCAACTAAGAAAACAAGTAAGTTTTATTCACATTATAATATAGTTTTAATTATAATTTTTATTTATAATTAAAATGTTATTTTTAATATTTGTTGAAATAAGTCCTTATAGTAGAATTTTTCTTACTTTATAAAATTAATTTATTTTATCAAGCCAAAGTTGATCTTTATTGAGATCTTTTTACAAGATCTTCTAGACAAAAAAATTTTTACAATTGCTCTCTATCAATATTTAGGTTTACGGTAAGTGTGGAAAAACAGAATTAAACAGAGTAATTAAACGAGTTTGACTAAAAACTCTATCTGTTTATCATTTGAAGAGAAAAACTGAACTGAACTATGGTGTTTGATTATGCGTTTTTATTAGTATTAAATTAAACCACCAACTCCCACCAACAGTTCGAGCCATCAAAACAACAGGCATCAAGAAAAATCAGATAGCAGAACTTCGTCATATCCAGTCTGAGCCACCAACAACTGACAGATAGCCAAACAATAACCGGCATATACAAGATTAAAAAACTATATTGACAACCAAGGATATGACGCAACAAGACGTAAACTCCGATTGGCTAAAGATATGCTGGCAAATAATAGCAGATCCAGACTAGCTTTGAATCTTAAATTAAAAAAACATTGAGAGGATGATGACGCAAATCATGGACCTTTATAAAAAATAGGCATGGAAGCTTCCGAAGAACAGGAAGCTAATGCAAAATATTTCGTAGACCAACACTACTTTATAAATGTAAGCAACGCATATGAAAACGTTACAATACAGTTATCAATACGATCGGAATTCGTCTACCACCTGTAGAGATCCCACATTTTCACGGGAACTACACGAAATGGGTAGGCTTTTCGGACACGTTCAAACGGTTAGTTCATGACAATAGTCAGTTTACCATAAAATGAACTACCTTAAAAGTCACGTAGAAGGGTCAGCTGGGAAATTATTAAGCCATTTAGAACCCACTGGGAAAAACTACGATGCTGCATGGGCCATATTGGAAAATCGGTATCATAATATGAGACTACTGGTGTCCAATCTATTGAACACGCTACTAAACCAGCCGACTAGTTCAACCGAATCTGTCTCGGCCATCAGAAATCTACACGACACAACAACGGAGTGTCTCCACGCGTTAAGAAATACGGGTATCGAGGTTCATACATGGAACCCTTTTATAATCTACACGTTAATGAAACAATTGGATAACGAGTCACGACACATCAATCAAAAAATCCCTGGAAAAGAGATTGGGGAGTCCAAACATATTGCCTCAATATTCTATCGTGAGGAAGACAGTATCATGTAAAACCACAACAGGAGCATCGCTGAATGATATGATGCATAAAGGCCCAACGCTACAAGACAACCTGACGTCGATATTGATCAGATGAAAGAAACATCGTAATTACTTCCAAAATTGAGAAAATGTTCAGGCAAATTGTTCAGGCGTTGAGATATCCAATAGCTTCCAAGTTTGTTCAAACTAACTTCTACGTTGACGATCTGCTTTCCGGGTCCAATACAATAACAGAAGCGTTAAATGCGCACAAGAAGAATTACTAGGTCTTCTCTCTGGAGGAGGTTTCAATCTCAGGAAATGGAACAGCAACAACAAAGAAATACTAGAAGGCCTTTCAGATAATCTGAAGAAACCAAGACTCCACAAAATAGAATTCAATCATACAGTGAAAACATTGTCTTCTTCGACAGACACGGTCGATTTTAAGGTCGTAAATCGCTGCGTAAATCCAGTACAATTACTAATCCACAAGATTTTGTGGGTAGAACTGGCCTAGCTACAGCATTCAGACCATCCAACAACACCCATCGACAATCAAAAAAGGGACAAGATGGTAGCACGGAAAGAAAAACTATAAAAACGTTTACAACTATAATAAAATCACCTATCATCGACTTTGACAGATTTTCATCAAAGCAACGGTTTGTCCTAAGTATTTTCATCATTTACCAAATTACGAACCAAAAACGTGGCTCATTTAACACCAGAGGCATTCAGTTTTAAAGATAATAATCAAAATCGTACAACACGAAGCCTTTGAAACCGAGAGCATTTAATCGCAAACAAAACCATATACAGGCGTAGTACAATCTTAGCTCTAATTCCTTTTATTGACGAAACCGGCTTATTAAAAGTCGAAGGGAGGTTAAATAACTCAATCCTTAGATTCAACGAGAAGCGTCCCATTATATTGCCAAGATGGCATCAATGTCCAAAACTTGAGGTAAACCTTGAGCCAACTTGAGTTAAAACTACTGGATATTGCACGCCAAGAATTTCAACCGACACATGATACACAAGAAGCAAACCTCCCTACAATTGATGGGTATATTACCGCCAGAACTAGTACTTCCGGTGTCTCCATCAATTTAAAATCATACAAAGGTCAAGGACCTCGAACCGATCAGCGATTTAACAATTGACGCCTTTCTCGCTGTTCTCAAGCGCTTTATATCCCGAAGAGATTTTGTCTTAAGATATTTAGTGATTGCGGGACAAATTTAGTAAGAGAAATTCTGTAGGAGCTAGCGGGCAAATAAAGGCTCAAACTCAACAACGACAGAAAAAAGCAGTCGAAAAAATCGCCGAACTAGAGATCCAGTGGAATTGTATCCCGCTGGGAAGCCTCCATTTCAAATATTTAGAGAATATCCACTTGGAAACATGGACACACCCTCATAAGTCCAGAAGTCAAATTGACCATGTGTTAATATCTAAGGGAATGTCTCGGGTGATCCAAGATGTGAAATCTAATCGGTCATCCACCAAATTTGTAAGCAGTGATCATCAATTGGGCACTGCAATGGTAAAATGGCAGTTTTCATACAAGTCAAGGAGCACAGATAAACGTAACCTACGTTCAACTGCGAAGGTCTGATAAACGAAGATGAAAAAGGACAATAACAGAATCTTGTTAGCACTAGCGTTATGGAAACCAACCCCCGTTCTGATGATGTGAACACTCTATGGGAGGTATTAAAAATTTCGGTTGTCAGTGCTGCCCAGGCGACTCTAGATATGGTAGAAATTAAACGCAAAAATGATTGGTTTTTCGCCAAAAAATGCGTAAGCGTTTTATAATCGCACGGAAAAACAAAGCGGTACTTGCAAGAAGAACTGCAAAGCGAATTTGTTGACGGAAAAAGCGTGAATGGTAAACGATTAAAGTCTTAAGAGTATAGCAACTCAGCAATGAGCGTAACTTCTTTAAATGAGTTACCGGACTGCACCATACCTCCAGACCTAGGTCCATTGCCATTCGGGACCAGGATGGAAACCTCCGTGTTAACATCGATGCATGGTAGGAGCATTTCTCTGATATAATAAATGTTCAACGAGTGTCAAATACTGTATTTGAAAATTGCCAAATACGGACTGCGGAGATGTGCATAGAGGACCCATCCTACGAGGAATTTATTTTAAACGAAACCTGGGGTTAATTGTAATAATTCTGAGTTCTTGATATTCGAAGGGGATACATTGTGAAACTATCCTTTCGAACTTCTTCGATTAGTATGGAAAAGCAAAATCATCCCTGATGAATAGAAGGTGGCCGCGTTGTGCCCTATCTGTGTAATTGGACTGAATGGTAACTGTGTAAAAGAACTACTGTGTCCACTTGTACGATTCTGTTGGCTGGTTTTAGAGACCAAGACGCAATGAAAAAGTGAATTTCCGATACCTCGGGTCCCTTGTCACTCATGATAGTTAAAGCACGTCTTGTCAAAATCAAGAGCAATCGTGCTTTGTATGCCTTACGTCCACTGCTAAAGTCAAAATACTTTGCAAATGCCGACAAGCTGAAGTTGTACAAGGTGTTGATCAGACGTGTTGTTATGTATAGGTATGAAAGCTGGACTCTGACGAATGAGTTTGGGAGATGGTGACATTCGAGAGAAGAATCATGCGCTTGATTTATGGCCGCAAACGCGACGATGACTTACCGAGTTTTATCCAACCACATTAAATATTTTCCATTTAAACTCTAATAAGAGAGCCGTCATTTTACAGGCGCAGAGGTCGCTGTCGGCGACTTTGGCTCCTCGGTGTAGAGAACGACTTGTCTTCTTCGGGTTGTCTAGGCAAGCTCGGGAAAGAACAAGCTCGGGATCGAATCCAATGGAGCCAGAATATTGATGGAGAAATCATAATAGGCCCTAAAAGTATACAATTGATACTAGCTACTAGTAGAGCACATAAATAATTATTTCTAAAATATATGCAACTTATTTTCTTCTATAAATTTTATTATATTTTCTTATTTTATTTTTCTTTCAGATGAATACGACAAACATCCTAATGAGGTGGTTAAAAATGAAGAATTAACTTATAGTAATAATATTAAAGCAATTTATAATAGTAAATCTGTATCAAAAATATTATCTATAAATTTACTATTAGGACTAATTATATACTGGTGTCAACGGTGAATTGTGCGGTATGCGGATCATCTATTTTAATTTTAATTTACTCCATTTTTAATTTTTATTTTATTTTGTAATTATATATAATTTAATTTTATAATATTTAGGAAAAACTAAAAAATAAAAGGATACCGAAAATTCTTTTACCGCATGTACACAGGTAACAAAATATTTTGCAAAAAAAAAAAAACATATTGCGCTGGCCGCACAATATATATTCTATATAAATATGTATTAATAGTTTATGTTTTTCGATTCATTTTAAATATGTCTCATTACGAATACTTTAAAGTACTTATGATACATATAACACATATACATAAACACACACACACATTCACACATAAATATAATAATAATATTATATTAGTATAATTTTAATTTATAAGAATCTCCTTTAAATGCACCTCTCAACCGGTGTGAACTAAAAAAAACAGTAAAACTTCGATTTAAACAAACCTAAGACTCTTAAAAGTTCGTTTACTTCAATCCAACTGTTTGGAATTTTTCATCGTGTCGTCCTAGAGTTACTGTTGTCTCTATGTCCATATTAACTTTTGGAAGGAAATAATGTTGGACGGATCAAAAATCTAATTTTAGTTCAAAACTAGTAGGACAATTTAAATCTCGTATAGCTACATTTTGTTTTGTTTAATCATTGTGTGATCACCTTGATCGAGTTATCAAAAGCTGGCTGAAGTTGGTAACTATTTACATTTTTAAATTTTAAAAACCGGCTATGACTTCCGATTCCTTTTCAAAAATGCGTTTGTTATTCCAATTAATTGATGATATTGTTGCTTATTGTGTTTTCTTTTTGTCAATTTTGTAGATCACACAAAAAAAGTTACGATCGGGTTTAAATTATTACGATGAAACCATTCCCCTCCGTACGTGTTGATTAGTAGAAACCGAAGTTTTACCGAATTATATATCGAAAAAAAAAATTACACGAATCAAATTTACAACAAATATTATAATTTTTATAAATGCCAAATGTGAGGTGTACACATAGCATTTTCAAATCTAGTCTTAATTTTTATTACAGTTTAACCTTCTAACCCTTTCGGAACATTCTAAAGTGGTCTGATTGAAACTTGGCCCAATTTGAGAATTAAAAAAAAAAACGTGCATTTTAAAAAAAAAAATACAAACAAACATGACATTGCTCCGCCACGGTATCCTCACACTAGTTATTACTCAAAACTTCTAATCTTAGCATTGTACAAACAAATCAAATTAAACTAATCGATTCCTACTACTAGGAAACTCATTGGTATCTAAGTGGTATCCTAACCTGTCTTGTTCGCGTACATTGAGGTACAGGTTCTTATGGTGACTCATCAATTTGATCTATATAGCCAATAAGAGGCCGAGACACGGTGTCATTGGTCTTCTCGGTTGAATTTCACGCACTGGTGAATGATCCCCTGCACGTCTGAAGTGTTTGAGCATGGAGGAGTGGTATTTACCAATGTGCCCCATTCGGGTTTCGACAAATCCCAGGTATTGTTAATCCCATGTACTGTGTATCTTGTTCGATTAAATTCCGAATCTCAGGAAAATCTCGCAGATGAGCGTCTTTGCACACGTTTTTGCTGTCGAATTTAATTCAAACACATTTGCATGTAGAATGCAAATAATGCAGTCCACCTTGTGGTGGTACCTTCTTTAATAAAAATCCATTTGTTATGTACCTCAGTGGGGGCCAACTGTCCCACTAGGTCCAAAGATAGAATCTCAAAACGTTTTGCCATAATAGGTGTTCTCAATAGTCTAGGGAATTTAAGATTCATCATTTTATATTTTTAACAAGGGATGCAATCCCTGCTGTGTTTGACAATGTCATTTTTCATTCCCACCCAATAGTACTTATGGGCTATTTTGGCGTAAGTTCTGCCAACGCCATAACGACCAGTACTGGGTGCATCGAAACTTTAGCATAATATCGATATGACACATAATGTTAGCTATGACATTATCTTGCCTGGAGTTTACTCGATTGTCAAATTGAATGATTGGAGTCTCAACGCCCATCGAGCCAATCTCTCGCCAAAGGTCGATGGTCCGAACAGACAAGTATGTCATTTTTAAAATAATTAATGAGGCGTTGAAACGTTGCAGGGGCGTTTTTTAGGCCAAGAGGCATTCTTCATGAACGATATTCTATCGCGATCGACCTCTGCTACATTGATTTGCCAATAGCCTGCCTTTCGATCAATTGTGGATAAAAATCCAATTTTATTTGGTTTGTGAATAATATCATCGATTCGGTCATAGTTCGACGATAAATGTAGTTCCTTTGATCCTCTCATCCACCTTAAACGTCTATATGTGTCTAAAGGATATTTTCGGTCTTTTCCATCGGCCAGCATAATGCTTCTGACGGATTCCCCACAGTGGACATCATACTCTTTTAACGTTTGATATAATTCAAATTTGGCAACGCTAGTTTTCATCGCAGTATCGAAAAAAGAAGAGCCTATATTGTCAAAGATGCCAATATAAACCAAAGCGCGCTGAGATTGATGCTCAGTTAACCTGGCTTATTACAACTGTTAAAATGTTTTTAGCCTGAGAACTTCTGTGGTTCCGCAGGGGGTTTATCACTGCTTTTTGTGCTTCCAGGCTTCAATCTACATTCTGCGAAATCAAGTCCATGACGTCTGCAAAATTTGCAATATAATATGATCTGGTAACTATAATTTGGTGAACTCTAAATTCTCAAATCGGACCACTTTTGAATGATCCGAACAGGTGGTCTTATTAGAAGGTTAAAGTGTGTATTGACAACGGTATGTCTACTTATTTTATATCCCATTTAATTTTGACATTGGTGAAACATGGTTAGCGACATTGATGCACACTATAAGATATGTAAAGGAGACAAGTCGTTAACCGCTCGATTTTGTTAATTAAGTAACGTTTCGTTTAAAACTAGGAATTTTTAGTAATAAACCTTTTGGTTAACCAATAACATTCCAAGTTATTTATGATGGTAGTTTATATATAGGTCCTCAAAGTTTGCGTAATAATGTGCCGGGACTGTTTGATGTATCCGAATTAAAAAAAAATCAAAAGCATTACAGGCCAAAATTGACCTTTTACTGAAATCTTTTACACGGTCAGCCTAACAAACGATTTACACACAATTGATCACTGCGTTTTGGTCAACAGCAGGGATTAAACTCAAAACCGCGGTGTATTTACGATCGGTGACAAAATTTCTAATTTAAATGTATGTTAATTTCCCCGGCGGAAAATTATATTTATAATTATTTATTTATTATTAGTATATCATCTGAACAAGCCGACTTTCTTTGTCTATTTCTCTCGCTCTCTCTCGCTCTCTCTATATATACAATATATATTAAAAGTAATTATAATAATTATAAAAATATGTCGTATCTCCTTTAATATATTAGGTATATTATAATATAATTTTTTTTTAAATTATTTTAGTTAACAATTTTATTTTTATTTTACCGCAAGAAGACTTATAAATTTACTTATTATAATAATGCATTAAGTATATTAAAAAAACAAAATTATTAATGTAAATTATTTTAATTATTAATTATATATATATATATATATATATATATATATATATATATATATATATATATATATATATATATATATATATATATATATATTTATATTTATATATATATATATATATATATATATATATATATATATATATATATATATATATATATATATATATATATCGCTCATTGTGTGCAACAGCACAATAAGTACTACTTCATGCGTTATTACATGATTCCATTTATAAAACCTGTGCCATGAGGACTATATGCACATGCTATTCCAGTTACTTAAGTAATTAAAAAATTAAAAGGCTGCTCCAAAGAAATTATGTTTTTGCCTTATTGTTTTATTGTACAAAATGAGCGATATATATATATATATATATATATATATATATATATATATATATATATATATATATATATATATATATATATCACATCAGACATGCGTGACCCGTTCTTCCTCTTCTGGAGCAACTTCCACTTTTCGAGCTTTCGCAGTGTATCCCTCAGCTCGATCTTTTGTATAAACCAGATCCTCAATTGATCTTGCCAAAGATACAATAATAACTATGATATCACATTGCCAAGAAAACTGTGCAATGTTCCACAATCCATTGGTACTACCTGCTCCTATGGCTATTGACATCATTATTGCAGCATATTCTGCATCATTTTTGGTTGACAGTGTCGGAAATGCAGAATCGGTGAACATTCTGGTCTAGACTGGAGTAATCAAATAATTGTCAATCATGTCCATATTTTTTTTTGTGGACCCACATCTTCTTCGTTGGTAATGGTAAAATTAATGTCATTCGAATTTGGATTGATCAGTCAAATTAGTGGTATTTCCAGAGTGCTTATATTCTCCTTGACAAATATTGCATTTAACAAATTGATTATTTCCTTGTGCATCTAATTTATTAAAATAACAAAACTGCTATTAACAACTCCGCTACGTACGTAGCAAAACAGTTGAAACGGGAATTCATATTTGTCTTTTTAAGTGCTATCGTCGTGAAGTGAGCAACATTTCGCTACCCTCCAAACATTTAGATAACAAAACGTAGTAGGCAAGTGGTATAAAAAGAAATCAGTTTATTTGGAAGGTAATGCCTTTTTGTAAACGTTAAACGCCATTTAAAAGCAATTTGTTATCGATAGTTTCGAGAGGACAAACTCAATCGATATTCTATCGATGTTTAGACAATACTAGTCGAAAGCAATAGTACAAAAAATTTGGTTGCTTTAATTAACGAAAATATTCGTAAGCGATAGTAGGCCTTTTGGTTTTAAATCTACACAAATTTCGAATTTTTTGTTTTTTTTCCGAACTTGTTTTTTCGTTTAGACTCGATTATGTTTCGATTTAATACGTTTCGATTTAATACGTTTATAATGGTACACCTGTCATATGCCGTGGTTCTCAATTTATATATTATATTATTTTGAAATATTTTGCACGCAATTCGTTTATGGATTTATTTAAATGTCGATGTAATAATTTAAGCAATACACACACAATCAACAAAACTACACATTCATACACATTTCATAATTAAAAACTGTCTCGCCCAACATCAATAATTCTGTTAACATAAATTTTATCTTTTAAGATATAATTAACTATAATAATTTTTATTAATTTAATTCTTGTAAATAATAATTAAAAAAAAAACTTTAAGAAAACTAAAGGTAACAGTAAACTAATTGCGTAAACTTAATTTATACATTTTTTAAAATGAGTAAAAATGATTTTTTTTTTAAAAATATGTTTATCATTATTTTAGACACAATAATATAAGGTGATTAATAAACCATCAAAATTTATTGATTATAAGTCGATTATTCAACTGAAATGTGTGACTATTTCCCGTTAGTCAATATTTTTGTTCAACGTGGAACTTTGCAAAAAAAAAAAATATATTTATATATATATATATATATATATATATATATATATATATATATATATATATATATATATATATATATATATATATATATATATATATATATATATATATATATATATAAATATTTATAAATTGTTACCCAATAAGAAGTTTCATTTTGAATAGCCTGCTATTTGGGCAGCTGTCAATTTTGAAGCGGTCATCTTTTGACATTTGACAAGTAAAAACTACGCCATTACTAAAAATGGTACGATACACGCTTCAACAACCCACTGAAATTGTTAAAATTCTCTACCAAAATGGTGAAAATTTTGCAGTCACAGTTTGCAAAACTAAAGCATTTTTTGATCGCTGTGAAGCACCTTCTCGGCCGGCAATAATGAAACTGGTGGAAAAATTTGAGCTATTGGGACAAGCTATTGAGCTATTGGGACAACCGTGTGCGTCGCTCAAGAACAACTGAGAATATTGCTGCTGTAGCCCGTAGTATTGAAGAAAACTGTGTGCAACTGTTACGGTAAATGGATTGCGCTACCGAGCTGTGACTAATGATTTTTTATGGCCGGAATTGGAAGAAGATATTGATGTGGACGACGTTTATTTTCAGCAAGACGGCGCTACGTGCCACGCAAGCAACGAAACAATCGCAATTTTGCAAGAAAAGTTTCCTGACCGTGTTATTTTTCGAAGAGGTGATCACAATTGGCCACCGAGATCTTATGATTTAATATCTTTAGACTTTTTTCTTTGCCAATGTCAATGCTCCACAATCGATTCAAGACCTTAAAAATGGAATTCGTGAACTTATCGAGGACATACAGCCAATGTGTGATGAAAAGGATATGGTGCTGCAAGCGTAGCCATGGCGGCCATTTGGCTGATATCGTTTTAAAATGTTAATGGCATACTTTCCTCTTTACAATGAAATAAACATTCATTGATTTCTCTTAAAAAATGTTTTTTTTTTGATATCAAAATGAAACCTCTTATTGGAAAACCCGTTATATATATATATATATATATATATATATATATATATATATATATATATATATATATATATATATAAATATATATAAATATATATAAATATATATAAATAAATATATATAAATATATATAAATATATATATATTTATATATATATATATATATATATATATATATATATATATATATATATATATATATATATATATATATATATATATATATATATATATATATATATATATATATATATATATATATATATATATATATATATATATATATATATATATATATGTATGTATATATATATATATATATATATATATATATATATATATATATATATATATATATATATATATATATATATATATATATATATATATATATATATATATATATATATATATATATATATATATATATCGGTGCCAGATTGATTGTAACTACGCTCATTTTCTTTTCTAGTTCAATCCCTAAGAAAAGTCTTTGTTTTGTTGTTTTAATCTTTTATCATTTAATTAAACAACAGTTTTGTGTGATTACCGACCCTACATAGCACACATTGATTCGGTTGTCTTTATATACCTAATTTATTGCTACGTAGCCTGCTTGATTTTGCGTATCGAAAAATACGTTATCGAGTTCACGAATTAAAAAATACTCTATTTGACAGCTTTATTTTGTTAATGTATGACCCGCAAAGTATTTTGAAGTTTTTATTTTAAATCTGGAATACCTACAAATATATATATATATATATATATATATATATATATATATATATATATAAATATATATATATATATATATATATATATATATATATATATATATATATATATATATATAATGTTTTTTGTGAGTAAAAAATAACGTGATATTAAAAAATTAAGTATAATAAGTATATATGGCGGGTGATTGATTGGGGTTAAAAAAAATTGTCCTTTACTATAGAATTGTAAATAAATAACTGTAACCATTTTCAGCACCGTTACTTTTTTTTTATTTGTGCCATTATAGATTACAAATATATTTAATAAAAATGCAGTATACGATTTGCTATTTAAACGAAAACAATTCGAGAATGATTTAATAAAAAAAAAAATCAAATTTCTCTGATCTCCAATCCACACCCTCTAATTTATTAATAATTTCACACAAACAAAAATTTTAAATTATTTTTTAATAACAGTTAAAAAAAATAAAATATTGTAATAATTAATTCTAATAAGTTTATATATTTAAAAAATAAAAACAAAAAAAAAAAAAAATCAATAATATAATTTTAAGTAAAAAATACTATAATTGTAATCGACTGCTGTTATTTATAATTAAATTACAAAAAAATAAAATTTGACAAATTCAGGAAAAACAAAATATGAATTAAAATCCATTATAACACGATGAAAATTTTAAATAAGAAAACTAATATGTATAACTATTACTAAAAAAAAAAAAACAAAACAAACAAGAAAAAAAAACAAAAAAAATATTTAAATGTGTTGTTTCAGATATTCACCAAAACATTAATAAGAAAAGAAAAAGAGAAAACGTAAAAAATACAAAAAAAAAAATTAAATTAAATAAAAAAAAATTAGTTAAAAATAAAAGAATTATTAATTTTAAAAAATTTGTTTTTTTTAATGTTTTTGCTTGTTTTTAACCTAACCGGCAAAAGCGTTAAAACAACTAAACCCAACGAAGTTCTCAGCCAAAGTCAAAAGCTAAACAACAACCAGCGACAGGCAGTATCGCCAGACAGCCGACCATAATGGATGAACTAATTGCCCAACAAACCATAGTTAATGAAAAAATTGTTCAATTCAAAAGCAATTAAAATAAAGGTGGGAAAAGCCGAAACGAAAATATAGCAATTGAGAGAGCTACATCCTGACTAACACTAATCAGTAGTATTTATACTATCAGTATTATACTATCAGTATAAATACTACACCGACGAAAGAACCACGTGGCAACGACCTATAAAATAATTATAGAGGAAATGCGCTAGCTATTACAAAATGGGCCACCACTAACATCGAAACCATCACGAAGCCAAATTATACAGCTCCTGAAGAAGAGTCCAATAAAAATTACGAATCAAAAAACCAAATACCAACGGATCAAAGTAGCAATAGCAAGCTCAACCAGTTGCTACGAAGACAAAGCAAAGGGCTTTTATTGTAAGGCTAACGCCTTTGTAAATTTAAGAGTTTGATTGTTTATTCAATACAACACGTAATAGTGGCCCGATTGTGATGAATGATACCTTAATCAAAAGCTCTGATCGTCAGTATAAATACTACTATAAAATATGTATACATTTCAGTAAAAAAATTTTATACAAAAAATCAGCAAATCTGCAAAGGGGTTAGCCTTTGCAAATTTACGAATTTCATTGTTTATTCGATACAACACGTAATAGTGGCCCGATTGTAATGAATGATACCTTAATCAAAAGCTCTGATCATCAGTATAAATACTACTATAAAATATGTATACATTTCAGCAACAAAATTGTATACAAAAAATCTGCAAAGGGGTTAGCCTTTGCAAATTTACGAATTTCATTGTTTATTCGATACAGCACGTAATAGTGGCCGGATTGTAATGAATGATACCTTAATCAAAAGCTCTGATCATCAGTATAAATACTACTATAAAATATGTATACATTTCAGCAAAAAAATTGTATACAAAAAATCTGCAAAGGGGTTAGCCTTTGCAAATTTACGAATTTCATTGTTTATTCGATACAACACGTACTAGTGGCCCGATTGCGATGAATGATACCTTAATCAAAAGCTCTGATCATCAGTATAAATACTACTATAAAATATGTATACATTTCAGCAACAAAATTGTATACAAAAAATCTGCAAAGGGGTTAGCCTTTGCAAATTTACGAATTTCATTGTTTATTCGATACAGCACGTAATAGTGGCCGGATTGTAATGAATGATACCTTAATCAAAAGCTCTGATCATCAGTATAAATACTACTATAAAATATGTATACATTTCAGCAAAAAAATTGTATGCAAAAAACCTGCAAAGGGGTTATCCTTTGCAAATTTACGAATTTCATTGTTTATTCGATACAGCACGTAATAGTGGCCCGATTGTAATGAATGATACCTTAATCATAAGCTCTGATCATCAGTATAAATACTACTATAAAATATGTATACATTTCAGCAACAAAATTGTATACAAAAAATCTACAAAGGGGTTAGCCTTTGCAAATTTACGAATTTCATTGTTTATTCGATACAGCACGTAATAGTGGCCCGATTGTAATGAATGATACCTTAATCAAAAGCTCTGACCATCATTATAAATACTACTATAAAATATGTATACATTTCAGCAAAAAAATTGTATACAAAAAATCTGCAAAGGGGTTAGCCTTTGCAAATTTACGAATTTCATTACGAATTTTTACGAATTCGATACAGCACGTAATAGTGGCCCGATTGTAATGAATGATACCTTAATCAAAAGCTCTGATCATCAGTATAAATACTACTATAAAATATGTATACATTTCAGCAAAAAAATTGTATACAAAAAATCTGCAAAGGGGTTAGCCTTTGCAAATTTACGAATTTCATTGTTTATTCGATACAGCACGTAATAGTGGCCCGATTGTAATGAATGATACCTTAATCAAAAGCTCTGACCATCAGTATAAATACTACTATAAAATATGTATACATTTCAGCAACAAAATTGTATACAAAAAATCTGCAAAGGGGTTAGCCTTTGCAAATTTACGAATTTCATTGTTTATTCGATACAGCACGTAATAGTGGCCCGATTGTAATGAATGATACCTTAATCAAAAGCTCTGATCATCAGTATAAATACTACTATAAAATATGTATACATTTCAGCAACAAAATTGTATACAAAAAATCTGCAAAGGGGTTAGCCTTTGCAAATTTACGAATTTCATTGTTTATTCGATACAACACGTAATAGTGGCCCGATTGTAATGAATGATACCTTAATCAAAAGCTCTGACCATCAGTATAAATACTACTATAAAATATGTATACATTTCAGCAACAAAATTGTATACAAAAAATCTGCAAAGGGGTTAGCCTTTGCAAATTTACGAATTTCATTGTTTATTCGATACAGCACGTAATAGTGGCCGGATTGTAATGAATGATACCTTAATCAAAAGCTCTGATCATCAGTATAAATACTACTATAAAATATGTATACATTTCAGCAAAAAAATTGTATGCAAAAAATCTGCAAAGGGGTTATCCTTTGCAAATTTACGAATTTCATTGTTTATTCGATACAGCACGAAATAGTGGCCCGATTGTAATGAATGATACCTTAATCAAAAGCTCTGATCATCAGTATAAATACTACTATAAAATATGTATACATTTCAGCAACAAAATTGTATACAAAAAATCTACAAACGGGTTAGCCTTTGCAAATTTACGAATTTCATTGTTTATTCGATACAGCACGTAATAGTGGCCCGATTGTAATGAATGATACCTTAATCAAAAGCTCTGACCATCATTATAAATACTACTATAAAATATGTATACATTTCAGCAAAAAAATTGTATACAAAAAATCTGCAAAGGGGTTAGCCTTTGCAAATTTACGAATTTCATTGTTTATTCGATACAGCACGTAATAGTGGCCCGATTGTAATGAATGATACCTTAATCAAAAGCTCTGATCATCAGTATAAATACTACTATAAAATATGTATACATTTCAGCGAAAAAATTCTATACAAAAAATCTGCAAAGGGGTTAGCCTTTGCAAATTTACGAATTTCATTGTTTATTCGATACAACACGTAATAGTGGCCCGATTGTAATGAATGATACCTTAATCAAAAGCTCTGATCATCAGTATAAATACTACTATAAAATATGTATACATTTCAGCAACAAAATTGTATACAAAAAATCTGCAAAGGGGTTAGCCTTTGCAAATTTACGAATTTCATTGTTTATTCGATACAGCACGTAATAGTGGCCGGATTGTAATGAATGATACCTTAATCAAAAGCTCTGATCATCAGTATAAATACTACTATAAAATATGTATACATTTCAGCAAAAAAATTGTATGCAAAAAATCTGCAAAGGGGTTAGCCTTTGCAAATTTACGAATTTCATTGTTTATTCGATACAGCACGTAATAGTGGCCCGATTGTAATGAATGATACCTTAATCAAAAGCTCTGATCATCAGTATAAATACTACTATAAAATATGTATACATTTCAGCAACAAAATTGTATACAAAAAATCTACAAAGGGGTTAGCCTTTGCAAATTTACGAATTTCATTGTTTATTCGATACAGCACGTAATAGTGGCCCGATTGTAATGAATGATACCTTAATCAAAAGCTCTGATCATCAGTATAAATACTACTATAAAATATGTATACATTTCAGCAACAAAATTGTATACAAAAAATCTGCAAAGGGGTTAGCCTTTGCAAATTTACGAATTTCATTGTTTATTCGATACAACACGTAATAGTGGCCGGATTGTAATGAATGATACCTTAATCAAAAGCTCTGATCATCAGTATAAATACTACTATAAAATATGTATACATTTCAGCAAAAAAATTGTATACAAAAAATCTGCAAAGGGGTTAGCCTTTGCAAATTTACGAATTTCATTGTTTATTCGATACAGCACGTAATAGTGGCCCGATTGTAATGAATGATACCTTAATCAAAAGCTCTGATCATCAGTATAAATACTACTATAAAATATGTATACATTTAATACTACTATAAAATATGTATACATTCGGGTTTCGACAAATCCCAGGTATTGTTAATCCCATGTACTGTGTATCTTGTTCGATTAAATTCCGAATCTCAGGAAAATCTCGCAGATGAGCGTCTTTGCACACGTTTTTGCTGTCGAATTTAATTCAAACACATTTGCATGTAGAATGCAAATAATGCAGTCCACCTTGTGGTGGTACCTTCTTTAATAAAAATCCATTTGTTATGTACCTCAGTGGGGGCCAACTGTCCCACTAGGTCCAAAGATAGAATCTCAAAACGTTTTGCCATAATAGGTGTTCTCAATAGTCTAGGGAATTTAAGATTCATCATTTTATATTTTTAACAAGGGATGCAATCCCTGCTGTGTTTGACAATGTCATTTTTCATTCCCACCCAATAGTACTTATGGGCTATTTTGGCGTAAGTTCTGCCAACGCCATAACGACCAGTACTGGGTGCATCGAAACTTTAGCATAATATCGATATGACACATAATGTTAGCTATGACATTATCTTGCCTGGAGTTTACTCGATTGTCAAATTGAATGATTGGAGTCTCAACGCCCATCGAGCCAATCTCTCGCCAAAGGTCGATGGTCCGAACAGACAAGTATGTCATTTTTAAAATAATTAATGAGGCGTTGAAACGTTGCAGGGGCGTTTTTTAGGCCAAGAGGCATTCTTCATGAACGATATTCTATCGCGATCGACCTCTGCTACATTGATTTGCCAATAGCCTGCCTTTCGATCAATTGTGGATAAAAATCCAATTTTATTTGGTTTGTGAATAATATCATCGATTCGGTCATAGTTCGACGATAAATGTAGTTCCTTTGATCCTCTCATCCACCTTAAACGTCTATATGTGTCTAAAGGATATTTTCGGTCTTTTCCATCGGCCAGCATAATGCTTCTGACGGATTCCCCACAGTGGACATCATACTCTTTTAACGTTTGATATAATTCAAATTTGGCAACGCTAGTTTTCATCGCAGTATCGAAAAAAGAAGAGCCTATATTGTCAAAGATGCCAATATAAACCAAAGCGCGCTGAGATTGATGCTCAGTTAACCTGGCTTATTACAACTGTTAAAATGTTTTTAGCCTGAGAACTTCTGTGGTTCCGCAGGGGGTTTATCACTGCTTTTTGTGCTTCCAGGCTTCAATCTACATTCTGCGAAATCAAGTCCATGACGTCTGCAAAATTTGCAATATAATATGATCTGGTAACTATAATTTGGTGAACTCTAAATTCTCAAATCGGACCACTTTTGAATGATCCGAACAGGTGGTCTTATTAGAAGGTTAAAGTGTGTATTGACAACGGTATGTCTACTTATTTTATATCCCATTTAATTTTGACATTGGTGAAACATGGTTAGCGACATTGATGCACACTATAAGATATGTAAAGGAGACAAGTCGTTAACCGCTCGATTTTGTTAATTAAGTAACGTTTCGTTTAAAACTAGGAATTTTTAGTAATAAACCTTTTGGTTAACCAATAACATTCCAAGTTATTTATGATGGTAGTTTATATATAGGTCCTCAAAGTTTGCGTAATAATGTGCCGGGACTGTTTGATGTATCCGAATTAAAAAAAAATCAAAAGCATTACAGGCCAAAATTGACCTTTTACTGAAATCTTTTACACGGTCAGCCCAACAAACGATTTACACACAATTGATCACTGCGTTTTGGTCAACAGCAGGGATTAAACTCAAAACCGCGGTGTATTTACGATCGGTGACAAAATTTCTAATTTAAATGTATGTTAATTTCCCCGGCGGAAAATTATATTTATAATTATTTATTTATTATTAGTATATCATCTGAACAAGCCGACTTTCTTTGTCTATTTCTCTCGCTCTCTCTCGCTCTCTCTATATATACAATATATATTAAAAGTAATTATAATAATTATAAAAATATGTCGTATCTCCTTTAATATATTAGGTATATTATAATATAATTTTTTTTTAAATTATTTTAGTTAACAATTTTATTTTTATTTTACCGCAAGAAGACTTATAAATTTACTTATTATAATAATGCATTAAGTATATTAAAAAAACAAAATTATTAATGTAAATTATTTTAATTATTAATTATATATATATATATATATATATATATATATATATATATATATATATATATATATATATATATATATATATATATATATATATATATTTATATTTATATATATATATATATATATATATATATATATATATATATATATATATATATATATATATATATATATATATATATATATATCGCTCATTGTGTGCAACAGCACAATAAGTACTACTTCATGCGTTATTACATGATTCCATTTATAAAACCTGTGCCATGAGGACTATATGCACATGCTATTCCAGTTACTTAAGTAATTAAAAAATTAAAAAATTAAAAGGCTGCTCCAAAGAAATTATGTTTTTGCCTTATTGTTTTATTGTACAAAATGAGCGATATATATATATATATATATATATATATATATATATATATATATATATATATATATATATATATATATATATATATATATATATATCACATCAGACATGCGTGACCCGTTCTTCCTCTTCTGGAGCAACTTCCACTTTTCGAGCTTTCGCAGTGTATCCCTCAGCTCGATCTTTTGTATAAACCAGATCCTCAATTGATCTTGCCAAAGATACAATAATAACTATGATATCACATTGCCAAGAAAACTGTGCAATGTTCCACAATCCATTGGTACTACCTGCTCCTATGGCTATTGACATCATTATTGCAGCATATTCTGCATCATTTTTGGTTGACAGTGTCGGAAATGCAGAATCGGTGAACATTCTGGTCTAGACTGGAGTAATCAAATAATTGTCAATCATGTCCATATTTTTTTTTGTGGACCCACATCTTCTTCGTTGGTAATGGTAAAATTAATGTCATTCGAATTTGGATTGATCAGTCAAATTAGTGGTATTTCCAGAGTGCTTATATTCTCCTTGACAAATATTGCATTTAACAAATTGATTATTTCCTTGTGCATCTAATTTATTAAAATAACAAAACTGCTATTAACAACTCCGCTACGTACGTAGCAAAACAGTTGAAACGGGAATTCATATTTGTCTTTTTAAGTGCTATCGTCGTGAAGTGAGCAACATTTCGCTACCCTCCAAACATTTAGATAACAAAACGTAGTAGGCAAGTGGTATAAAAAGAAATCAGTTTATTTGGAAGGTAATGCCTTTTTGTAAACGTTAAACGCCATTTAAAAGCAATTTGTTATCGATAGTTTCGAGAGGACAAACTCAATCGATATTCTATCGATGTTTAGACAATACTAGTCGAAAGCAATAGTACAAAAAATTTGGTTGCTTTAATTAACGAAAATATTCGTAAGCGATAGTAGGCCTTTTGGTTTTAAATCTACACAAATTTCGAATTTTTTGTTTTTTTTCCGAACTTGTTTTTTCGTTTAGACTCGATTATGTTTCGATTTAATACGTTTCGATTTAATACGTTTATAATGGTACACCTGTCATATGCCGTGGTTCTCAATTTATATATTATATTATTTTGAAATATTTTGCACGCAATTCGTTTATGGATTTATTTAAATGTCGATGTAATAATTTAAGCAATACACACACAATCAACAAAACTACACATTCATACACATTTCATAATTAAAAACTGTCTCGCCCAACATCAATAATTCTGTTAACATAAATTTTATCTTTTAAGATATAATTAACTATAATAATTTTTATTAATTTAATTCTTGTAAATAATAATTAAAAAAAAAACTTTAAGAAAACTAAAGGTAACAGTAAACTAATTGCGTAAACTTAATTTATACATTTTTTAAAATGAGTAAAAATGATTTTTTTTTTAAAAATATGTTTATCATTATTTTAGACACAATAATATAAGGTGATTAATAAACCATCAAAATTTATTGATTATAAGTCGATTATTCAACTGAAATGTGTGACTATTTCCCGTTAGTCAATATTTTTGTTCAACGTGGAACTTTGCAAAAAAAAAAAATATATTTATATATATATATATATATATATATATATATATATATATATATATATATATATATATATATATATATATATATATATATATATATATATATATATATATATAAATATTTATAAATTGTTACCCAATAAGAAGTTTCATTTTGAATAGCCTGCTATTTGGGCAGCTGTCAATTTTGAAGCGGTCATCTTTTGACATTTGACAAGTAAAAACTACGCCATTACTAAAAATGGTACGATACACGCTTCAACAACCCACTGAAATTGTTAAAATTCTCTACCAAAATGGTGAAAATTTTGCAGTCACAGTTTGCAAAACTAAAGCATTTTTTGATCGCTGTGAAGCACCTTCTCGGCCGGCAATAATGAAACTGGTGGAAAAATTTGAGCTATTGGGACAAGCTATTGAGCTATTGGGACAACCGTGTGCGTCGCTCAAGAACAACTGAGAATATTGCTGCTGTAGCCCGTAGTATTGAAGAAAACTGTGTGCAACTGTTACGGTAAATGGATTGCGCTACCGAGCTGTGACTAATGATTTTTTATGGCCGGAATTGGAAGAAGATATTGATGTGGACGACGTTTATTTTCAGCAAGACGGCGCTACGTGCCACGCAAGCAACGAAACAATCGCAATTTTGCAAGAAAAGTTTCCTGACCGTGTTATTTTTCGAAGAGGTGATCACAATTGGCCACCGAGATCTTATGATTTAATATCTTTAGACTTTTTTCTTTGCCAATGTCAATGCTCCACAATCGATTCAAGACCTTAAAAATGGAATTCGTGAACTTATCGAGGACATACAGCCAATGTGTGATGAAAAGGATATGGTGCTGCAAGCGTAGCCATGGCGGCCATTTGGCTGATATCGTTTTAAAATGTTAATGGCATACTTTCCTCTTTACAATGAAATAAACATTCATTGATTTCTCTTAAAAAATGTTTTTTTTTTGATATCAAAATGAAACCTCTTATTGGAAAACCCGTTATATATATATATATATATATATATATATATATAAATATATATAAATATATATAAATATATATAAATAAATATATATAAATATATATAAATATATATATATTTATATATATATATATATATATATATATATATATATATATATATATATATATATATATATATATATATATATATATATATATATATATATATATATATATATATATATATATATATATATATGTATATATATATATATATATATATATATATATATATATATATATATATATATATATATATATATATATATATATATATATATATATATATATATATATATATATATCGGTGCCAGATTGATTGTAACTACGCTCATTTTCTTTTCTAGTTCAATCCCTAAGAAAAGTCTTTGTTTTGTTGTTTTAATCTTTTATCATTTAATTAAACAACAGTTTTGTGTGATTACCGACCCTACATAGCACACATTGATTCGGTTGTCTTTATATACCTAATTTATTGCTACGTAGCCTGCTTGATTTTGCGTATCGAAAAATACGTTATCGAGTTCACGAATTAAAAAATACTCTATTTGACAGCTTTATTTTGTTAATGTATGACCCGCAAAGTATTTTGAAGTTTTTATTTTAAATCTGGAATACCTACAAATATATATATATATATATATATATATATATATATATATATATATATATAAATATATATATATATATATATATATATATATATATATATATATATATATATATATATATAATGTTTTTTGTGAGTAAAAAATAACGTGATATTAAAAAATTAAGTATAATAAGTATATATGGCGGGTGATTGATTGGGGTTAAAAAAAATTGTCCTTTACTATAGAATTGTAAATAAATAACTGTAACCATTTTCAGCACCGTTACTTTTTTTTTATTTGTGCCATTATAGATTACAAATATATTTAATAAAAATGCAGTATACGATTTGCTATTTAAACGAAAACAATTCGAGAATGATTTAATAAAAAAAAAAATCAAATTTCTCTGATCTCCAATCCACACCCTCTAATTTATTAATAATTTCACACAAACAAAAATTTTAAATTATTTTTTAATAACAGTTAAAAAAAATAAAATATTGTAATAATTAATTCTAATAAGTTTATATATTTAAAAAATAAAAACAAAAAAAAAAAAAAATCAATAATATAATTTTAAGTAAAAAATACTATAATTGTAATCGACTGCTGTTATTTATAATTAAATTACAAAAAAATAAAATTTGACAAATTCAGGAAAAACAAAATATGAATTAAAATCCATTATAACACGATGAAAATTTTAAATAAGAAAACTAATATGTATAACTATTACTAAAAAAAAAAAAACAAAACAAACAAGAAAAAAAAACAAAAAAAATATTTAAATGTGTTGTTTCAGATATTCACCAAAACATTAATAAGAAAAGAAAAAGAGAAAACGTAAAAAATACAAAAAAAAAAATTAAATTAAATAAAAAAAAATTAGTTAAAAATAAAAGAATTATTAATTTTAAAAAATTTGTTTTTTTTAATGTTTTTGCTTGTTTTTAACCTAACCGGCAAAAGCGTTAAAACAACTAAACCCAACGAAGTTCTCAGCCAAAGTCAAAAGCTAAACAACAACCAGCGACAGGCAGTATCGCCAGACAGCCGACCATAATGGATGAACTAATTGCCCAACAAACCATAGTTAATGAAAAAATTGTTCAATTCAAAAGCAATTAAAATAAAGGTGGGAAAAGCCGAAACGAAAATATAGCAATTGAGAGAGCTACATCCTGACTAACACTAATCAGTAGTATTTATACTATCAGTATTATACTATCAGTATAAATACTACACCGACGAAAGAACCACGTGGCAACGACCTATAAAATAATTATAGAGGAAATGCGCTAGCTATTACAAAATGGGCCACCACTAACATCGAAACCATCACGAAGCCAAATTATACAGCTCCTGAAGAAGAGTCCAATAAAAATTACGAATCAAAAAACCAAATACCAACGGATCAAAGTAGCAATAGCAAGCTCAACCAGTTGCTACGAAGACAAAGCAAAGGGCTTTTATTGTAAGGCTAACGCCTTTGTAAATTTAAGAGTTTGATTGTTTATTCAATACAACACGTAATAGTGGCCCGATTGTGATGAATGATACCTTAATCAAAAGCTCTGATCGTCAGTATAAATACTACTATAAAATATGTATACATTTCAGTAAAAAAATTTTATACAAAAAATCAGCAAATCTGCAAAGGGGTTAGCCTTTGCAAATTTACGAATTTCATTGTTTATTCGATACAACACGTAATAGTGGCCCGATTGTAATGAATGATACCTTAATCAAAAGCTCTGATCATCAGTATAAATACTACTATAAAATATGTATACATTTCAGCAACAAAATTGTATACAAAAAATCTGCAAAGGGGTTAGCCTTTGCAAATTTACGAATTTCATTGTTTATTCGATACAGCACGTAATAGTGGCCGGATTGTAATGAATGATACCTTAATCAAAAGCTCTGATCATCAGTATAAATACTACTATAAAATATGTATACATTTCAGCAAAAAAATTGTATACAAAAAATCTGCAAAGGGGTTAGCCTTTGCAAATTTACGAATTTCATTGTTTATTCGATACAACACGTACTAGTGGCCCGATTGCGATGAATGATACCTTAATCAAAAGCTCTGATCATCAGTATAAATACTACTATAAAATATGTATACATTTCAGCAACAAAATTGTATACAAAAAATCTGCAAAGGGGTTAGCCTTTGCAAATTTACGAATTTCATTGTTTATTCGATACAGCACGTAATAGTGGCCGGATTGTAATGAATGATACCTTAATCAAAAGCTCTGATCATCAGTATAAATACTACTATAAAATATGTATACATTTCAGCAAAAAAATTGTATGCAAAAAACCTGCAAAGGGGTTATCCTTTGCAAATTTACGAATTTCATTGTTTATTCGATACAGCACGTAATAGTGGCCCGATTGTAATGAATGATACCTTAATCATAAGCTCTGATCATCAGTATAAATACTACTATAAAATATGTATACATTTCAGCAACAAAATTGTATACAAAAAATCTACAAAGGGGTTAGCCTTTGCAAATTTACGAATTTCATTGTTTATTCGATACAGCACGTAATAGTGGCCCGATTGTAATGAATGATACCTTAATCAAAAGCTCTGACCATCATTATAAATACTACTATAAAATATGTATACATTTCAGCAAAAAAATTGTATACAAAAAATCTGCAAAGGGGTTAGCCTTTGCAAATTTACGAATTTCATTGTTTATTCGATACAGCACGTAATAGTGGCCCGATTGTAATGAATGATACCTTAATCAAAAGCTCTGATCATCAGTATAAATACTACTATAAAATATGTATACATTTCAGCAACAAAATTGTATACAAAAAATCTGCAAAGGGGTTAGCCTTTGCAAATTTACGAATTTCATTGTTTATTCGATACAGCACGTAATAGTGGCCCGATTGTAATGAATGATACCTTAATCAAAAGCTCTGACCATCAGTATAAATACTACTATAAAATATGTATACATTTCAGCAACAAAATTGTATACAAAAAATCTGCAAAGGGGTTAGCCTTTGCAAATTTACGAATTTCATTGTTTATTCGATACAGCACGTAATAGTGGCCCGATTGTAATGAATGATACCTTAATCAAAAGCTCTGATCATCAGTATAAATACTACTATAAAATATGTATACATTTCAGCAACAAAATTGTATACAAAAAATCTGCAAAGGGGTTAGCCTTTGCAAATTTACGAATTTCATTGTTTATTCGATACAACACGTAATAGTGGCCCGATTGTAATGAATGATACCTTAATCAAAAGCTCTGACCATCAGTATAAATACTACTATAAAATATGTATACATTTCAGCAACAAAATTGTATACAAAAAATCTGCAAAGGGGTTAGCCTTTGCAAATTTACGAATTTCATTGTTTATTCGATACAGCACGTAATAGTGGCCGGATTGTAATGAATGATACCTTAATCAAAAGCTCTGATCATCAGTATAAATACTACTATAAAATATGTATACATTTCAGCAAAAAAATTGTATGCAAAAAATCTGCAAAGGGGTTATCCTTTGCAAATTTACGAATTTCATTGTTTATTCGATACAGCACGAAATAGTGGCCCGATTGTAATGAATGATACCTTAATCAAAAGCTCTGATCATCAGTATAAATACTACTATAAAATATGTATACATTTCAGCAACAAAATTGTATACAAAAAATCTACAAACGGGTTAGCCTTTGCAAATTTACGAATTTCATTGTTTATTCGATACAGCACGTAATAGTGGCCGGATTGTAATGAATGATACCTTAATCAAAAGCTCTGATCATCAGTATAAATACTACTATAAAATATGTATACATTTCAGCAAAAAAATTGTATGCAAAAAATCTGCAAAGGGGTTAGCCTTTGCAAATTTACGAATTTCATTGTTTATTCGATACAGCACGTAATAGTGGCCCGATTGTAATGAATGATACCTTAATCAAAAGCTCTGATCATCAGTATAAATACTACTATAAAATATGTATACATTTCAGCAACAAAATTGTATACAAAAAATCTACAAAGGGGTTAGCCTTTGCAAATTTACGAATTTCATTGTTTATTCGATACAGCACGTAATAGTGGCCCGATTGTAATGAATGATACCTTAATCAAAAGCTCTGATCATCAGTATAAATACTACTATAAAATATGTATACATTTCAGCAACAAAATTGTATACAAAAAATCTGCAAAGGGGTTAGCCTTTGCAAATTTACGAATTTCATTGTTTATTCGATACAACACGTAATAGTGGCCGGATTGTAATGAATGATACCTTAATCAAAAGCTCTGATCATCAGTATAAATACTACTATAAAATATGTATACATTTCAGCAAAAAAATTGTATACAAAAAATCTGCAAAGGGGTTAGCCTTTGCAAATTTACGAATTTCATTGTTTATTCGATACAGCACGTAATAGTGGCCCGATTGTAATGAATGATACCTTAATCAAAAGCTCTGATCATCAGTATAAATACTACTATAAAATATGTATACATTTCAGCAAAAAAATTGTATACAAAAAATCTGCAAAGGGGTTAGCCTTTGCAAATTTACGAATTTCATTGTTTATTCGATACAGCACGTAATAGTGGCCCGATTGTAATGAATGATACCTTAATCAAAAGCTCTGACCATCAGTATAAATACTACTATAAAATATGTATACATTTCAGCAACAAAATTGTATACAAAAAATCTGCAAAGGGGTTAGCCTTTGCAAATTTACGAATTTCATTGTTTATTCGATACAGCACGTAATAGTGGCCCGATTGTAATGAATGATACCTTAATCAAAAGCTCTGATCATCAGTATAAATACTACTATAAAATATGTATACATTTCAGCAACAAAATTGTATACAAAAAATCTGCAAAGGGGTTAGCCTTTGCAAATTTACGAATTTCATTGTTTATTCGATACAACACGTAATAGTGCCCCGATTGTAATGAATGACACCTTAATCAAAAGCTCTGATCATCAGTATAAATACTACTATAAAATATGTATACATTTCAGCAAAAAAATTGTATACAAAAAATCTGCAAAGGGGTTAGCCTTTGCAAATTTACGAATTTCATTGTTTATTCGATACAGCACGTAATAGTGGCCGGATTGTAATGAATGATACCTTAATCAAAAGCTCTGATCATCAGTATAAATACTACTATAAAATATGTATACATTTCAGCAAAAAAATTGTATGCAAAAAATCTGCAAAGGGGTTAGCCTTTGCAAATTTACGAATTTCATTGTTTATTCGATACAGCACGTAATAGTGGCCCGATTGTAATGAATGATACCTTAATCAAAAGCTCTGACCATCAGTATAAATACTACTATAAAATATGTATACATTTCAGCAATAAAATTGTATACAAAAAATCTGCAAAGGGGTTAGCCTTTGCAAATTTACGAATTTCATTGTTTATTCGATACAGCACGTAATAGTGGCCCGATTGTAATGAATGATACCTTAATCAAAAGGTCTGATCATCAGTATAAATACTACTATAAAATATGTATACATTTCAGCAAAAAAATTGTATACAAAAAAATCAGCAAATCTGCAAAGGGGTTAGCCTTTGCAAATTTACGAATTTCATTGTTTATTCGATACAACACGTAATAGTGGCCCGATTGTAATGAATGATACCTTAATCAAAAGCTCTGATCATCAGTATAAATACTTCTATAAAATATGTATACATTTCAGCAAAAAAATTGTATACAAAAAATCTGCAAAGGGGTTAGCCTTTGCAAATTTACGAATTTCATTGTTTATTCGATACAACACGTAATAGTGGCCCGATTGTAATGAATGATACCTTAATCAAAAGCTCTGATCATCAGTATAAATACTACTATAAAATATGTATACATTTCAGCAAAAAAATTGTATACAAAAAATCTGCAAAGGGGTTAGCCTTTGCAAATTTACGAATTTCATTGTTTATTCGATACAGCACGTAATAGTGGCCGGATTGTAATGAATGATACCTTAATCAAAAGCTCTGACCATCAGTATAAATACTACTATAAAATATGTATACATTTCAGCAATAAAATTGTATACAAAAAATCTGCAAAGGGGTTAGCCTTTGCAAATTTACGAATTTCATTGTTTATTCGATACAGCAGGTAATAGTGGCCCGATTGTAATGAATGATACCTTAATCAAAAGCTCTGATCATCAGTATAAATACTACTATAAAATATGTATACATTTCAGCAACAAAATTGTATACAAAAAATCTGCAAAGGGGTTAGCCTTTGCAAATTTATGAATTTCATTGTTTATTCGACACAGCACGTAATAGTGGCCCGATTGTAATGAATGATACCTTAATCAAAAGCTCTGACCATCATTATAAATACTACTATAAAATATGTATACATTTCAGCAAAAAAATTGTATACAAAAAATCTGCAAAGGGGTTAGCCTTTGCAAATTTACGAATTTCATTGTTTATTCGATACAGCACGTAATAGTGGCCCGATTGTAATGAATGATACCTTAATCAAAAGCTCTGATCATCAGTATAAATACTACTATAAAATATGTATACATTTCAGCGAAAAAATTCTATACAAAAAATCTGCAAAGGGGTTAGCCTTTGCAAATTTACGAATTTCATTGTTTATTCGATACAGCACGTAATAGTGGCCCGATTGTAATGAATGATACCTTAATCAAAAGCTCTGATCATCAGTATAAATACTACTATAAAATATGTATACATTTCAGCAACAAAATTGTATACAAAAAATCTACAAAGGGGTTAGCCTTTGCAAATTTACGAATTTCATTGTTTATTCGATACAGCACGTAATAGTGGCCCGATTGTAATGAATGATACCTTAATCAAAAGCTCTGATCATCAGTATAAATACTACTATAAAATATGTATACATTTCAGCAACAAAATTGTATACAAAAAATCTGCAAAGGGGTTAGCCTTTGCAAATTTACGAATTTCATTGTTTATTCGATACAACACGTAATAGTGGCCGGATTGTAATGAATGATACCTTAATCAAAAGCTCTGATCATCAGTATAAATACTACTATAAAATATGTATACATTTCAGCAAAAAAATTGTATACAAAAAATCTGCAAAGGGGTTAGCCTTTGCAAATTTACGAATTTCATTGTTTATTCGATACAGCACGTAATAGTGGCCGGATTGTAATGAATGATACCTTAATCAAAAGCTCTGATCATCAGTATAAATACTACTATAAAATATGTATACATTTCAGCAAAAAAATTGTATACAAAAAATCTGCAAAGGGGTTAGCCTTTGCAAATTTACGAATTTCATTGTTTATTCGATACAACACGTAATAGTGGCCCGATTGTAATGAATGATACCTTAATCAAAAGCTCTGATCATCAGTATAAATACTACTATAAAATATGTATACATTTCAGCAAAAAAATTCTATACAAAAAATCTGCAAAGGGGTTAGCCTTTGCAAATTTACGAATTTCATTGTTTATTCGATACAGCACGTAATAGTGGCCCGATTGTAATGAATGATACCTTAATCAAAAGGTCTGATCATCAGTATAAATACTACTATAAAATATGTATACATTTCAGCAACAAAATTGTATACAAAAAATCTGCAAAGGGGTTAGCCTTTGCAAATTTACGAATTTCATTGTTTATTCGATACAACACGTAATAGTGCCCCGATTGTAATGAATGACACCTTAATCAAAAGCTCTGATCATCAGTATAAATACTACTATAAAATATGTATACATTTCAGCAAAAAAATTGTATACAAAAAATCTGCAAAGGGGTTAGCCTTTGCAAATTTACGAATTTCATTGTTTATTCGATACAGCACGTAATAGTGGCCGGATTGTAATGAATGATACCTTAATCAAAAGCTCTGATCATCAGTATAAATACTACTATAAAATATGTATACATTTCAGCAAAAAAATTGTATGCAAAAAATCTGCAAAGGGGTTAGCCTTTGCAAATTTACGAATTTCATTGTTTATTCGATACAGCACGTAATAGTGGCCCGATTGTAATGAATGATACCTTAATCAAAAGCTCTGACCATCAGTATAAATACTACTATAAAATATGTATACATTTCAGCAATAAAATTGTATACAAAAAATCTGCAAAGGGGTTAGCCTTTGCAAATTTACGAATTTCATTGTTTATTCGATACAGCACGTAATAGTGGCCCGATTGTAATGAATGATACCTTAATCAAAAGGTCTGATCATCAGTATAAATACTACTATAAAATATGTATACATTTCAGCAAAAAAATTGTATACAAAAAAATCAGCAAATCTGCAAAGGGGTTAGCCTTTGCAAATTTACGAATTTCATTGTTTATTCGATACAACACGTAATAGTGGCCCGATTGTAATGAATGATACCTTAATCAAAAGCTCTGATCATCAGTATAAATACTTCTATAAAATATGTATACATTTCAGCAAAAAAATTGTATACAAAAAATCTGCAAAGGGGTTAGCCTTTGCAAATTTACGAATTTCATTGTTTATTCGATACAACACGTAATAGTGGCCCGATTGTAATGAATGATACCTTAATCAAAAGCTCTGATCATCAGTATAAATACTACTATAAAATATGTATACATTTCAGCAAAAAAATTGTATACAAAAAATCTGCAAAGGGGTTAGCCTTTGCAAATTTACGAATTTCATTGTTTATTCGATACAGCACGTAATAGTGGCCGGATTGTAATGAATGATACCTTAATCAAAAGCTCTGACCATCAGTATAAATACTACTATAAAATATGTATACATTTCAGCAATAAAATTGTATACAAAAAATCTGCAAAGGGGTTAGCCTTTGCAAATTTACGAATTTCATTGTTTATTCGATACAGCAGGTAATAGTGGCCCGATTGTAATGAATGATACCTTAATCAAAAGCTCTGATCATCAGTATAAATACTACTATAAAATATGTATACATTTCAGCAACAAAATTGTATACAAAAAATCTGCAAAGGGGTTAGCCTTTGCAAATTTACGAATTTCATTGTTTATTCGATACAACACGTAATAGTGGCCCGATTGTAATGAATGATACCTTAATCAAAAGCTCTGATCATCAGTATAAATACTACTATAAAATATGTATACATTTCAGCAAAAAATTTGTATACAAAAAAATCAGCAAATCTGCAAAGGGGTTAGCCTTTGCAAATTTACGAATTTCATTGTTTATTCGATACAGCACGTAATAGTGGCCGGATTGTAATGAATGATACCTTAATCAAAAGCTCTGATCATCAGTATAAATACTACTATTAAATATGTATACATTTCAGCAAAAAAATTGTATACAAAAAATCTGCAAAGGGGTTAGCCTTTGCAAATTTACGAATTTCATTGTTTATTCGATACAGCACGTAATAGTGGCCGGATTGTAATGAATGATACCTTAATCAAAAGCTCTGATCATTAGTATAAATACTACTATAAAATATGTATACATTTCAGCAAAAAAATTGTGTACAAAAAATCTGCAAAGGGGTTAGCCTTTGCAAATTTACGAATTTCATTGTTTATTCGATACAGCACGTAATAGTGGCCGGATTGTAATGAATGATACCTTAATCAAAAGCTCTGATCATCAGTATAAATACTACTATTAAATATGTATACATTTCAGCAAAAAAATTGTATACAAAAAATCTGCAAAGGGGTTAGCCTTTGCAAATTTACGAATTTCATTGTTTATTCGATACAGCACGTAATAGTGGCCGGATTGTAATGAATGATACCTTAATCAAAAGCTCTGATCATTAGTATAAATACTACTATAAAATATGTATACATTTCAGCAAAAAAATTGTATACAAAAAATCTGCAAAGGGGTTAGCCTTTGCAAATTTACGAATTTCATTGTTTATTCGATACAGCACGTAATAGTGGCCGGATTGTAATGAATGATACCTTAATCAAAAGCTCTGACCATCAGTATAAATACTACTATAAAATATGTATACATTTCAGCAATAAAATTGTATACAAAAAATCTGCAAAGGGGTTAGCCTTTGCAAATTTACGAATTTCATTGTTTATTCGATACAGCAGGTAATAGTGGCCCGATTGTAATGAATGATACCTTAATCAAAAGCTCTGATCATCAGTATAAATACTACTATAAAATATGTATACATTTCAGCAACAAAATTGTATACAAAAAATCTGCAAAGGGGTTAGCCTTTGCAAATTTACGAATTTCATTGTTTATTCGATACAACACGTAATAGTGGCCCGATTGTAATGAATGATACCTTAATCAAAAGCTCTGATCATCAGTATAAATACTACTATAAAATATGTATACATTTCAGCAAAAAATTTGTATACAAAAAAATCAGCAAATCTGCAAAGGGGTTAGCCTTTGCAAATTTACGAATTTCATTGTTTATTCGATACAGCACGTAATAGTGGCCGGATTGTAATGAATGATACCTTAATCAAAAGCTCTGATCATCAGTATAAATACTACTATTAAATATGTATACATTTCAGCAAAAAAATTGTATACAAAAAATCTGCAAAGGGGTTAGCCTTTGCAAATTTACGAATTTCATTGTTTATTCGATACAGCACGTAACAGTAGCCCGATTGTAATGAATGATACCTTAATCAAAAGCTCTGATCATCAGTATAACTACTACTATAAAATATGTATACATTTCAGCAACAAAATTGTATACAAAAAATCTACAAAGGGGTTAGCCTTTGCAAATTTACGAATTTCATTGTTTATTCGATACAGCACGTAATAGTGGCCGGATTGTAATGAATGACACCTTAATCAAAAGCTCTGACCATCAGTATAAATACTACTATAAAATATGTATACATTTCAGCAACAAAATTGTATACAAAAAATCTGCAAAGGGGTTAGCCTTTGCAAATTTACGAATTTCATTGTTTATTCGATACAGCACGTAACAGTAGCCCGATTGTAATGAATGATACCTTAATCAAAAGCTCTGATCATCAGTATAACTACTACTATAAAATATGTATACATTTCAGCAACAAAATTGTATACAAAAAATCTACAAAAGGGTTAGCCTTTGCAAATTTACGAATTTCATTGTTTATTTGATACAGCACGTAATAGTGGCCCGATTGTAATGAATGATACCTTAATCAAAAGCTCTGATCATCAGTATAAATACTACTATAAAATATGTATACATTTCAGCAACAAAATTGTATACAAAAAATCTGCAAAGGGGTTAGCCTTTGCAAATTTACGAATTTCATTGTTTATTCGATACAGCACGTAATAGTGGCCGGATTGTAATGAATGATACCTTAATCAAAAGCTCTGATCATCAGTATAAATACTACTATAAAATATGTATACATTTCAGCAAAAAATTTGTATACAAAAAAATCAGCAAATCTGCAAAGGGGTTAGCCTTTGCAAATTTACGAATTTCATTGTTTATTCGATACAGCACGTAATAGTGGCCGGATTGTAATGAATGATACCTTAATCAAAAGCTCTGATCATCAGTATAAATACTACTATTAAATATGTATACATTTCAGCAAAAAAATTGTATACAAAAAATCTGCAAAGGGGTTAGCCTTTGCAAATTTACGAATTTCATTGTTTATTCGATACAGCACGTAATAGTGGCCGGATTGTAATGAATGATACCTTAATCAAAAGCTCTGATCATTAGTATAAATACTACTATAAAATATGTATACATTTCAGCAAAAAAAATTGTATACAAAAAATCTGCAAAGGGGTTAGCCTTTGCAAATTTACGAATTTCATTGTTTATTCGATACAGCACGTAATAGTGGCCGGATTGTAATGAATGATACCTTAATCAAAAGCTCTGACCATCAGTATAAATACTACTATAAAATATGTATACATTTCAGCAATAAAATTGTATACAAAAAATCTGCAAAGGGGTTAGCCTTTGCAAATTTACGAATTTCATTGTTTATTCGATACAGCAGGTAATAGTGGCCCGATTGTAATGAATGATACCTTAATCAAAAGCTGATCATCAGTATAAATACTACTATAAAATATGTATACATTTCAGCAACAAAATTGTATACAAAAAATCTGCAAAGGGGTTAGCCTTTGCAAATTTACGAATTTCATTGTTTATTCGATACAACACGTAATAGTGGCCCGATTGTAATGAATGATACCTTAATCAAAAGCTCTGATCATCAGTATAAATACTACTATAAAATATGTATACATTTCAGCAAAAAATTTGTATACAAAAAAATCAGCAAATCTGCAAAGGGGTTAGCCTTTGCAAATTTACGAATTTCATTGTTTATTCGATACAGCACGTAATAGTGGCCGGATTGTAATGAATGATACCTTAATCAAAAGCTCTGATCATCAGTATAAATACTACTATTAAATATGTATACATTTCAGCAAAAAAATTGTATACAAAAAATCTGCAAAGGGGTTAGCCTTTGCAAATTTACGAATTTCATTGTTTATTCGATACAGCACGTAACAGTAGCCCGATTGTAATGAATGATACCTTAATCAAAAGCTCTGATCATCAGTATAACTACTACTATAAAATATGTATACATTTCAGCAACAAAATTGTATACAAAAAATCTACAAAGGGGTTAGCCTTTGCAAATTTACGAATTTCATTGTTTATTCGATACAGCACGTAATAGTGGCCGGATTGTAATGAATGACACCTTAATCAAAAGCTCTGACCATCAGTATAAATACTACTATAAAATATGTATACATTTCAGCAACAAAATTGTATACAAAAAATCTGCAAAGGGGTTAGCCTTTGCAAATTTACGAATTTCATTGTTTATTCGATACAGCACGTAACAGTAGCCCGATTGTAATGAATGATACCTTAATCAAAAGCTCTGATCATCAGTATAACTACTACTATAAAATATGTATACATTTCAGCAACAAAATTGTATACAAAAAATCTACAAAAGGGTTAGCCTTTGCAAATTTACGAATTTCATTGTTTATTTGATACAGCACGTAATAGTGGCCCGATTGTAATGAATGATACCTTAATCAAAAGCTCTGATCATCAGTATAAATACTACTATAAAATATGTATACATTTCAGCAACAAAATTGTATACAAAAAATCTGCAAAGGGGTTAGCCTTTGCAAATTTACGAATTTCATTGTTTATTCGATACAGCACGTAATAGTGGCCGGATTGTAATGAATGATACCTTAATCAAAAGCTCTGATCATCAGTATAAATACTACTATAAAATATGTATACATTTCAGCAAAAAATTTGTATACAAAAAAATCAGCAAATCTGCAAAGGGGTTAGCCTTTGCAAATTTACGAATTTCATTGTTTATTCGATACAGCACGTAATAGTGGCCGGATTGTAATGAATGATACCTTAATCAAAAGCTCTGATCATCAGTATAAATACTACTATTAAATATGTATACATTTCAGCAAAAAAATTGTATACAAAAAATCTGCAAAGGGGTTAGCCTTTGCAAATTTACGAATTTCATTGTTTATTCGATACAGCACGTAATAGTGGCCGGATTGTAATGAATGATACCTTAATCAAAAGCTCTGATCATTAGTATAAATACTACTATAAAATATGTATACATTTCAGCAAAAAAATTGTATACAAAAAATCTGCAAAGGGGTTAGCCTTTGCAAATTTACGAATTTCATTGTTTATTCGATACAGCAGGTAATAGTGGCCCGATTGTAATGAATGATACCTTAATCAAAAGCTCTGATCATCAGTATAAATACTACTATAAAATATGTATACATTTCAGCAACAAAATTGTATACAAAAAATCTGCAAAGGGGTTAGCCTTTGCAAATTTACGAATTTCATTGTTTATTCGATACAACACGTAATAGTGGCCCGATTGTAATGAATGATACCTTAATCAAAAGCTCTGATCATCAGTATAAATACTACTATAAAATATGTATACATTTCAGCAAAAAATTTGTATACAAAAAAATCAGCAAATCTGCAAAGGGGTTAGCCTTTGCAAATTTACGAATTTCATTGTTTATTCGATACAGCACGTAATAGTGGCCGGATTGTAATGAATGATACCTTAATCAAAAGCTCTGATCATCAGTATAAATACTACTATTAAATATGTATACATTTCAGCAAAAAAATTGTATACAAAAAATCTGCAAAGGGGTTAGCCTTTGCAAATTTACGAATTTCATTGTTTATTCGATACAGCACGTAACAGTAGCCCGATTGTAATGAATGATACCTTAATCAAAAGCTCTGATCATCAGTATAACTACTACTATAAAATATGTATACATTTCAGCAACAAAATTGTATACAAAAAATCTACAAAGGGGTTAGCCTTTGCAAATTTACGAATTTCATTGTTTATTCGATACAGCACGTAATAGTGGCCGGATTGTAATGAATGACACCTTAATCAAAAGCTCTGACCATCAGTATAAATACTACTATAAAATATGTATACATTTCAGCAACAAAATTGTATACAAAAAATCTGCAAAGGGGTTAGCCTTTGCAAATTTACGAATTTCATTGTTTATTCGATACAGCACGTAACAGTAGCCCGATTGTAATGAATGATACCTTAATCAAAAGCTCTGATCATCAGTATAACTACTACTATAAAATATGTATACATTTCAGCAACAAAATTGTATACAAAAAATCTACAAAGGGGTTAGCCTTTGCAAATTTACGAATTTCATTGTTTATTTGATACAGCACGTAATAGTGGCCCGATTGTAATGAATGATACCTTAATCAAAAGCTCTGATCATCAGTATAAATACTACTATAAAATATGTATACATTTCAGCAACAAAATTGTATACAAAAAATCTGCAAAGGGGTTAGCCTTTGCAAATTTACGAATTTCATTGTTTATTCGATACAGCACGTAATAGTGGCCGGATTGTAATGAATGATACCTTAATCAAAAGCTCTGATCATCAGTATAAATACTACTATAAAATATGTATACATTTCAGCAAAAAATTTGTATACAAAAAAATCAGCAAATCTGCAAAGGGGTTAGCCTTTGCAAATTTACGAATTTCATTGTTTATTCGATACAGCACGTAATAGTGGCCGGATTGTAATGAATGATACCTTAATCAAAAGCTCTGATCATCAGTATAAATACTACTATTAAATATGTATACATTTCAGCAAAAAAATTGTATACAAAAAATCTGCAAAGGGGTTAGCCTTTGCAAATTTACGAATTTCATTGTTTATTCGATACAGCACGTAACAGTAGCCCGATTGTAATGAATGATACCTTAATCAAAAGCTCTGATCATCAGTATAACTACTACTATAAAATATGTATACATTTCAGCAACAAAATTGTATACAAAAAATCTACAAAGGGGTTAGCCTTTGCAAATTTACGAATTTCATTGTTTATTCGATACAGCACGTAATAGTGGCCGGATTGTAATGAATGACACCTTAATCAAAAGCTCTGACCATCAGTATAAATACTACTATAAAATATGTATACATTTCAGCAACAAAATTGTATACAAAAAATCTGCAAAGGGGTTAGCCTTTGCAAATTTACGAATTTCATTGTTTATTCGATACAGCACGTAACAGTAGCCCGATTGTAATGAATGATACCTTAATCAAAAGCTCTGATCATCAGTATAACTACTACTATAAAATATGTATACATTTCAGCAACAAAATTGTATACAAAAAATCTACAAAGGGGTTAGCCTTTGCAAATTTACGAATTTCATTGTTTATTTGATACAGCACGTAATAGTGGCCCGATTGTAATGAATGATACCTTAATCAAAAGCTCTGATCATCAGTATAAATACTACTATAAAATATGTATACATTTCAGCAACAAAATTGTATACAAAAAATCTGCAAAGGGGTTAGCCTTTGCAAATTTACGAATTTCATTGTTTATTCGATACAGCACGTAATAGTGGCCGGATTGTAATGAATGATACCTTAATCAAAAGCTCTGATCATCAGTATAAATACTACTATAAAATATGTATACATTTCAGCAAAAAATTTGTATACAAAAAAATCAGCAAATCTGCAAAGGGGTTAGCCTTTGCAAATTTACGAATTTCATTGTTTATTCGATACAGCACGTAATAGTGGCCGGATTGTAATGAATGATACCTTAATCAAAAGCTCTGATCATCAGTATAAATACTACTATTAAATATGTATACATTTCAGCAAAAAAATTGTATACAAAAAATCTGCAAAGGGGTTAGCCTTTGCAAATTTACGAATTTCATTGTTTATTCGATACAGCACGTAATAGTGGCCGGATTGTAATGAATGATACCTTAATCAAAAGCTCTGATCATTAGTATAAATACTACTATAAAATATGTATACATTTCAGCAAAAAAATTGTATACAAAAAATCTGCAAAGGGGTTAGCCTTTGCAAATTTACGAATTTCATTGTTTATTCGATACAGCACGTAATAGTGGCCGGATTGTAATGAATGATACCTTAATCAAAAGCTCTGACCATCAGTATAAATACTACTATAAAATATGTATACATTTCAGCAATAAAATTGTATACAAAAAATCTGCAAAGGGGTTAGCCTTTGCAAATTTACGAATTTCATTGTTTATTCGATACAGCAGGTAATAGTGGCCCGATTGTAATGAATGATACCTTAATCAAAAGCTCTGATCATCAGTATAAATACTACTATAAAATATGTATACATTTCAGCAACAAAATTGTATACAAAAAATCTGCAAAGGGGTTAGCCTTTGCAAATTTACGAATTTCATTGTTTATTCGATACAACACGTAATAGTGGCCCGATTGTAATGAATGATACCTTAATCAAAAGCTCTGATCATCAGTATAAATACTACTATAAAATATGTATACATTTCAGCAAAAAAATTGTATACAAAAAAATCAGCAAATCTGCAAAGGGGTTAGCCTTTGCAAATTTACGAATTTCATTGTTTATTCGATACAACACGTAATAGTGGCCCGATTGTAATGAATGATACCTTAATCAAAAGCTCTGATCATCAGTATAAATACTTCTATAAAATATGTATACATTTCAGCAAAAAAATTGTATACAAAAAATCTGCAAAGGGGTTAGCCTTTGCAAATTTACGAATTTCATTGTTTATTCGATACAACACGTAATAGTGGCCCGATTGTAATGAATGATACCTTAATCAAAAGCTCTGATCATCAGTATAAATACTACTATAAAATATGTATACATTTCAGCAAAAAAATTGTATACAAAAAATCTGCAAAGGGGTTAGCCTTTGCAAATTTACGAATTTCATTGTTTATTCGATACAGCACGTAATAGTGGCCGGATTGTAATGAATGATACCTTAATCAAAAGCTCTGACCATCAGTATAAATACTACTATAAAATATGTATACATTTCAGCAATAAAATTCTATACAAAAAATCTGCAAAGGGGTTAGCCTTTGCAAATTTACGAATTTCATTGTTTATTCGATACAGCAGGTAATAGTGGCCCGATTGTAATGAATGATACCTTAATCAAAAGCTCTGATCATCAGTATAAATACTACTATAAAATATGTATACATTTCAGCAACAAAATTGTATACAAAAAATCTGCAAAGGGGTTAGCCTTTGCAAATTTACGAATTTCATTGTTTATTCGATACAACACGTAATAGTGGCCCGATTGTAATGAATGATACCTTAATCAAAAGCTCTGATCATCAGTATAAATACTACTATAAAATATGTATACATTTCAGCAAAAAATTTGTATACAAAAAAATCAGCAAATCTGCAAAGGGGTTAGCCTTTGCAAATTTACGAATTTCATTGTTTATTCGATACAGCACGTAATAGTGGCCGGATTGTAATGAATGATACCTTAATCAAAAGCTCTGATCATCAGTATAAATACTACTATTAAATATGTATACATTTCAGCAAAAAAATTGTATACAAAAAATCTGCAAAGGGGTTAGCCTTTGCAAATTTACGAATTTCATTGTTTATTCGATACAGCACGTAATAGTGGCCGGATTGTAATGAATGATACCTTAATCAAAAGCTCTGATCATTAGTATAAATACTACTATAAAATATGTATACATTTCAGCAAAAAAATTGTATACAAAAAATCTGCAAAGGGGTTAGCCTTTGCAAATTTACGAATTTCATTGTTTATTCGATACAGCACGTAATAGTGGCCGGATTGTAATGAATGATACCTTAATCAAAAGCTCTGACCATCAGTATAAATACTACTATAAAATATGTATACATTTCAGCAACAAAATTGTATACAAAAAATCTACAAAGGGGTTAGCCTTTGCAAATTTACGAATTTCATTGTTTATTCGATACAGCACGTAACAGTAGCCCGATTGTAATGAATGATACCTTAATCAAAAGCTCTGATCATCAGTATAACTACTACTATAAAATATGTATACATTTCAGCAACAAAATTGTATACAAAAAATCTACAAAGGGGTTAGCCTTTGCAAATTTACGAATTTCATTGTTTATTTGATACAGCACGTAATAGTGGCCCGATTGTAATGAATGATACCTTAATCAAAAGCTCTGATCATTAGTATAAATACTACTATAAAATATGTATACATTTCAGCAAAAAAATTGTATACAAAAAATCTGCAAAGGGGTTAGCCTTTGCAAATTTACGAATTTCATTGTTTATTCGATACAGCACGTAATAGTGGCCGGATTGTAATGAATGATACCTTAATCAAAAGCTCTGACCATCAGTATAAATACTACTATAAAATATGTATACATTTCAGCAACAAAATTGTATACAAAAAATCTACAAAGGGGTTAGCCTTTGCAAATTTACGAATTTCATTGTTTATTCGATACAGCACGTAATAGTGGCCGGATTGTAATGAATGATACCTTAATCAAAAGCTCTGATCATTAGTATAAATACTACTATAAAATATGTATACATTTCAGCAAAAAAATTGTATACAAAAAATCTGCAAAGGGGTTAGCCTTTGCAAATTTACGAATTTCATTGTTTATTCGATACAGCACGTAATAGTGGCCGGATTGTAATGAATGATACCTTAATCAAAAGCTCTGACCATCAGTATAAATACTACTATAAAATATGTATACATTTCAGCAACAAAATTGTATACAAAAAATCTACAAAGGGGTTAGCCTTTGCAAATTTACGAATTTCATTGTTTATTCGATACAGCACGTAACAGTAGCCCGATTGTAATGAATGATACCTTAATCAAAAGCTCTGATCATCAGTATAACTACTACTATAAAATATGTATACATTTCAGCAACAAAATTGTATACAAAAAATCTACAAAGGGGTTAGCCTTTGCAAATTTACGAATTTCATTGTTTATTCGATACAACACGTAATAGTGGCCCGATTGTAATGAATGATACCTTAATCAAAAGCTCTGATCATCAGTATAAATACTACTATAAAATATGTATACATTTCAGCAAAAAATTTGTATACAAAAAAATCAGCAAATCTGCAAAGGGGTTAGCCTTTGCAAATTTACGAATTTCATTGTTTATTCGATACAGCACGTAATAGTGGCCGGATTGTAATGAATGATACCTTAATCAAAAGCTCTGATCATCAGTATAAATACTACTATTAAATATGTATACATTTCAGCAAAAAATTGTATACAAAAAATCTGCAAAGGGGTTAGCCTTTGCAAATTTACGAATTTCATTGTTTATTCGATACAGCACGTAACAGTAGCCCGATTGTAATGAATGATACCTTAATCAAAAGCTCTGATCATCAGTATAACTACTACTATAAAATATGTATACATTTCAGCAACAAAATTGTATACAAAAAATCTACAAAGGGGTTAGCCTTTGCAAATTTACGAATTTCATTGTTTATTCGATACAGCACGTAATAGTGGCCGGATTGTAATGAATGACACCTTAATCAAAAGCTCTGACCATCAGTATAAATACTACTATAAAATATGTATACATTTCAGCAACAAAATTGTATACAAAAAATCTGCAAAGGGGTTAGCCTTTGCAAATTTACGAATTTCATTGTTTATTCGATACAGCACGTAACAGTAGCCCGATTGTAATGAATGATACCTTAATCAAAAGCTCTGATCATCAGTATAACTACTACTATAAAATATGTATACATTTCAGCAACAAAATTGTATACAAAAAATCTACAAAGGGGTTAGCCTTTGCAAATTTACGAATTTCATTGTTTATTTGATACAGCACGTAATAGTGGCCCGATTGTAATGAATGATACCTTAATCAAAAGCTCTGATCATCAGTATAAATACTACTATAAAATATGTATACATTTCAGCAACAAAATTGTATACAAAAAATCTGCAAAGGGGTTAGCCTTTGCAAATTTACGAATTTCATTGTTTATTCGATACAGCACGTAATAGTGGCCGGATTGTAATGAATGATACCTTAATCAAAAGCTCTGATCATCAGTATAAATACTACTATAAAATATGTATACATTTCAGCAAAAAATTTGTATACAAAAAAATCAGCAAATCTGCAAAGGGGTTAGCCTTTGCAAATTTACGAATTTCATTGTTTATTCGATACAGCACGTAATAGTGGCCGGATTGTAATGAATGATACCTTAATCAAAAGCTCTGATCATCAGTATAAATACTACTATTAAATATGTATACATTTCAGCAAAAAAATTGTATACAAAAAATCTGCAAAGGGGTTAGCCTTTGCAAATTTACGAATTTCATTGTTTATTCGATACAGCACGTAACAGTAGCCCGATTGTAATGAATGATACCTTAATCAAAAGCTCTGATCATCAGTATAACTACTACTATAAAATATGTATACATTTCAGCAACAAAATTGTATACAAAAAATCTACAAAGGGGTTAGCCTTTGCAAATTTACGAATTTCATTGTTTATTTGATACAGCACGTAATAGTGGCCCGATTGTAATGAATGATACCTTAATCAAAAGCTCTGATCATCAGTATAAATACTACTATAAAATATGTATACATTTCAGCAACAAAATTGTATACAAAAAATCTGCAAAGGGGTTAGCCTTTGCAAATTTACGAATTTCATTGTTTATTCGATACAGCACGTAATAGTGGCCGGATTGTAATGAATGATACCTTAATCAAAAGCTCTGATCATTAGTATAAATACTACTATAAAATATGTATACATTTCAGCAAAAAAATTGTATACAAAAAATCTGCAAAGGGGTTAGCCTTTGCAAATTTACGAATTTCATTGTTTATTCGATACAGCACGTAATAGTGGCCGGATTGTAATGAATGATACCTTAATCAAAAGCTCTGACCATCAGTATAAATACTACTATAAAATATGTATACATTTCAGCAATAAAATTGTATACAAAAAATCTGCAAAGGGGTTAGCCTTTGCAAATTTACGAATTTCATTGTTTATTCGATACAGCAGGTAATAGTGGCCCGATTGTAATGAATGATACCTTAATCAAAAGCTCTGATCATCAGTATAAATACTACTATAAAATATGTATACATTTCAGCAACAAAATTGTATACAAAAAATCTGCAAAGGGGTTAGCCTTTGCAAATTTACGAATTTCATTGTTTATTCGATACAACACGTAATAGTGGCCCGATTGTAATGAATGATACCTTAATCAAAAGCTCTGATCATCAGTATAAATACTACTATAAAATATGTATACATTTCAGCAAAAAATTTGTATACAAAAAAATCACCAAATCTGCAAAGGGGTTAGCCTTTGCAAATTTACGAATTTCATTGTTTATTCGATACAGCACGTAATAGTGGCCGGATTGTAATGAATGATACCTTAATCAAAAGCTCTGATCATCAGTATAAATACTACTATTAAATATGTATACATTTCAGCAAAAAAATTGTATACAAAAAATCTGCAAAGGGGTTAGCCTTTGCAAATTTACGAATTTCATTGTTTATTCGATACAGCACGTAACAGTAGCCCGATTGTAATGAATGATACCTTAATCAAAAGCTCTGATCATCAGTATAACTACTACTATAAAATATGTATACATTTCAGCAACAAAATTGTATACAAAAAATCTACAAAGGGGTTAGCCTTTGCAAATTTACGAATTTCATTGTTTATTCGATACAGCACGTAATAGTGGCCGGATTGTAATGAATGACACCTTAATCAAAAGCTCTGACCATCAGTATAAATACTACTATAAAATATGTATACATTTCAGCAACAAAATTGTATACAAAAAATCTGCAAAGGGGTTAGCCTTTGCAAATTTACGAATTTCATTGTTTATTCGATACAGCACGTAACAGTAGCCCGATTGTAATGAATGATACCTTAATCAAAAGCTCTGATCATCAGTATAACTACTACTATAAAATATGTATACATTTCAGCAACAAAATTGTATACAAAAAATCTACAAATGGGTTAGCCTTTGCAAATTTACGAATTTCATTGTTTATTTGATACAGCACGTAATAGTGGCCCGATTGTAATGAATGATACCTTAATCAAAAGCTCTGATCATCAGTATAAATACTACTATAAAATATGTATACATTTCAGCAACAAAATTGTATACAAAAAAATCAGCAAATCTGCAAAGGGGTTAGCCTTTGCAAATTTACGAATTTCATTGTTTATTCGATACAGCACGTAATAGTGGCCGGATTGTAATGAATGATACCTTAATCAAAAGCTCTGATCATCAGTATAAATACTACTATTAAATATGTATACATTTCAGCAACAAAATTGTATACAAAAAATCTGCAAAGGGGTTAGCCTTTGCAAATTTACGAATTTCATTGTTTATTCGATACAGCACGTAATAGTGGCCGGATTGTAATGAATGATACCTTAATCAAAAGCTCTGATCATCAGTATAAATACTACTATTAAATATGTATAGATTTCAGCAAAAAAATTGTATACAAAAAATCTGCAAAGGGGTTAGCCTTTGCAAATTTACGAATTTCATTGTTTATTCGATACAGCACGTAATAGTGGCCGGATTGTAATGAATGATACCTTAATCAAAAGCTCTGATCATCAGTATAAATACTACTATAAAATATGTATACATTTCAGCAAAAAATTTGTATACAAAAAAATCAGCAAATCTGCAAAGGGGTTAGCCTTTGCAAATTTACGAATTTCATTGTTTATTCGATACAGCACGTAATAGTGGCCGGATTGTAATGAATGATACCTTAATCAAAAGCTCTGATCATCAGTATAAATACTACTATTAAATATGTATACATTTCAGCAACAAAATTGTATACAAAAAATCTGCAAAGGGGTTAGCCTTTGCAAATTTACGAATTTCATTGTTTATTCGATACAGCACGTAATAGTGGCCGGATTGTAATGAATGATACCTTAATCAAAAGCTCTGATCATCAGTATAAATACTACTATTAAATATGTATAGATTTCAGCAAAAAAATTGTATACAAAAAATCTGCAAAGGGGTTAGCCTTTGCAAATTTACGAATTTCATTGTTTATTCGATACAGCACGTAATAGTGGCCCGATTGTAATGAATGATACCTTAATCAAAAGCTCTGACCATCAGTATAAATACTACTATAAAATATGTATACATTTCAGCAACAAAATTGTATACAAAAAATCTGCAAAGGGGTTAGCCTTTGCAAATTTACGAATTTCATTGTTTATTCGATACAGCACGTAATAGTGGCCGGATTGTAATGAATGATACCTTAATCAAAAGCTCTGATCATCAGTATAAATACTACTATAAAATATGTATACATTTCAGCAAAAAATTTGTATACAAAAAAATCAGCAAATCTGCAAAGGGGTTAGCCTTTGCAAATTTACGAATTTCATTGTTTATTCGATACAGCACGTAATAGTGGCCGGATTGTAATGAATGATACCTTAATCAAAAGCTCTGATCATCAGTATAAATACTACTATTAAATATGTATACATTTCAGCAACAAAATTGTATACAAAAAATCTGCAAAGGGGTTAGCCTTTGCAAATTTACGAATTTCATTGTTTATTCGATACAGCACGTAATAGTGGTCGGATTGTAATGAATGATACCTTAATCAAAAGCTCTGATCATCAGTATAAATACTACTATTAAATATGTATAGATTTCAGCAAAAAAATTGTATACAAAAAATCTGCAAAGGGGTTAGCCTTTGCAAATTTACGAATTTCATTGTTTATTCGATACAGCACGTAATAGTGGCCGGATTGTAATGAATGATACCTTAATCAAAAGCTCTGATCATCAGTATAAATACTACTATAAAATATGTATACATTTCAGCAAAAAATTTGTATTCAAAAAAATCAGCAAATCTGCAAAGGGGTTAGCCTTTGCAAATTTACGAATTTCATTGTTTATTCGATACAACACGTAATAGTGGCCGGATTGTAATGAATGATACCTTAATCAAAAGCTCTGATCATCAGTATAAATACTACTATAAAATATGTATACATTTCAGCAACAAAATTGTATACAAAAAATCTGCAAAGGGGTTAGCCTTTGCAAATTTACGAATTTCATTGTTTATTCGATACAGCACGTAATAGTGGCCCGATTGTAATGAATGATACCTTAATCAAAAGCTCTGATCATCAGTATAAATACTACTATAAAATATGTATACATTTCAGCAACAAAATTGTATACAAAAAATCTGCAAAGGGGTTAGCCTTTGCAAATTTACGAATTTCATTGTTTATTCGATACAACACGTAATAGTGGCCCGATTGTAATGAATGATACCTTAATCAAAAGCTCTGATCATCAGTATAAATACTACTATAAAATATGTATACATTTCAGCAAAAAATTTGTATACAAAAATATCAGCAAATCTGCAAAGGGGTTAGCCTTTGCAAATTTACGAATTTCATTGTTTATTCGATACAGCACGTAATAGTGGCCGGATTGTAATGAATGATACCTTAATCAAAAGCTCTGATCATCAGTATAAATACTACTATTAAATATGTATACATTTCAGCAACAAAATTGTATGCAAAAAATCTGCAAAGGGGTTAGCCTTTGCAAATTTACGAATTTCATTGTTTATTCGATACAGCACGTAATAGTGGCCGGATTGTAATGAATGATACCTTAATCAAAAGCTCTGATCATCAGTATAAATACTACTATTAAATATGTATACATTTCAGCAAAACATTTGTATACAAAAAAATCAGCAAATCTGCAAAGGGGTTAGCCTTTGCAAATTTATGAATTTCATTGTTTATTCGATACAGCACGTAATAGTGGCCCGATTGTAATGAATATACCTTAATCAAAAGCTCTGATCATCAGTATAAATACTACTATTAAATATGTATACATTTCAGCAAAAAAATTGTATACAAAAAATCTGCAAAGGGGTTAGCCTTTGCAAATTTACGAATTTCATTGTTTATTCGATACAGCACGTAATAGTGGCCGGATTGTAATGAATGATACCTTAATCAAAAGCTCTGATCATCAGTATAAATACTACTATAAAATATGTATACATTTCAGCAAAAAATTTGTATACAAAAAAATCAGCAAATCTGCAAAGGGGTTAGCCTTTGCAAATTTACGAATTTCATTGTTTATTCGATACAGCACGTAATAGTGGCCGGATTGTAATGAATGATACCTTAATCAAAAGCTCTGATCATCAGTATAAATACTACTATTAAATATGTATACATTTCAGCAACAAAATTGTATGCAAAAAATCTGCAAAGGGGTTAGCCTTTGCAAATTTACGAATTTCATTGTTTATTCGATACAGCACGTAATAGTGGCCGGATTGTAATGAATGATACCTTAATCAAAAGCTCTGATCATCAGTATAAATACTACTATTAAATATGTATACATTTCAGCAACAAAATTGTATGCAAAAAATCTGCAAAGGGGTTAGCCTTTGCAAATTTACGAATTTCATTGTTTATTCGATACAGCACGTAATAGTGGCCGGATTGTAATGAATGATACCTTAATCAAAAGCTCTGATCATCAGTATAAATACTACTATTAAATATGTATACATTTCAGCAAAAAATTTGTATACAAAAAAATCAGCAAATCTGCAAAGGGGTTAGCCTTTGCAAATTTACGAATTTCATTGTTTATTCGATACAGCACGTAATAGTGGCCGGATTGTAATGAATATACCTTAATCAAAAGCTCTGATCATCAGTATAAATACTACTATTAAATATGTATACATTTCAGCAAAAAAATTGTATACAAAAAATCTGCAAAGGGGTTAGCCTTTGCAAATTTACGAATTTCATTGTTTATTCGATACAGCACGTAATAGTGGCCGGATTGTAATGAATGATACCTTAATCAAAAGCTCTGATCATCAGTATAAATACTACTATAAAATATGTATACATTTCAGCAAAAAAATTGTATACAAAAAATCTGCAAAGGGGTTAGCCTTTGCAAATTTACGAATTTCATTGTTTATTCGATACAGCAGGTAATAGTGGCCCGATTGTAATGAATGATACCTTAATCAAAAGCTCTGATCATCAGTATAAATACTACTATAAAATATGTATACATTTCAGCAACAAAATTGTATACAAAAAATCTGCAAAGGGGTTAGCCTTTGCAAATTTACGAATTTCATTGTTTATTCGATACAACACGTAATAGTGGCCCGATTGTAATGAATGATACCTTAATCAAAAGCTCTGATCATCAGTATAAATACTAATATAAAATATGTATACATTTCAGCAAAAAATTTGTATACAAAAAAATCAGCAAATCTGCAAAGGGGTTAGCCTTTGCAAATTTACGAATTTCATTGTTTATTCGATACAGCACGTAATAGTGGCCGGATTGTAATGAATGATACCTTAATCAAAAGCTCTGATCATCAGTATAAATACAACTATTAAATATGTATACATTTCAGCAAAAAAATTGTATACAAAAAATCTGCAAAGGGGTTAGCCTTTGCAAATTTACGAATTTCATTGTTTATTCGATACAGCACGTAATAGTGGCCGGATTGTAATGAATGATACCTTAATCAAAAGCTCTGATCATTAGTATAAATACTACTATAAAATATGTATACATTTCAGCAAAAAAATTGTATACAAAAAATCTGCAAAGGGGTTAGCCTTTGCAAATTTACGAATTTCATTGTTTATTCGATACAGCACGTAATAGTGGCCGGATTGTAATGAATGATACCTTAATCAAAAGCTCTGATCATCAGTATAAATACTACTATAAAATATGTATACATTTCAGCAAAAAAATTGTATACAAAAAATCTGCAAAGGGGTTAGCCTTTGCAAATTTACGAATTTCATTGTTTATTCGATACAGCACGTAACAGTAGCCCGATTGTAATGAATGATACCTTAATCAAAAGCTCTGATCATCAGTATAACTACTACTATAAAATATGTATACATTTCAGCAACAAAATTGTATACAAAACATCTACAAAGGGGTTAGCCTTTGCAAATTTACGAATTTCATTGTTTATTCGATACAGCACGTAATAGTGGCCGGATTGTAATGAATGACACCTTAATCAAAAGCTCTGACCATCAGTATAAATACTACTATAAAATATGTATACATTTCAGCAACAAAATTGTATACAAAAAATCTGCAAAGGGGTTAGCCTTTGCAAATTTACGAATTTCATTGTTTATTCGATACAGCACGTAACAGTAGCCCGATTGTAATGAATGATACCTTAATCAAAAGCTCTGATCATCAGTATAACTACTAATATAAAATATGTATACATTTCAGCAACAAAATTGTATACAAAAAATCTACAAAGGGGTTAGCCTTTGCAAATTTACGAATTTCATTGTTTATTCGATACAGCACGTAATAGTGGCCCGATTGTAATGAATGATACCTTAATCAAAAGCTCTGATCATCAGTATAAATACTACTATAAAATATGTATACATTTCAGCAAAAAATTTGTATACAAAAAAATCAGCAAATCTGCAAAGGGGTTAGCCTTTGCAAATTTACGAATTTCATTGTTTATTCGATACAGCACGTAATAGTGGCCGGATTGTAATGAATGATACCTTAATCAAAAGCTCTGATCATCAGTATAAATACTACTATTAAATATGTATACATTTCAGCAACAAAATTGTATACAAAAAATCTGCAAAGGGGTTAGCCTTTGCAAATTTACGAATTTCATTGTTTATTCGATACAGCACGTAATAGTGGCCGGATTGTAATGAATGATACCTTAATCAAAAGCTCTGATCATCAGTATAAATACTACTATTAAATATGTATAGATTTCAGCAAAAAAATTGTATACAAAAAATCTGCAAAGGGGTTAGCCTTTGCAAATTTACGAATTTCATTGTTTATTCGATACAGCACGTAATAGTGGCCGGATTGTAATGAATGATACCTTAATCAAAAGCTCTGATCATCAGTATAAATACTACTATAAAATATGTATACATTTCAGCAAAAAATTTGTATACAAAAATATCAGCAAATCTGCAAAGGGGTTAGCCTTTGCAAATTTACGAATTTCATTGTTTATTCGATACAGCACGTAATAGTGGCCGGATTGTAATGAATGATACCTTAATCAAAAGCTCTGATCATCAGTATAAATACTACTATAAAATATGTATACATTTCAGCAAAAAATTTGTATACAAAAAAATCAGCAAATCTGCAAAGGGGTTAGCCTTTGCAAATTTACGAATTTCATTGTTTATTCGATACAGCACGTAATAGTGGCCGGATTGTAATGAATGATACCTTAATCAAAAGCTCTGATCATCAGTATAAATACTACTATAAAATATGTATACATTTCAGCAAAAAATTTGTATACAAAAAAATCAGCAAATCTGCAAAGGGGTTAGCCTTTGCAAATTTACGAATTTCATTGTTTATTCGATACAGCACGTAATAGTGGCCGGATTGTAATGAATGATACCTTAATCAAAAGCTCTGATCATCAGTATAAATACTACTATTAAATATGTATACATTTCAGCAACAAAATTGTATACAAAAAATCTGCAAAGGGGTTAGCCTTTGCAAATTTACGAATTTCATTGTTTATTCGATACAGCACGTAATAGTGGCCGGATTGTAATGAATGATACCTTAATCAAAAGCTCTGATCATCAGTATAAATACTACTATTAAATATGTATAGATTTCAGCAAAAAAATTGTATACAAAAAATCTGCAAAGGGGTTAGCCTTTGCAAATTTACGAATTTCATTGTTTATTCGATACAGCACGTAATAGTGGCCCGATTGTAATGAATGATACCTTAATCAAAAGCTCTGACCATCAGTATAAATACTACTATAAAATATGTATACATTTCAGCAACAAAATTGTATACAAAAAATCTGCAAAGGGGTTAGCCTTTGCAAATTTACGAATTTCATTGTTTATTCGATACAGCACGTAATAGTGGCCGGATTGTAATGAATGATACCTTAATCAAAAGCTCTGATCATCAGTATAAATACTACTATAAAATATGTATACATTTCAGCAAAAAATTTGTATACAAAAAAATCAGCAAATCTGCAAAGGGGTTAGCCTTTGCAAATTTACGAATTTCATTGTTTATTCGATACAGCACGTAATAGTGGCCGGATTGTAATGAATGATACCTTAATCAAAAGCTCTGATCATCAGTATAAATACTACTATTAAATATGTATACATTTCAGCAACAAAATTGTATACAAAAAATCTGCAAAGGGGTTAGCCTTTGCAAATTTACGAATTTCATTGTTTATTCGATACAGCACGTAATAGTGGCCGGATTGTAATGAATGATACCTTAATCAAAAGCTCTGATCATCAGTATAAATACTCCTATTAAATATGTATAGATTTCAGCAAAAAAATTGTATACAAAAAATCTGCAAAGGGGTTAGCCTTTGCAAATTTACGAATTTCATTGTTTATTCGATACAGCACGTAATAGTGGCCGGATTGTAATGAATGATACCTTAATCAAAAGCTCTGATCATCAGTATAAATACTACTATAAAATATGTATACATTTCAGCAAAAAATTTGTATACAAAAAAATCAGCAAATCTGCAAAGGGGTTAGCCTTTGCAAATTTACGAATTTCATTGTTTATTCGATACAGCACGTAATAGTGGCCGGATTGTAATGAATGATACCTTAATCAAAAGCTCTGATCATCAGTATAAATACTACTATTAAATATGTATACATTTCAGCAACAAAATTGTATACAAAAAATCTGCAAAGGGGTTAGCCTTTGCAAATTTACGAATTTCATTGTTTATTCGATACAGCACGTAATAGTGGCCGGATTGTAATGAATGATACCTTAATCAAAAGCTCTGATCATCAGTATAAATACTACTATTAAATATGTATAGATTTCAGCAAAAAAATTGTATACAAAAAATCTGCAAAGGGGTTAGCCTTTGCAAATTTACGAATTTCATTGTTTATTCGATACAGCACGTAATAGTGGCCCGATTGTAATGAATGATACCTTAATCAAAAGCTCTGACCATCAGTATAAATACTACTATAAAATATGTATACATTTCAGCAACAAAATTGTATACAAAAAATCTGCAAAGGGGTTAGCCTTTGCAAATTTACGAATTTCATTGTTTATTCGATACAGCACGTAATAGTGGCCGGATTGTAATGAATGATACCTTAATCAAAAGCTCTGATCATCAGTATAAATACTACTATAAAATATGTATACATTTCAGCAAAAAATTTGTATACAAAAAAATCAGCAAATCTGCAAAGGGGTTAGCCTTTGCAAATTTACGAATTTCATTGTTTATTCGATACAGCACGTAATAGTGGCCGGATTGTAATGAATGATACCTTAATCAAAAGCTCTGATCATCAGTATAAATACTACTATTAAATATGTATACATTTCAGCAACAAAATTGTATACAAAAAATCTGCAAAGGGGTTAGCCTTTGCAAATTTACGAATTTCATTGTTTATTCGATACAGCACGTAATAGTGGCCGGATTGTAATGAATGATACCTTAATCAAAAGCTCTGATCATCAGTATAAATACTCCTATTAAATATGTATAGATTTCAGCAAAAAAATTGTATACAAAAAATCTGCAAAGGGGTTAGCCTTTGCAAATTTACGAATTTCATTGTTTATTCGATACAGCACGTAATAGTGGCCGGATTGTAATGAATGATACCTTAATCAAAAGCTCTGATCATCAGTATAAATACTACTATAAAATATGTATACATTTCAGCAAAAAATTTGTATACAAAAAAATCAGCAAATCTGCAAAGGGGTTAGCCTTTGCAAATTTACGAATTTCATTGTTTATTCGATACAACACGTAATAGTGGCCGGATTGTAATGAATGATACCTTAATCAAAAGCTCTGATCATCAGTATAAATACTACTATAAAATATGTATACATTTCAGCAAAAAAATTGTATACAAAAAATCTGCAAAGGGGTTAGCCTTTGCAAATTTACGAATTTCATTGTTTATTCGATACAGCACGTAATAGTGGCCGGATTGTAATGAATGATACCTTAATCAAAAGCTCTGACCATCAGTATAACTACTAATATAAAATATGTATACATTTCAGCAACAAAATTGTATACAAAAAATCTGCAAAGGGGTTAGCCTTTGCAAATTTACGAATTTCATTGTTTATTCGATACAGCACGTAATAGTGGCCCGATTGTAATGAATGATACCTTAATCAAAAGCTCTGATCATCAGTATAAATACTACTATAAAATATGTATACATTTCAGCAACAAAATTGTATACAAAAAATCTGCAAAGGGGTTAGCCTTTGCAAATTTACGAATTTCATTGTTTATTCGATACAACACGTAATAGTGGCCCGATTGTAATGAATGATACCTTAATCAAAAGCTCTGATCATCAGTATAAATACTACTATAAAATATGTATACATTTCAGCAAAAAATTTGTATACAAAAATATCAGCAAATCTGCAAAGGGGTTAGCCTTTGCAAATTTACGAATTTCATTGTTTATTCGATACAGCACGTAATAGTGGCCGGATTGTAATGAATGATACCTTAATCAAAAGCTCTGATCATCAGTATAAATACTACTATTAAATATGTATACATTTCAGCAACAAAATTGTATGCAAAAAATCTGCAAAGGGGTTAGCCTTTGCAAATTTACGAATTTCATTGTTTATTCGATACAGCACGTAATAGTGGCCGGATTGTAATGAATGATACCTTAATCAAAAGCTCTGATCATCAGTATAAATACTACTATTAAATATGTATACATTTCAGCAAAACATTTGTATACAAAAAAATCAGCAAATCTGCAAAGGGGTTAGCCTTTGCAAATTTATGAATTTCATTGTTTATTCGATACAGCACGTAATAGTGGCCCGATTGTAATGAATATACCTTAATCAAAAGCTCTGATCATCAGTATAAATACTACTATTAAATATGTATACATTTCAGCAAAAAAATTGTATACAAAAAATCTGCAAAGGGGTTAGCCTTTGCAAATTTACGAATTTCATTGTTTATTCGATACAGCACGTAATAGTGGCCGGATTGTAATGAATGATACCTTAATCAAAAGCTCTGATCATCAGTATAAATACTACTATAAAATATGTATACATTTCAGCAAAAAATTTGTATACAAAAAAATCAGCAAATCTGCAAAGGGGTTAGCCTTTGCAAATTTACGAATTTCATTGTTTATTCGATACAGCACGTAATAGTGGCCGGATTGTAATGAATGATACCTTAATCAAAAGCTCTGATCATCAGTATAAATACTACTATTAAATATGTATACATTTCAGCAACAAAATTGTATGCAAAAAATCTGCAAAGGGGTTAGCCTTTGCAAATTTACGAATTTCATTGTTTATTCGATACAGCACGTAATAGTGGCCGGATTGTAATGAATGATACCTTAATCAAAAGCTCTGATCATCAGTATAAATACTACTATTAAATATGTATACATTTCAGCAACAAAATTGTATGCAAAAAATCTGCAAAGGGGTTAGCCTTTGCAAATTTACGAATTTCATTGTTTATTCGATACAGCACGTAATAGTGGCCGGATTGTAATGAATGATACCTTAATCAAAAGCTCTGATCATCAGTATAAATACTACTATTAAATATGTATACATTTCAGCAAAAAATTTGTATACAAAAAAATCAGCAAATCTGCAAAGGGGTTAGCCTTTGCAAATTTACGAATTTCATTGTTTATTCGATACAGCACGTAATAGTGGCCGGATTGTAATGAATATACCTTAATCAAAAGCTCTGATCATCAGTATAAATACTACTATTAAATATGTATACATTTCAGCAAAAAAATTGTATACAAAAAATCTGCAAAGGGGTTAGCCTTTGCAAATTTACGAATTTCATTGTTTATTCGATACAGCACGTAATAGTGGCCGGATTGTAATGAATGATACCTTAATCAAAAGCTCTGATCATCAGTATAAATACTACTATAAAATATGTATACATTTCAGCAAAAAAATTGTATACAAAAAATCTGCAAAGGGGTTAGCCTTTGCAAATTTACGAATTTCATTGTTTATTCGATACAGCACGTAATAGTGGCCCGATTATAATGAATGACACCTTAATCAAAAGCTCTGACCATCAGTATAAATACTACTATAAAATATGTATACATTTCAGCAACAAAATTGTATACAAAAAATCTGCAAAGGGGTTAGCCTTTGCAAATTTACGAATTTCATTGTTTATTCGATACAGCACGTAACAGTAGCCCGATTGTAATGAATGATACCTTAATCAAAAGCTCTGATCATCAGTATAAATACTACTATAAAATATGTATACATTTCAGCAACAAAATTGTATACAAAAAATCTACAAAGGGGTTAGCCTTTGCAAATTTACGAATTTCATTGTTTATTCGATACAGCACGTAATAGTGGCCGGATTGTAATGAATGACACCTTAATCAAAAGCTCTGACCATCAGTATAAATACTACTATAAAATATGTATACATTTCAGCAACAAAATTGTATACAAAAAATCTGCAAAGGGGTTAGCCTTTGCAAATTTACGAATTTCATTGTTTATTCGATACAGCACGTAACAGTAGCCCGATTGTAATGAATGATACCTTAATCAAAAGCTCTGATCATCAGTATAACTACTACTATAAAATATGTATACATTTCAGCAACAAAATTGTATACAAAAAATCTACAAAGGGGTTAGCCTTTGCAAATTTACGAATTTCATTGTTTATTCGATACAGCACGTAATAGTGGCCCGATTGTAATGAATGATACCTTAATCAAAAGCTCTGATCATCAGTATAAATACTACTATAAAATATGTATACATTTCAGCAACAAAATTGTATACAAAAAATCTGCAAAGGGGTTAGCCTTTGCAAATTTACGAATTTCATTGTTTATTCGATACAGCACGTAATAGTGGCCGGATTGTAATGAATGATACCTTAATCAAAAGCTCTGATCATCAGTATAAATACTACTATAAAATATGTATACATTTCAGCAAAAAATTTGTATACAAAAAAATCAGCAAATCTGCAAAGGGGTTAGCCTTTGCAAATTTACGAATTTCATTGTTTATTCGATACAGCACGTAATAGTGGCCGGATTGTAATGAATGATACCTTAATCAAAAGCTCTGATCATCAGTATAAATACTACTATTAAATATGTATACATTTCAGCAACAAAATTGTATACAAAAAATCTGCAAAGGGGTTAGCCTTTGCAAATTTACGAATTTCATTGTTTATTCGATACAGCACGTAATAGTGGCCGGATTGTAATGAATGATACCTTAATCAAAAGCTCTGATCATCAGTATAAATACTACTATTAAATATGTATAGATTTCAGCAAAAAAATTGTATACAAAAAATCTGCAAAGGGGTTAGCCTTTGCAAATTTACGAATTTCATTGTTTATTCGATACAGCACGTAATAGTGGCCGGATTGTAATGAATGATACCTTAATCAAAAGCTCTGATCATCAGTATAAATACTACTATAAAATATGTATACATTTCAGCAAAAAATTTGTATACAAAAAAATCAGCAAATCTGCAAAGGGGTTAGCCTTTGCAAATTTACGAATTTCATTGTTTATTCGATACAACACGTAATAGTGGCCGGATTGTAATGAATGATACCTTAATCAAAAGCTCTGATCATCAGTATAAATACTACTATAAAACATGTATACATTTCAGCAAAAAAATTGTATACAAAAAATCTGCAAAGGGGTTAGCCTTTGCAAATTTACGAATTTCATTGTTTATTCGATACAGCACGTAATAGTGGCCGGATTGTAATGAATGATACCTTAATCAAAAGCTCTGACCATCAGTATAAATACTACTATAAAATATGTATACATTTCAGCAACAAAATTGTATACAAAAAATCTGCAAAGGGGTTAGCCTTTGCAAATTTACGAATTTCATTGTTTATTCGATACAGCACGTAATAGTGGCCCGATTGTAATGAATGATACCTTAATCAAAAGCTCTGATCATCAGTATAAATACTACTATAAAATATGTATACATTTCAGCAAAAAATTTGTATACAAAAATATCAGCAAATCTGCAAAGGGGTTAGCCTTTGCAAATTTACGAATTTCATTGTTTATTCGATACAGCACGTAATAGTGGCCGGATTGTAATGAATGATACCTTAATCAAAAGCTCTGATCATCAGTATAAATACTACTATTAAATATGTATACATTTCAGCAACAAAATTGTATGCAAAAAATCTGCAAAGGGGTTAGCCTTTGCAAATTTACGAATTTCATTGTTTATTCGATACAGCACGTAATAGTGGCCGGATTGTAATGAATGATACCTTAATCAAAAGCTCTGATCATCAGTATAAATACTACTATTAAATATGTATACATTTCAGCAAAACATTTGTATACAAAAAAATCAGCAAATCTGCAAAGGGGTTAGCCTTTGCAAATTTACGAATTTCATTGTTTATTCGATACAGCACGTAATAGTGGCCCGATTGTAATGAATATACCTTAATCAAAAGCTCTGATCATCAGTATAAATACTACTATTAAATATGTATAGATTTCAGCAAAAAAATTGTATACAAAAAATCTGCAAAGGGGTTAGCCTTTGCAAATTTACGAATTTCATTGTTTATTCGATACAGCACGTAATAGTGGCCGGATTGTAATGAATGACACCTTAATCAAAAGCTCTGACCATCAGTATAAATACTACTATAAAATATGTATACATTTCAGCAACAAAATTGTATACAAAAAATCTGCAAAGGGGTTAGCCTTTGCAAATTTACGAATTTCATTGTTTATTCGATACAGCACGTAACAGTAGCCCGATTGTAATGAATGATACCTTAATCAAAAGCTCTGATCATCAGTATAACTACTACTATAAAATATGTATACATTTCAGCAACAAAATTGTATACAAAAAATCTACAAAGGGATTAGCCTTTGCAAATTTACGAATTTCATTGTTTATTCGATACAGCACGTAATAGTGGCCCGATTGTAATGAATGATACCTTAATCAAAAGCTCTGATCATCAGTATAAATACTACTATAAAATATGTATACATTTCAGCAACAAAATTGTATACAAAAAATCTGCAAAGGGGTTAGCCTTTGCAAATTTACGAATTTCATTGTTTATTCGATACAGCACGTAATAGTGGCCGGATTGTAATGAATGATACCTTAATCAAAAGCTCTGATCATCAGTATAAATACTACTATAAAATATGTATACATTTCAGCAAAAAATTTGTATACAAAAAAATCAGCAAATCTGCAAAGGGGTTAGCCTTTGCAAATTTACGAATTTCATTGTTTATTCGATACAGCACGTAATAGTGGCCGGATTGTAATGAATGATACCTTAATCAAAAGCTCTGATCATCAGTATAAATACTACTATTAAATATGTATACATTTCAGCAACAAAATTGTATACAAAAAATCTGCAAAGGGGTTAGCCTTTGCAAATTTACGAATTTCATTGTTTATTCGATACAGCACGTAATAGTGGCCGGATTGTAATGAATGATACCTTAATCAAAAGCTCTGATCATCAGTATAAATACTACTATAAAATATGTATAGATTTCAGCAAAAAAATTGTATACAAAAAATCTGCAAAGGGGTTAGCCTTTGCAAATTTACGAATTTCATTGTTTATTCGATACAGCACGTAATAGTGGCCGGATTGTAATGAATGATACCTTAATCAAAAGCTCTGATCATCAGTATAAATACTACTATAAAATATGTATACATTTCAGCAAAAAATTTGTATACAAAAAAATCAGCAAATCTGCAAAGGGGTTAGCCTTTGCAAATTTACGAATTTCATTGTTTATTCGATACAACACGTAATAGTGGCCGGATTGTAATGAATGATACCTTAATCAAAAGCTCTGATCATCAGTATAAATACTACTATAAAACATGTATACATTTCAGCAAAAAAATTGTATACAAAAAATCTGCAAAGGGGTTAGCCTTTGCAAATTTACGAATTTCATTGTTTATTCGATACAGCACGTAATAGTGGCCGGATTGTAATGAATGATACCTTAATCAAAAGCTCTGACCATCAGTATAAATACTACTATAAAATATGTATACATTTCAGCAACAAAATTGTATACAAAAAATCTGCAAAGGGGTTAGCCTTTGCAAATTTACGAATTTCATTGTTTATTCGATACAGCACGTAATAGTGGCCCGATTGTAATGAATGATACCTTAATCAAAAGCTCTGATCATCAGTATAAATACTACTATTAAATATGTATACATTTCAGCAACAAAATTGTATGCAAAAAATCTGCAAAGGGGTTAGCCTTTGCAAATTTACGAATTTCATTGTTTATTCGATACAGCACGTAATAGTGGCCGGATTGTAATGAATGATACCTTAATCAAAAGCTCTGATCATCAGTATAAATACTACTATTAAATATGTATACATTTCAGCAACAAAATTGTATGCAAAAAATCTGCAAAGGGGTTAGCCTTTGCAAATTTACGAATTTCATTGTTTATTCGATACAGCACGTAATAGTGGCCGGATTGTAATGAATGATACCTTAATCAAAAGCTCTGATCATCAGTATAAATACTACTATTAAATATGTATACATTTCAGCAACAAAATTGTATGCAAAAAATCTGCAAAGGGGTTAGCCTTTGCAAATTTACGAATTTCATTGTTTATTCGATACAGCACGTAATAGTGGCCGGATTGTAATGAATGATACCTTAATCAAAAGCTCTGATCATCAGTATAAATACTACTATTAAATATGTATACATTTCAGCAAAACATTTGTATACAAAAAAATCAGCAAATCTGCAAAGGGGTTAGCCTTTGCAAATTTACGAATTTCATTGTTTATTCGATACAGCACGTAATAGTGGCCCGATTGTAATGAATATACCTTAATCAAAAGCTCTGATCATCAGTATAAATACTACTATTAAATATGTATACATTTCAGCAAAAAAATTGTATACAAAAAATCTGCAAAGGGGTTAGCCTTTGCAAATTTACGAATTTCATTGTTTATTCGATACAGCACGTAATAGTGGCCGGATTGTAATGAATGATACCTTAATCAAAAGCTCTGACCATCAGTATAAATACTACTATAAAATATGTATACATTTCAGCAACAAAATTGTATACAAAAAATCTGCAAAGGGGTTAGCCTTTGCAAATTTACGAATTTCATTGTTTATTCGATACAGCACGTAATAGTGGCCCGATTGTAATGAATGATACCTTAATCAAAAGCTCTGACCATCAGTATAAATACTACTATTAAATATGTATACATTTCAGCAATAAAATTGTATACAAAAAATCTGCAAAGGGGTTAGCCTTTGCAAATTTACGAATTTCATTGTTTATTCGATACAGCACGTAATAGTGGCCGGATTGTAATGAATGATACCTTAATCAAAAGCTCTGATCATCAGTATAAATACTACTATTAAATATGTATACATTTCAGCAAAAAAATTGTATACAAAAAATCTGCAAACGGGTTAGCCTTTGCAAATTTACGAATTTCATTGTTTATTCGATACAGCACGTAATAGTGGCCGGATTGTAATGAATGATACCTTAATCAAAAGCTCTGATCATCAGTATAAATACTACTATTAAATATGTATACATTTCAGCAACAAAATTGTATGCAAAAAATCTGCAAAGGGGTTAGCCTTTGCAAATTTACGAATTTCATTGTTTATTCGATACAACACGTAATAGTGGCCGGATTGTAATGAATGATACCTTAATCAAAAGCTCTGATCATCAGTATAAATACTACTATTAAATATGTATACATTTCAGCAACAAAATTGTATGCAAAAAATCTGCAAAGGGGTTAGCCTTTGCAAATTTACGAATTTCATTGTTTATTCGATACAGCACGTAATAGTGGCCGGATTGTAATGAATGATACCTTAATCAAAAGCTCTGATCATCAGTATAAATACTACTATAAAATATGTATAGATTTCAGCAAAAAAATTGTATACAAAAAATCTGCAAAGGGGTTAGCCTTTGCAAATTTACGAATTTCATTGTTTATTCGATACAGCACGTAATAGTGGCCGGATTGTAATGAATGATACCTTAATCAAAAGCTCTGATCATCAGTATAAATACTACTATTAAATATGTATACATTTCAGCAAAACATTTGTATACAAAAAAATCAGCAAATCTGCAAAGGGGTTAGCCTTTGCAAATTTACGAATTTCATTGTTTATTCGATACAGCACGTAATAGTGGCCGGATTGTAATGAATGATACCTTAATCAAAAGCTCTGATCATCAGTATAAATACTACTATTAAATATGTATACATTTCAGCAACAAAATTGTATGCAAAAAATCTGCAAAGGGGTTAGCCTTTGCAAATTTACGAATTTCATTGTTTATTCGATACAGCACGTAATAGTGGCCGGATTGTAATGAATGATACCTTAATCAAAAGCTCTGATCATCAGTATAAATACTACTATTAAATATGTATACATTTCAGCAAAACATTTGTATACAAAAAAATCAGCAAATCTGCAAAGGGGTTAGCCTTTGCAAATTTACGAATTTCATTGTTTATTCGATACAGCACGTAATAGTGGCCCGATTGTAATGAATATACCTTAATCAAAAGCTCTGATCATCAGTATAAATACTACTATTAAATATGTATACATTTCAGCAAAAAAATTGTATACAAAAAATCTGCAAAGGGGTTAGCCTTTGCAAATTTACGAATTTCATTGTTTATTCGATACAGCACGTAATAGTGGCCGGATTGTAATGAATGATACCTTAATCAAAAGCTCTGACCATCAGTATAAATACTACTATAAAATATGTATACATTTCAGCAACAAAATTGTATACAAAAAATCTGCAAAGGGGTTAGCCTTTGCAAATTTACGAATTTCATTGTTTATTCGATACAGCACGTAATAGTGGCCCGATTGTAATGAATGATACCTTAATCAAAAGCTCTGACCATCAGTATAAATACTACTATTAAATATGTATACATTTCAGCAATAAAATTGTATACAAAAAATCTGCAAAGGGGTTAGCCTTTGCAAATTTACGAATTTCATTGTTTATTCGATACAGCACGTAATAGTGGCCGGATTGTAATGAATGATACCTTAATCAAAAGCTCTGATCATCAGTATAAATACTACTATTAAATATGTATACATTTCAGCAAAAAAATTGTATACAAAAAATCTGCAAACGGGTTAGCCTTTGCAAATTTACGAATTTCATTGTTTATTCGATACAGCACGTAATAGTGGCCGGATTGTAATGAATGATACCTTAATCAAAAGCTCTGATCATCAGTATAAATACTACTATTAAATATGTATACATTTCAGCAACAAAATTGTATGCAAAAAATCTGCAAAGGGGTTAGCCTTTGCAAATTTACGAATTTCATTGTTTATTCGATACAACACGTAATAGTGGCCGGATTGTAATGAATGATACCTTAATCAAAAGCTCTGATCATCAGTATAAATACAACTATTAAATATGTATACATTTCAGCAAAAAATTTGTATACAAAAAAATCAGCAAATCTGCAAAGGGGTTAGCCTTTGCAAATTTACGAATTTCATTGTTTATTCGATACAGCACGTAATAGTGGCCGGATTGTAATGAATATACCTTAATCAAAAGCTCTGATCATCAGTATAAATACTACTATTAAATATGTATACATTTCAGCAAAAAAATTGTATACAAAAAATCTGCAAAGGGGTTAGCCTTTGCAAATTTACGAATTTCATTGTTTATTCGATACAGCACGTAATAGTGGCCGGATTGTAATGAATGATACCTTAATCAAAAGCTCTGATCATCAGTATAAATACTACTATTAAATATGTATACATTTCAGCAAAAAAATTGTATACAAAAAATCTGCAAAGGGGTTAGCCTTTGCAAATTTACGAATTTCATTGTTTATTCGATACAGCACGTAATAGTGGCCCGATTATAATGAATGACACCTTAATCAAAAGCTCTGACCATCAGTATAAATACTACTATAAAATATGTATACATTTCAGCAACAAAATTGTATACAAAAAATCTGCAAAGGGGTTAGCCTTTGCAAATTTACGAATTTCATTGTTTATTCGATACAACACGTAATAGTGGCCCGATTGTAATGAATGATACCTTAATCAAAAGCTCTGATCATCAGTATAAATACTACTATAAAATATGTATACATTTCAGCAAAAAATTTGTATACAAAAAAATCAGCAAATCTGCAAAGGGGTTAGCCTTTGCAAATTTACGAATTTCATTGTTTATTCGATACAGCACGTAATAGTGGCCGGATTGTAATGAATGATACCTTAATCAAAAGCTCTGATCATCAGTATAAATACTACTATTAAATATGTATACATTTCAGCAACAAAATTGTATGCAAAAAATCTGCAAAGGGGTTAGCCTTTGCAAATTTACGAATTTCATTGTTTATTCGATACAGCACGTAATAGTGGCCGGATTGTAATGAATGATACCTTAATCAAAAGCTCTGATCATCAGTATAAATACAACTATTAAATATGTATACATTTCAGCAAAAAATTTGTATACAAAAAAATCAGCAAATCTGCAAAGGGGTTAGCCTTTGCAAATTTACGAATTTCATTGTTTATTCGATACAGCACGTAATAGTGGCCGGATTGTAATGAATATACCTTAATCAAAAGCTCTGATCATCAGTATAAATACTACTATTAAATATGTATACATTTCAGCAAAAAAATTGTATACAAAAAATCTGCAAAGGTGTTAGCCTTTGCAAATTTACGAATTTCATTGTTTATTCGATACAGCACGTAATAGTGGCCGGATTGTAATGAATGATACCTTAATCAAAAGCTCTGATCATCAGTATAAATACTACTATAAAATATGTATACATTTCAGCAAAAAAATTGTATACAAAAAATCTGCAAAGGGGTTAGCCTTTGCAAATTTACGAATTTCATTGTTTATTCGATACAGCACGTAACAGTAGCCCGATTGTAATGAATGATACCTTAATCAAAAGCTCTGATCATCAGTATAACTACTACTATAAAATATGTATACATTTCAGCAACAAAATTGTATACAAAAAATCTACAAAGGGGTTAGCCTTTGCAAATTTACGAATTTCATTGTTTATTCGATACAGCACGTAATAGTGGCCCGATTGTAATGAATGATACCTTAATCAAAAGCTCTGACCATCAGTATAAATACTACTATAAAATATGTATACATTTCAGCAACAAAATTGTATACAAAAAATCTGCAAAGGGGTTAGCCTTTGCAAATTTACGAATTTCATTGTTTATTCGATACAGCACGTAACAGTAGCCCGATTGTAATGAATGATACCTTAATCAAAAGCTCTGATCATCAGTATAACTACTACTATAAAATATGTATACATTTCAGCAACAAAATTGTATACAAAAAATCTACAAAGGGGTTAGCCTTTGCAAATTTACGAATTTCATTGTTTATTCGATACAGCACGTAATAGTGGCCCGATTGTAATGAATGATACCTTAATCAAAAGCTCTGACCATCAGTATAAATACTACTATAAAATATGTATACATTTCAGCAACAAAATTGTATACAAAAAATCTGCAAAGGGGTTAGCCTTTGCAAATTTACGAATTTCATTGTTTATTCGATACAGCACGTAATAGTGGCCGGATTGTAATGAATGATACCTTAACCAAAAGCTCTGACCATCAGTATAAATACTACTATAAAATATGTATACATTTCAGCAACAAAATTGTATACAAAAAATCTGCAAAGGGGTTAGCCTTTGCAAATTTACGAATTTCATTGTTTATTCGATACAGCACGTAATAGTGGCCCGATTGTAATGAATGATACCTTAATCAAAAGCTCTGATCATCAGTATAAATACTACTATAAAATATGTATACATTTCAGCAACAAAATTGTATACAAAAAATCTGCAAAGGGGTTAGCCTTTGCAAATTTACGAATTTCATTGTTTATTCGATACAGCACGTAATAGTGGCCCGATTGTAATGAATGATACCTTAATCAAAAGCTCTGATCATCAGTATAAATACTACTATAAAATATGTATACATTTCAGCAACAAAATTGTATACAAAAAATCTGCAAAGGGGTTAGCCTTTGCAAATTTACGAATTTCATTGTTTATTCGATACAGCACGTAATAGTGGCCCGATTATAATGAATGACACCTTAATCAAAAGCTCTGACCATCAGTATAAATACTACTATAAAATATGTATACATTTCAGCAACAAAATTGTATACAAAAAATCTGCAAAGGGGTTAGCCTTTGCAAATTTACGAATTTCATTGTTTATTCGATACAGCACGTAACAGTAGCCCGATTGTAATGAATGATACCTTAATCAAAAGCTCTGATCATCAGTATAACTACTACTATAAAATATGTATACATTTCAGCAACAAAATTGTATACAAAAAATCTACAAAGGGGTTAGCCTTTGCAAATTTACGAATTTCATTGTTTATTCGATACAGCACGTAATAGTGGCCCGATTGTAATGAATGATACCTTAATCAAAAGCTCTGACCATCAGTATAAATACTACTATAAAATATGTATACATTTCAGCAACAAAATTGTATACAAAAAATCTGCAAAGGGGTTAGCCTTTGCAAATTTACGAATTTCATTGTTTATTCGATACAGCACGTAATAGTGGCCGGATTGTAATGAATGATACCTTAATCAAAAGCTCTGACCATCAGTATAAATACTACTATAAAATATGTATACATTTCAGCAACAAAATTGTATACAAAAAATCTGCAAAGGGGTTAGCCTTTGCAAATTTACGAATTTCATTGTTTATTCGATACAGCACGTAATAGTGGCCCGATTGTAATGAATGATACCTTAATCAAAAGCTCTGATCATCAGTATAAATACTACTATAAAATATGTATACATTTCAGCAACAAAATTGTATACAAAAAATCTGCAAAGGGGTTAGCCTTTGCAAATTTACGAATTTCATTGTTTATTCGATACAGCACGTAATAGTGGCCCGATTGTAATGAATGATACCTTAATCAAAAGCTCTGATCATCAGTATAAATACTACTATAAAATATGTATACATTTCAGCAACAAAATTGTATACAAAAAATCTGCAAAGGGGTTAGCCTTTGCAAATTTACGAATTTCATTGTTTATTCGATACAGCACGTAATAGTGGCCGGATTGTAATGAATGATACCTTAATCAAAAGCTCTGACCATCAGTATAAATACTACTATAAAATATGTATACATTTTAGCAACAAAATTGTATACAAAAAATCTGCAAAGGGGTTAGCCTTTGCAAATTTACGAATTTCATTGTTTATTCGATACAACACGTTATAGTGGCCCGATTGTAATGAATGATACCCTAATCAAAAGCTCTGATCATCAGTATAAATACTACTATAAAATATGTATACATTTCAGCAACAAAATTGTATACAAAAAATCTGCAAAGGGGTTAGCCTTTGCAAATTTACGAATTTCATTGTTTATTCGATACAGCACGTAATAGTGGCCGGATTGTAATGAATGATACCTTAATCAAAAGCTCTGACCATCAGTATAAATACTACTATAAAATATGTATACATTTCAGCAACAAAATTGTATACAAAAAATCTGCAAAGGGGTTAGCCTTTGCAAATTTACGAATTTCATTGTTTATTCGATACAGCACGTAATAGTGGCCCGATTGTAATGAATGATACCTTAATCAAAAGCTCTGATCATCAGTATAAATACTACTATAAAATATGTATACATTTCAGCAACAAAATTGTATACAAAGAATCTGCATAGGGGTTAGCCTTTGCAAATTTACGAATTTCATTGTTTATTCGATACAGCACGTAATAGTGGCCGGATTGTAATGAATGATACCTTAATCAAAAGCTCTGACCATCAGTATAAATACTACTATAAAATATGTATACATTTCAGCAACAAAATTGTATACAAAAAATCTGCAAAGGGGTTAGCCTTTGCAAATTTACGAATTTCATTGTTTATTCGATACAGCACGTAATAGTGGCCGGATTGTAATGAATGATACCTTAATCAAAAGCTCTGATCATCAGTATAAATACTACTATAAAATATGTATACATTTCAGCAACAAAATTGTATACAAAAAATCTGCAAAGGGGTTAGCCTTTGCAAATTTACGAATTTCATTGTTTATTCGATACAACACGTAATAGTGGCCCGATTGTAATGAATGATACCTTAATCAAAAGCTCTGATCATCAGTATAAATACTACTATAAAATATGTATACATTTCAGCAAAAAATTTGTATACAAAAAAATCAGCAAATCTGCAAAGGGGTTAGCCTTTGCAAATTTACGAATTTCATTGTTTATTCGATACAGCACGTAATAGTGGCCGGATTGTAATGAATGATACCTTAATCAAAAGCTCTGATCATCAGTATAAATACTACTATTAAATATGTATACATTTCAGCAACAAAATTGTATACAAAAAATCTGCAAAGGGGTTAGCCTTTGCAAATTTACGAATTTCATTGTTTATTCGATACAGCACGTAATAGTGGCCGGATTGTAATGAATGATACCTTAATCAAAAGCTCTGATCATCAGTATAAATACTACTATTAAATATGTATAGATTTCAGCAAAAAAATTGTATACAAAAAATCTGCAAAGGGGTTAGCCTTTGCAAATTTACGAATTTCATTGTTTATTCGATACAGCACGTAATAGTGGCCGGATTGTATTGAATGATACCTTAATCAAAAGCTCTGATCATCAGTATAAATACTACTATAAAATATGTATACATTTCAGCAAAAAATTTGTATACAAAAAAATCAGCAAATCTGCAAAGGGGTTAGCCTTTGCAAATTTACGAATTTCATTGTTTATTCGATACAACACGTAATAGTGGCCGGATTGTAATGAATGATACCTTAATCAAAAGCTCTGATCATCAGTATAAATACAACTATAAAATATGTATACATTTCAGCAAAAAAATTGTATACAAAAAATCTGCAAAGGGGTTAGCCTTTGCAAATTTACGAATTTCATTGTTTATTCGATACAGCACGTAATAGTGGCCGGATTGTAATGAATGATACCTTAATCAAAAGCTCTGACCATCAGTATAAATACTACTATAAAATATGTATACATTTCAGCAACAAAATTGTATACAAAAAATCTGCAAAGGGGTTAGCCTTTGCAAATTTACGAATTTCATTGTTTATTCGATACAGCACGTAATAGTGGCCGGATTGTAATGAATGATACCTTAATCAAAAGCTCTGATCATCAGTATAAATACTACTATTAAATATGTATAGATTTCAGCAAAAAAATTGTATACAAAAAATCTGCAAAGGGGTTAGCCTTTGCAAATTTACGAATTTCATTGTTTATTCGATACAGCACATAATAGTGGCCGGATTGTAATGAATGATACCTTAATCAAAAGCTCTGATCATCAGTATAAATACTACTATAAAATATGTATACATTTCAGCAAAAAATTTGTATACAAAAAAATCAGCAAATCTGCAAAGGGGTTAGCCTTTGCAAATTTACGAATTTCATTGTTTATTCGATACAACACGTAATAGTGGCCGGATTGTAATGAATGATACCTTAATCAAAAGCTCTGATCATCAGTATAAATACTACTATAAAATATGTATACATTTCAGCAAAAAAATTGTATACAAAAAATCTGCAAAGGGGTTAGCCTTTGCAAATTTACGAATTTCATTGTTTATTCGATACAGCACGTAATAGTGGCCGGATTGTAATGAATGATACCTTAATCAAAAGCTCTGACCATCAGTATAAATACTACTATAAAATATGTATACATTTCAGCAACAAAATTGTATACAAAAAATCTGCAAAGGGGTTAGCCTTTGCAAATTTACGAATTTCATTGTTTATTCGATACAGCACGTAATAGTGGCCCGATTGTAATGAATGATACCTTAATCAAAAGCTCTGATCATCAGTATAAATACTACTATAAAATATGTATACATTTCAGCAACAAAATTGTATACAAAAAATCTGCAAAGGGGTTAGCCTTTGCAAATTTACGAATTTCATTGTTTATTCGATACAGCACGTAATAGTGGCCCGATTGTAATGAATGATACCTTAATCAAAAGCTCTGATCATCAGTATAAATACTACTATAAAATATGTATACATTTCAGCAACAAAATTGTATACAAAAAATCTGCAAAGGGGTTAGCCTTTGCAAATTTACGAATTTCATTGTTTATTCGATACAGCACGTAATAGTGGCCGGATTGTAATGAATGATACCTTAATCAAAAGCTCTGACCATCAGTATAAATACTACTATAAAATATGTATACATTTCAGCAACAAAATTGTATACAAAAAATCTGCAAAGGGGTTAGCCTTTGCAAATTTACGAATTTCATTGTTTATTCGATACAGCACGTAATAGTGGCCCGATTGTAATGAATGATACCTTAATCAAAAGCTCTGATCATCAGTATAAATACTACTATAAAATATGTATACATTTTAGCAACAAAATTGTAAACAAAAAATCTGCAAAGGGGTTAGCCTTTGCAAATTTACGAATTTCATTGTTTATTCGATACAGCACGTAATAGTGGCCGGATTGTAATGAATGATACCTTAATCAAAAGCTCTGACCATCAGTATAAATACTGCTATAAAATATGTATACATTTCAGCAACAAAATTGTATACAAAAAATCTGCAAAGGGGTTAGCCTTTGCAAATTTACGAATTTCATTGTTTATTCGATACAGCACGTAATAGTGGCCCGATTGTAATGAATGATACCTTAATCAAAAGCTCTGATCATCAGTATAAATACTACTATAAAATATGTATACATTTCAGCAACAAAATTGTATACAAAAAATCTGCAAAGGGGTTAGCCTTTGCAAATTTACGAATTTCATTGTTTATTCGATACAGCACGTAATAGTGGCCGGATTGTAATGAATGATACCTTAATCAAAAGCTCTGACCATCAGTATAAATACTACTATAAAATATGTATACATTTCAGCAACAAAATTGTATACAAAAAATCTGCAAAGGGGTTAGCCTTTGCAAATTTACGAATTTCATTGTTTATTCGATACAGCACGTAATAGTGGCCCGATTGTAATGAATGATACCTTAATCAAAAGCTCTGATCATCAGTATAAATACTACTATAAAATATGTATACATTTCAGCAACAAAATTGTATACAAAAAATCTGCAAAGGGGTTAGCCTTTGCAAATTTACGAATTTCATTGTTTATTCGATACAACACGTAATAGTGGCCCGATTGTAATGAATGATACCTTAATCAAAAGCTCTGATCATCAGTATAAATACTACTATAAAATATGTATACATTTCAGCAAAAAATTTGTATACAAAAAAATCAGCAAATCTGCAAAGGGGTTAGCCTTTGCAAATTTACGAATTTCATTGTTTATTCGATACAGCACGTAATAGTGGCCGGATTGTAATGAATGATACCTTAATCAAAAGCTCTGATCATCAGTATAAATACTACTATTAAATATGTATACATTTCAGCAACAAAATTGTATGCAAAAAATCTGCAAAGGGGTTAGCCTTTGCAAATTTACGAATTTCATTGTTTATTCGATACAGCACGTAATAGTGGCCGGATTGTAATGAATGATACCTTAATCAAAAGCTCTGATCATCAGTATAAATACTACTATTAAATATGTATACATTTCAGCAAAAAATGTGTATACAAAAAAATCAGCAAATCTGCAAAGGGGTTAGCCTTTGCAAATTTACGAATTTCATTGTTTATTCGATACAGCACGTAATAGTGGCCGGATTGTAATGAATATACCTTAATCAAAAGCTCTGATCATCAGTATAAATACTACTATTAAATATGTATACATTTCAGCAAAAAAATTGTATACAAAAAATCTGCAAAGGGGTTAGCCTTTGCAAATTTACGAATTTCATTGTTTATTCGATACAGCACGTAATAGTGGCCCGATTATAATGAATGACACCTTAATCAAAAGCTCTGACCATCAGTATAAATACTACTATAAAATATATATACATTTCAGCAACAAAATTGTATACAAAAAATCTGCAAAGGGGTTAGCCTTTGCAAATTTACGAATTTCATTGTTTATTCGATACAGCACGTAATAGTGGCCCGATTATAATGAATGACACCTTAATCAAAAGCTCTGACCATCAGTATAAATACTACTATAAAATATGTATAGATTTCAGCAAAAAAATTATATACAAAAAATCTGCAAAGGGGTTAGCCTTTGCAAATTTACGAATTTCATTGTTTATTCGATACAGCACGTAACAGTAGCCCGATTGTAATGAATGATACCTTAATCAAAAGCTCTGATCATCAGTATAACTACTACTATAAAATATGTATACATTTCAGCAACAAAATTGTATACAAAAAATCTACAAAGGGGTTAGCCTTTACAAATTTACGAATTTCATTGTTTATTCGATACAGCACGTAATAGTGGCCCGATTGTAATGAATGATACCTTAATCAAAAGCTCTGACCATCAGTATAAATACTACTATAAAATATGTATACATTTCAGCAACAAAATTGTATACAAAAAATCTGCAAAGGGGTTAGCCTTTGCAAATTTACGAATTTCATTGTTTATTCGATACAGCACGTAATAGTGGCCGGATTGTAATGAATGATACCTTAATCAAAAGCTCTGATCATCAGTATAAATACTACTATAAAATATGTATACATTTCAGCAAAAAATTTGTATACAAAAAAATCAGCAAATCTGCAAAGGGGTTAGCCTTTGCAAATTTACGAATTTCATTGTTTATTCGATACAGCACGTAATAGTGGCCGGATTGTAATGAATGATACCTTAATCAAAAGCTCTGATCATCAGTATAAATACTACTATTAAATATGTATACATTTCAGCAACAAAATTGTATACAAAAATCTGCAAAGGGGTTAGCCTTTGCAAATTTACGAATTTCATTGTTTATTCGATACAGCACGTAATAGTGGCCGGATTGTAATGAATGATACCTTAATCAAAAGCTCTGATCATCAGTATAAATACTACTATTAAATATGTATACATTTCAGCAAAAAAATTGTATACAAAAAATCTGCAAAGGGGTTAGCCTTTGCAAATTTACGAATTTCATTGTTTATTCGATACAGCACGTAATAGTGGCCGGATTGTAATGAATGATACCTTAATCAAAAGCTCTGATCATCAGTATAAATACTACTATAAAATATGTATACATTTCAGCAAAAAAATGGTATACAAAAAATCTGCAAAGGGGTTAGCCTTTGCAAATTTACGAATTTCATTGTTTATTCGATACAGCACGTAATAGTGGCCGGATTGTAATGAATGATACCTTAATCAAAAGCTCTGATCATCAGTATAAATACTACTATAAAATATGTATACATTTCAGCAAAAAATTTGTATACAAAAAAATCAGCAAATCTGCAAAGGGGTTAGCCTTTGCAAATTTACGAATTTCATTGTTTATTCGATACAGCACGTAATAGTGGCCGGATTGTAATGAATGATACCTTAATCAAAAGCTCTGATCATCAGTATAAATACTACTATTAAATATGTATACATTTCAGCAAAAAAATTGTATACAAAAAATCTGCAAAGGGGTTAGCCTTTGCAAATTTACGAATTTCATTGTTTATTCGATACAGCACGTAATAGTGGCCGGATTGTAATGAATGATACCTTAATCAAAAGCTCTGATCATCAGTATAAATACTACTATAAAATATGTATACATTTCAGCAAAAAATTTTTATACAAAAAAATCAGCAAATCTGCAAAGGGGTTAGCCTTTGCAAATTTACGAATTTCATTGTTTATTCGATACAGCACGTAATAGTGGCCGGATTGTAATGAATGATACCTTAATCAAAAGCTCTGATCATCAGTATAAATACTACTATTAAATATGTATACATTTCAGCAACAAAATTGTATACAAAAAATCTGCAAAGGGGTTAGCCTTTGCAAATTTACGAATTTCATTGTTTATTCGATACAGCACGTAATAGTGGCCGGATTGTAATGAAAAATTGTATACAAAAAATCTTCAAAGGGGTTAGCCTTTGCAAATTTACGAATTTCATTGTTTATTCGATACAACACGTAATAGTGGCCCGATTGTAATGAATGATACCTTAATCAAAAGCTCTGATCATCAGTATAAATACTACTATAAAATATGTATACATTTCAGCAAAAAAATTGTATACAAAAAATCTGCAGAGGGGTTAGCCTTTGCAAATTTACGAATTTCATTGTTTATTTGATACAACACGTAATAGTGGCCCGATTGTAATGAATGATACCTTAATCAAAAGCTCTGATCATCAGTATAAATACTACTATAAAATATGTATACATTTCAGCAAAAAAATTGTATACAAAAAATCTGCAGAGGGGTTAGCCTTTGCAAATTTACGAATTTCATTGTTTATTCGATACAACACGTAATAGTGGCCCGATTGTAATGAATGATACCTTAATCAAAAGCTCTGATCATCAGTATAAATACTACTATAAAATATGTATACATTTCAGCAAAAAAATTGTATACAAAAAATCTGCAAAGGGGTTAGCCTTTGCAAATTTACGAATTTCATTGTTTATTCGATACAGCAAGTAATAGTGGCCGGATTGTAATGAATGATACCTTAATCAAAAGCTCTGATCATCAGTATAAATACTACTATAAAATATGTATACATTTCAGCAAAAAATTTGTATACAAAAAAATCAGCAAATCTGCAAAGGGGTTAGCCTTTGCAAATTTACGAATTTCATTGTTTATTCGATACAGTACGTAATAGTGGCCGGATTGTAATGAATGATACCTTAATCAAAAGCTCTGATCATCAGTATAAATACTACTATTAAATATGTATACATTTCAGCAAAAAAATTGTATACAAAAAATCTTCAAAGGGGTTAGCCTTTGCAAATTTACGAATTTCATTGTTTATTCGATACAACACGTAATAGTGGCCCGATTGTAATGAATGATACCTTAATCAAAAGCTCTGATCATCAGTATAAATACTACTATAAAATATGTATACATTTCAGCAACAAAATTGTATACAAAAAATCTGCAAAGGGGTTAGCCTTTGCAAATTTACGAATTTCATTGTTTATTCGATACAGCACGTAATAGTGGCCGGATTGTAATGAATGATACCTTAATCAAAAGCTCTGATCATCAGTATAAATACTACTATTAAATATGTATACATTTCAGCAAAAAAATTGTATACAAAAAATCTTCAAAGGGGTTAGCCTTTGCAAATTTACGAATTTCATTGTTTATTCGATACAACACGTAATAGTGGCCCGATTGTAATGAATGATACCTTAATCAAAAGCTCTGATCATCAGTATAAATACTACTATAAAATATGTATACATTTCAGCAAAAAAATTGTATACAAAAAATCTGCAGAGGGGTTAGCCTTTGCAAATTTACGAATTTCATTGTTTATTCGATACAACACGTAATAGTGGCCCGATTGTAATGAATGATACCTTAATCAAAAGCTCTGATCATCAGTATAAATACTACTATAAAATATGTATACATTTCAGCAAAAAAATTGTATACAAAAAATCTGCAGAGGGGTTAGCCTTTGCAAATTTACGAATTTCATTGTTTATTCGATACAACACGTAATAGTGGCCCGATTGTAATGAATGATACCTTAATCAAAAGCTCTGATCATCAGTATAAATACTACTATAAAATATGTATACATTTCAGCAAAAAAATTGTATACAAAAAATCTGCAAAGGGGTTAGCCTTTGCAAATTTACGAATTTCATTGTTTATTCGATACAGCACGTAATAGTGGCCGGATTGTAATGAATGATACCTTAATCAAAAGCTCTGATCATCAGTATAAATACTACTATAAAATATGTATACATTTCAGCAAAAAATTTGTATACAAAAAAATCAGCAAATCTGCAAAGGGGTTAGCCTTTGCAAATTTACGAATTTCATTGTTTATTCGATACAGTACGTAATAGTGGCCGGATTGTAATGAATGATACCTTAATCAAAAGCTCTGATCATCAGTATAAATACTACTATTAAATATGTATACATTTCAGCAACAAAATTGTATACCAAAAATCTGCAAATGGGTTAGCCTTTGCAAGTTTACGAATTTCATTGTTTATTCGATACAGCACGTAATAGTGGCCGGATTGTAATGAATGATACCTTAATCAAAAGCTCTGATCACCAGTATAAATACTACTATTAAATATGTATACATTTCAGCAAAAAAATTGTATACAAAAAATCTGCAAAGGGGTTAGCCTTTGCAAATTTACGAATTTCATTGTTTATTCGATACAACACGTAATAGTGGCCCGATTGTAATGAATGATACCTTAATCAAAAGCTCTGATCATCAGTATAAATACTACTATAAAATATGTATACATTTCAGCAAAAAAATTGTATACAAAAAATCTGCAGAGGGGTTAGCCTTTGCAAATTTACGAATTTCATTGTTTATTCGATACAGCACGTAATAGTGGCCGGATTGTAATGAATGATACCTTAATCAAAAGCTCTGATCATCAGTATAAATACTACTATAAAATATGTATACATTTCAGCAAAAAAATTGTATACAAAAAATCTGCAGAGGGGTTAGCCTTTGCAAATTTACGAATTTCATTGTTTATTCGATACAGCACGTAATAGTGGCCGGATTGTAATGAATGATACCTTAATCAAAAGCTCTGATCATCAGTATAAATACTACTATAAAATATGTATACATTTCAGCAAAAAATTTGTATACAAAAAATCTGCAGAGGGGTTAGCCTTTGCAAATTTACGAATTTCATTGTTTATTCGATACAGCACGTAATAGTGGCCGGATTGTAATGAATGATACCTTAATCAAAAGCTCTGATCATCAGTATAAATACTACTATAAAATATGTATACATTTCAGCAAAAAATTTGTATACAAAAAAATCAGCAAATCTGCAAAGGGGTTAGCCTTTGCAAATTTACGAATTTCATTGTTTATTCGATACAGCACGTAATAGTGGCCGGATTGTAATGAATGATACCTTAATCAAAAGCTCTGATCATCAGTATAAATACTACTATTAAATATGTATACATTTCAGCAACAAAATTGTATACAAAAAATCTGCAAAGGGGTTAGCCTTTGCAAATTTACGAATTTCATTGTTTATTCGATACAGCACGTAATAGTGGCCGGATTGTAATGAATGATACCTTAATCAAAAGCTCTGATCATCAGTATAAATACTACTATTAAATATGTATACATTTCAGCAAAAAAATTGTATACAAAAAATCTGCAAAGGGGTTAGCCTTTGCAAATTTACGAATTTCATTGTTAATTCGATACAGCACGTAATAGTGGCCGGATTGTAATGAATGATACCTTAATCAAAAGCTCTGATCATCAGTATAAATACTACTATAAAATATGTATACATTTCAGCAAAAAATTTGTATACAAAAAAATCAGCAAATCTGCAAAGGGGTTAGCCTTTGCAAATTTACGAATTTCATTGTTTATTCGATACAGCACGTTATAGTGGCCCGATTGTAATGAATGATACCTTAATCAAAAGCTCTGATCATCAGTATAAATACTACTATAAAATATGTATACATTTCAGCAACAAAATTGTATACAAAAAATCTGCAAAGGGGTTAGCCTTTGCAAATTTACGAATTTCATTGTTTATTCGATACAGCACGTAATAGTGGCCGGATTGTAATGAATGATACCTTAATCAAAAGCTCTGATCATCAGTATAAATACTACTATAAAATATGTATACATTTCAGCAAAAAAATTGTATACAAAAAATCTGCAGAGGGGTTAGCCTTTGCAAATTTACGAATTTCATTGTTTATTCGATACAGCACGTAATAGTGGCCGGATTGTAATGAATGATACCTTAATCAAAAGCTCTGATCATCAGTATAAATACTACTATAAAATATGTATACATTTCAGCAAAAAATTTGTATACAAAAAATCTGCAGAGGGGTTAGCCTTTGCAAATTTACGAATTTCATTGTTTATTCGATACAGCACGTAATAGTGGCCGGATTGTAATGAATGATACCTTAATCAAAAGCTCTGATCATCAGTATAAATACTACTATAAAATATGTATACATTTCAGCAAAAAATTTGTATACAAAAAAATCAGCAAATCTGCAAAGGGGTTAGCCTTTGCAAATTTACGAATTTCATTGTTTATTCGATACAGCACGTAATAGTGGCCGGATTGTAATGAATGATACCTTAATCAAAAGCTCTGATCATCAGTATAAATACTACTATTAAATATGTATACATTTCAGCAACAAAATTGTATACAAAAAATCTGCAAAGGGGTTAGCCTTTGCAAATTTACGAATTTCATTGTTTATTCGATACAGCACGTAATAGTGGCCGGATTGTAATGAATGATACCTTAATCAAAAGCTCTGATCATCAGTATAAATACTACTATTAAATATGTATACATTTCAGCAAAAAAATTGTATACAAAAAATCTGCAAAGGGGTTAGCCTTTGCAAATTTACGAATTTCATTGTTAATTCGATACAGCACGTAATAGTGGCCGGATTGTAATGAATGATACCTTAATCAAAAGCTCTGATCATCAGTATAAATACTACTATAAAATATGTATACATTTCAGCAAAAAATTTGTATACAAAAAAATCAGCAAATCTGCAAAGGGGTTAGCCTTTGCAAATTTACGAATTTCATTGTTTATTCGATACAGCACGTTATAGTGGCCCGATTGTAATGAATGATACCTTAATCAAAAGCTCTGATCATCAGTATAAATACTACTATAAAATATGTATACATTTCAGCAACAAAATTGTATACAAAAAATCTGCAAAGGGGTTAGCCTTTGCAAATTTACGAATTTCATTGTTTATTCGATACAGCACGTAATAGTGGCCGGATTGTAATGAATGATACCTTAATCAAAAGCTCTGATCATCAGTATAAATACTACTATAAAATATGTATACATTTCAGCAAAAAAATTGTATACAAAAAAATCAGCAAATCTGCAAAGGGGTTAGCCTTTGCAAATTTACGAATTTCATTGTTTATTCGATACAGCACGTAATAGTGGCCCGATTGTAATGAATGATACCTTAATCAAAAGCTCTGATCATCAGTATAAATACTACTATTAAATATGTATACATTTCAGCAACAAAATTGTATACAAAAAATCTGCAAAGGGGTTAGCCTTTGCAAATTTACGAATTTCATTGTTTATTCGATACAGCACGTAATAGTGGCCGGATTGTAATGAATGATACCTTAATCAAAAGCTCTGATCATCAGTATAAATACTACTATTAAATATGTATACATTTCAGCAAAAAAATTGTATACAAAAAAATCAGCAAATCTGCAAAGGGGTTAGCCTTTGCAAATTTACGAATTTCATTGTTTATTCGATACAGCACGTAATAGTGGCCCGATTGTAATGAATGATACCTTAATCAAAAGCTCTGATCATCAGTATAAATACAACTATTAAATATGTATACATTTCAGCAACAAAATTGTATACAAAAAATCTGCAAAGGGGTTAGCCTTTGCAAATTTACGAATTTCATTGTTTATTCGATACAGCACGTAATAGTGGCCGGATTGTAATGAATGATACCTTAATCAAAAGCTCTGATCATCAGTATAAATACTACTATAAAATATGTATACATTTCAGCAAAAAAATTGTATACAAAAAAATCAGCAAATCTGCAAAGGGGTTAGCCTTTGCAAATTTACGAATTTCATTGTTTATTCGATACAGCACGTAATAGTGGCCCGATTGTAATGAATGATACCTTAATCAAAAGCTCTGATCATCAGTATAAATACTACTATTAAATATGTATACATTTCAGCAACAAAATTGTATACAAAAAATCTGCAAAGGGGTTAGCCTTTGCAAATTTACGAATTTCATTGTTTATTCGATACAGCACGTAATAGTGGCCCGATTGTAATGAATGATACCTTAATCAAAAGCTCTGATCATCAATATAAATACTACTATTAAATATGTATACATTTCAGCAACAAAATTGTATACAAAAAATCTGCAAAGGGGTTAGCCTTTGCAAATTTACGAATTTCATTGTTTATTCGATACAACACGTAATAGTGGCCCGATTGTAATGAATGATACCTTAATCAAAAGCTCTGATCATCAGTATAAATACTACTATAAAATATGTATACATTTCAGCAAAAAAATTGTATACAAAAAATCTGCAGAGGGGTTAGCCTTTGCAAATTTACGAATTTCATTGTTTATTCGATACAACACGTAATAGTGGCCCGATTGTAATGAATGATACCTTAATCAAAAGCTCTGATCATCAGTATAAATACTACTATAAAATATGTATACATTTCAGCAAAAAAATTGTATACAAAAAATCTGCAAAGGGGTTAGCCTTTGCAAATTTACGAATTTCATTGTTTATTCGATACAGCACGTAATAGTGGCCGGATTGTAATGAATGATACCTTAATCAAAAGCTCTGATCATCAGTATAAATACTACTATAAAATATGTATACATTTCAGCAAAAAATTTGTATACAAAAAAATCAGCAAATCTGCAAAGGGGTTAGCCTTTGCAAATTTACGAATTTCATTGTTTATTCGATACAGTACGTAATAGTGGCCGGATTGTAATGAATGATACCTTAATCAAAAGCTCTGATCATCAGTATAAATACTACTATTAAATATGTATACATTTCAGCAAAAAATTTGTATACAAAAAAATCAGCAAATCTGCAAAGGGGTTAGCCTTTGCAAATTTACGAATTTCATTGTTTATTCGATACAGCACGTTATAGTGGCCCGATTGTAATGAATGATACCTTAATCAAAAGCTCTGATCATCAGTATAAATACTACTATAAAATATGTATACATTTCAGCAAAAAAATTGTATACCAAAAAATCAGCAAATCTGCAAAGGGGTTAGCCTTTGCAAATTTACGAATTTCATTGTTTATTCGATAAAGCACGTTATAGTGGCCCGATTGTAATGAATGATACCTTAATCAAAAGCTCTGACCATCAGTATAAATAATACTATAAAATATGTATACATTTCAGCAACGAAATTGTATACAAAAAATCTGCAAAGGGGTTAGCCTTTGCAAATTTACGAATTTCATTGTTAATTCGATACAGCACGTAATAGTGGCCGGATTGTAATGAATGATACCTTAATCAAAAGCTCTGATCATCAGTATAAATACTACTATAAAATATGTATACATTTCAGCAACAAAATTGTATACAAAAAATCGGCAAAGGGGTTAGCCTTTGCAAATTTACGAATTTCATTGTTTATTCGATACAGCACGTAATAGTGGCCGGATTGTAATGAATGATACCTTAATCAAAAGCTCTGATCATCAGTATAAATACTACTATAAAATATGTATACATTTCAGCAAAAAAATTGTATACAAAAAATCTGCAAAGGGGTTAGCCTTTGCAAATTTACGAATATCATTGTTTATTCGATACAACACGTAATAGTGGCCCGATTGTAATGAATGATACCTTAATCAAAAGCTCTGATCATCAGTATAAATACTACTATAAAATATGTATACATTTCAGCAAAAAATTTGTATACAAAAAAATCAGCAAATCTGCAAAGGGGTTAGCCTTTGCAAATTTACGAATTTCATTGTTTATTCGATACAACACGTAATAGTGGCCCGATTGTAATGAATGATACCTTAACCAAAAGCTCTGATCATCAGTATAAATACTACTATAAAATATGTATACATTTCAGCAAAAAAATTGTATACAAAAAATCTGCAAAGGGGTTAGCCTTTGCAAATTTACGAATTTCATTGTTTATTCGATACAGCACGTAATAGTGGCCGGATTGTAATGAATGATACCTTAATCAAAAGCTCTGATCATTAGTATAAATACTACTATTAAATATGTATACATTTCAGCAACAAAATTGTATACAAAAAATCTGCAAAGGGGTTAGCCTTTGCAAATTTACGAATTTCATTGTTTATTCGATACAGCACGTAATAGTGGCCCGATTGTAATGAATGATACCTTAATCAAAAGCTCTGATCATCAGTATAAATACTACTATAAAATATGTATACATTTCAGCAAAAAATTTGTATACAAAAAAATCAGCAAATCTGCAAAGGGGTTAGCCTTTGCAAATTTACGAATTTCATTGTTTATTCGATACAACACGTAATAGTGGCCGGATTGTAATGAATGATACCTTAATCAAAAGCTCTGATCGTCAGTATAAATACTACTATAAAATATGTATACATTTCATCAAAAAAATTTTATACAAAAAATCTGTAAAGGGGTTAGCCTTTGCAAATTTACGAATTTCATTGTTTATTCGATACAGCACGTAATAGTGGCCGGATTGTAATGAATGATACCTTAATCAAAAGCTCTGATCATCAGTATAAATACTACTATTAAATATGTATACATTTCAGCAACAAAATTGTATACAAAAAATCTGCAAAGGGGTTATCCTTTGCAAATTTACGAATTTCATTGTTTATTCGATACAGCACGTAATAGTGGCCCGATTGTAATGAATGATACCTTAATCAAAAGCTCTGACCATCAGTTTAAATACTACTATTAAATATGTATACATTTCAGCAACAAAATTGTATACAAAAAATCTGTAAAGGGGTTAGCCTTTGCAAATTTACGAATTTCATTGTTTATTCGATACAGCACGTAATAGTGGCCGGATTGTAATGAATGATACCTTAATCAAAAGCTCTGATCATTAGTATAAATACTACTATTAAATATGTATACATTTCAGCAACAAAATTGTATACAAAAAATCTGCAAAGGGGTTAGCCTTTGCAAATTTACGAATTTCATTGTTTATTCGATACAGCACGTAATAGTGGCCGGATTGTAATGAATGATACCTTAATCAAAAGCTCTGATCATCAGTATAAATACTACTTTAAAATATGTATACATTTCAGCAAAAAAATTTTATACAAAAAATCTGTAAAGGGGTTAGCCTTTGCAAATTTACGAATTTCATTGTTTATTCGATACAGCACGTAATAGTGGCCGGATTGTAATGAATGATACCTTAATCAAAAGCTCTGATCATCAGTATAAATACTACTATTAAATATGTATACATTTCAGCAAAAAAATTGTATACAAAAAATCTGCAAAGGGGTTAGCCTTTGCAAATTTACGAATTTCATTGTTTATTCGATACAGCACGTAATAGTGGCCGAATTGTAATGAATGATACCTTAATCAAAAGCTCTGATCATCATTTTAAATACAACTATATAATATGTATACATTTCAGCAAAAAATTTGTATACAAAAAAATCAGCAAATCTGCAAAGGGGTTAGCCTTTGCAAATTTACGAATTTCATTGTTTATTCGATACAACACGTAATAGTGGCCGGATTGTAATGAATGATACCTTAATCAAAAGCTCTGATCATCAGTATAAATACTACTATAAAATATGTATACATTTCAGCAAAAAAATTGTATACAAAAAATCTGCAAAGGGGTTAGCCTTTGCAAATTTACGAATTTCATTGTTTATTCGATACAACACGTAATAGTGGCCGGATTGTAATGAATGATACCTTAATCAAAAGCTCTGATCATTAGTATAAATACTACTATTAAATATGTATACATTTCAGCAACAAAATTGTATACAAAAAATCTGCAAAGGGGTTAGCCTTTGCAAATTTACGAATTTCATTGTTTATTCGATACAGCACGTAATAGTGGCCCGATTGTAATGAATGATACCTTAATCAAAAGCTCTGACCATCAGTTTAAATACTACTATTAAATATGTATACATTTCAGCAAAAAAATTGTATACAAAAAATCTGTAAAGGGGTTAGCCTTTGCAAATTTACGAATTTCATTGTTTATTCGATACAGCACGTAATAGTGGCCGGATTGTAATGAATGATACCTTAATCAAAAGCTCTGATCATTAGTATAAATACTACTATTAAATATGTATACATTTCAGCAACAAAATTGTATATAAAAAATCTGCAAAGGGGTTAGCCTTTGCAAATTTACGAATTTCATTGTTTATTCGATACAGCACGTAATAGTGGCCCGATTGTAATGAATGATACCTTAATCAAAAGCTCTGATCATCAGTATAAATACTACTATAAAATATGTATACATTTCAGCAAAAAATTTGTATACAAAAAAATCAGCAAATCTGCAAAGGGGTTAGCCTTTGCAAATTTACGAATTTCATTGTTTATTCGATACAACACGTAGTAGTGGCCGGATTGTAATGAATGATACCTTAATCAAAAGCTCTGATCATCAGTATAAATACTACTATAAAATATGTATACATTTCAGCAAAAAAATTGTATACAAAAAATCTGCAAAGGGGTTAGCTTTTGCAAATTTACGAATTTCATTGTTTATTCGATACAGCACGTAATAGTGGCCGGATTGTAATGAATGATACCTTAATCAAAAGCTCTGATCATTAGTATAAATACTACTATTAAATATGTATACATTTCAGCAACAAAATTGTATACAAAAAATCTGCAAAGGGGTTAGCCTTTGCAAATTTACGAATTTCATTGTTTATTCGATACAGCACGTAATAGTGGCCCGATTGTAATGAATGATACCTTAATCAAAAGCTCTGATCATCAGTATAAATACTACTATAAAATATGTATACATTTCAGCAACAAAATTGTATACAAAAAATCTGCAAAGGGGTTAGCCTTTGCAAATTTACGAATTTCATTGTTTATTCGATACAGCACGTAATAGTGGCCGGATTGTAATGAATGATACCTTAATCAAAAGCTCTGATCATTAGTATAAATACTACTATTAAATATGTATACATTTCAGCAACAAAATTGTATACAAAAAATCTGCAAAGGGGTTAGCCTTTGCAAATTTACGAATTTCATTGTTTATTCGATACAGCACGTAATAGTGGCCCGATTGTAATGAATGATACCTTAATCAAAAGCTCTGATCATCAGTATAAATACTACTTTAAAATATGTATACATTTCAGCAAAAAAATTTTATACAAAAAATCTGTAAAGGGGTTAGCCTTTGCAAATTTACGAATTTCATTGTTTATTCGATACAGCACGTAATAGTGGCCGGATTGTAATGAATGATACCTTAATCAAAAGCTCTGATCATCAGTATAAATACTACTATTAAATATGTATACATTTCAGCAAAAAAATTGTATACAAAAAATCTGCAAAGGGGTTAGCCTTTGCAAATTTACGAATTTCATTGTTTATTCGATACAACACGTAATAGTGGCCGGATTGTAATGAATGATACCTTAATCAAAAGCTCTGATCATTAGTATAAATACTACTGTTAAATATGTATACATTTCAGCAACAAAATTGTATACAAAAAATCTGCAAAGGGGTTAGCCTTTGCAAATTTACGAATTTCATTGTTTATTCGATACAGCACGTAATAGTGGCCCGATTGTAATGAATGATACCTTAATCAAAAGCTCTGACCATCAGTTTAAATACTACTATTAAATATGTATACATTTCAGCAACAAAATTGTATACAAAAAATCTGTAAAGGGGTTAGCCTTTGCAAATTTACGAATTTCATTGTTTATTCGATACAGCACGTAATAGTGGCCGGATTGTAATGAATGATACCTTAATCAAAAGCTCTGATCATTAGTATAAATACTACTATTAAATATGTATACATTTCAGCAACAAAATTGTATACAAAAAATCTGCAAAGGGGTTAGCCTTTGCAAATTTACGAATTTCATTGTTTATTCGATACAGCACGTAATAGTGGCCGGATTGTAATGAATGATACCTTAATCAAAAGCTCTGATCATCAGTATAAATACTACTTTAAAATATGTATACATTTCAGCAAAAAAATTTTATACAAAAAATCTGTAAAGGGGTTAGCCTTTGCAAATTTACGAATTTCATTGTTTATTCGATACAGCACGTAATAGTGGCCGGATTGTAATGAATGATACCTTAATCAAAAGCTCTGATCATCAGTATAAATACTACTATTAAATATGTATACATTTCAGCAAAAAAATTGTATACAAAAAATCTGCAAAGGGGTTAGCCTTTGCAAATTTACGAATTTCATTGTTTATTCGATACAGCACGTAATAGTGGCCGAATTGTAATGAATGATTCCTTAATCAAAAGCTCTGATCATCATTTTAAATACTACTATAAAATATGTATACATTTCAGCAAAAAATTTGTATACAAAAAAATCAGCAAATCTGCAAAGGGGTTAGCCTTTGCAAATTTACGAATTTCATTGTTTATTCGATACAACACGTAATAGTGGCCGGATTGTAATGAATGATACCTTAATCAAAAGCTCTGATCATCAGTATAAATACTACTATAAAATATGTATACATTTCAGCAAAAAAATTGTATACAAAAAATCTGCAAAGGGGTTAGCCTTTGCAAATTTACGAATTTCATTGTTTATTCGATACAACACGTAATAGTGGCCGGATTGTAATGAATGATACCTTAATCAAAAGCTCTGATCATTAGTATAAATACTACTATTAAATATGTATACATTTCAGCAACAAAATTGTATACAAAAAATCTGCAAAGGGGTTAGCCTTTGCAAATTTACGAATTTCATTGTTTATTCGATACAGCACGTAATAGTGGCCCGATTGTAATGAATGATACCTTAATCAAAAGCTCTGACCATCAGTTTAAATACTACTATTAAATATGTATACATTTCAGCAACAAAATTGTATACAAAAAATCTGTAAAGGGGTTAGCCTTTGCAAATTTACGAATTTCATTGTTTATTCGATACAGCACGTAATAGTGGCCGGATTGTAATGAATGATACCTTAATCAAAAGCTCTGATCATTAGTATAAATACTACTATTAAATATGTATACATTTCAGCAACAAAATTGTATACAAAAAATCTGCAAAGGGGTTAGCCTTTGCAAATTTACGAATTTCATTGTTTATTCGATACAGCACGTAATAGTGGCCCGATTGTAATGAATGATACCTTAATCAAAAGCTCTGATCATCAGTATAAATACTACTATAAAATATGTATACATTTCAGCAACAAAAATGTATACAAAAAATCTGCAAAGGGGTTAGCCTTTGCAAATTTACGAATTTCATTGTTTATTCGATACAGCACGTAATAGTGGCCCGATTGTAATGAATGATACCTTAATCAAAAGCTCTGATCATCAGTATAAATACTACTATAAAATATGTATACATTTCAGCAAAAAATTTGTATACAAAAAAATCAGCAAATCTGCAAAGGGGTTAGCCTTTGCAAATTTACGAATTTCATTGTTTATTCGATACAACACGTAATAGTGGCCGGATTGTAATGAATGATACCTTAATCAAAAGCTCTGATCATCAGTATAAATACTACTATAAAATATGTATACATTTCAGCAAAAAAATTGTAAACAAAAAATCTGCAAAGGGGTTAGCTTTTGCAAATTTACGAATTTCATTGTTTATTCGATACAGCACGTAATAGTGGCCGGATTGTAATGAATGATACCTTAATCAAAAGCTCTGATCATTAGTATAAATACTACTATTAAATATGTATACATTTCAGCAACAAAATTGTATACAAAAAATCTGCAAAGGGGTTAGCCTTTGCAAATTTACGAATTTCATTGTTTATTCGATACAGCACGTAATAGTGGCCCGATTGTAATGAATGATACCTTAATCAAAAGCTCTGATCATCAGTATAAATACTACTATAAAATATGTATACATTTCAGCAACAAAATTGTATACAAAAAATCTGCAAAGGGGTTAGCCTTTGCAAATTTACGAATTTCATTGTTTATTCGATACAGCACGTAATAGTGGCCGGATTGTAATGAATGATACCTTAATCAAAAGCTCTGATCATCAGTATAAATACTACTTTAAAATATGTATACATTTCAGCAACAAAATTTTATACAAAAAATCTGTAAAGGGGTTAGCCTTTGCAAATTTACGAATTTCATTGTTTATTCGATACAGCACGTAATAGTGGCCGGATTGTAATGAATGATACCTTAATCAAAAGCTCTGATCATCAGTATAAATACTACTATAAAATATGTATACATTTCAGCAACAAAATTGTATACAAAAAATCTGCAAAGGGGTTAGCCTTTGCAAATTTACGAATTTCATTGTTTATTCGATACAGCACGTAATAGTGGCCGGATTGTAATGAATGATACCTTAATCAAAAGCTCTGATCATCAGTATAAATACTACTTTAAAATATGTATACATTTCAGCAAAAAAATTTTATACAAAAAATCTGCAAAGGGGTTAGCCTTTGCAAATTTACGAATTTCATTGTTTATTCGATACAACACGTAATAGTGGCCGGATTGTAATGAATGATACCTTAATCAAAAGCTCTGATCATTAGTATAAATACTACTGTTAAATATGTATACATTTCAGCAACAAAATTGTATACAAAAAATCTGCAAAGGGGTTAGCCTTTGCAAATTTACGAATTTCATTGTTTATTCGATACAGCACGTAATAGTGGCCGGATTGTAATGAATGATACCTTAATCAAAAGCTCTGATCATCATTTTAAATACTACTATAAAATATGTATACATTTCAGCAAAAAATTTGTATACAAAAAAATCAGCAAATCTGCAAAGGGGTTAGCCTTTGCAAATTTACGAATTTCATTGTTTATTCGATACAACACGTAATAGTGGCCGGATTGTAATGAATGATACCTTAATCAAAAGCTCTGATCATCAGTATAAATACTACTATAAAATATGTATACATTTCAGCAAAAAAATTGTATACAAAAAATCTGCAAAGGGGTTAGCCTTTGCAAATTTACGAATTTCATTGTTTATTCGATACAACACGTAATAGTGGCCGGATTGTAATGAATGATACCTTAATCAAAAGCTCTGATCATTAGTATAAATACTACTGTTAAATATGTATACATTTCAGCAACAAAATTGTATACAAAAAATCTGCAAAGGGGTTAGCCTTTGCAAATTTACGAATTTCATTGTTTATTCGATACAGCACGTAATAGTGGCCCGATTGTAATGAATGATACCTTAATCAAAAGCTCTGACCATCAGTTTAAATACTACTATTAAATATGTATACATTTCAGCAACAAAATTGTATACAAAAAATCTGTAAAGGGGTTAGCCTTTGCAAATTTACGAATTTCATTGTTTATTCGATACAGCACGTAATAGTGGCCGGATTGTAACGAATGATACCTTAATCAAAAGCTCTGATCATTAGTATAAATACTACTATTAAATATGTATACATTTCAGCAACAAAATTGTATACAAAAAATCTGCAAAGGGGTTAGCCTTTGCAAATTTACGAATTTCATTGTTTATTCGATACAGCACGTAATAGTGGCCGGATTGTAATGAATGATACCTTAATCAAAAGCTCTGATCATCAGTATAAATACTACTATAAAATATGTATACATTTCAGCAAAAAAATTGTATACAAAAAATCTGCAAAGGGGTTAGCCTTTGCAAATTTACGAATTTCATTGTTTATTCGATACAACACGTAATAGTGGCCGGATTGTAATGAATGATACCTTAATCAAAAGCTCTGATCATCAGTATAAATACTACTATAAAATATGTATACATTTCAGCAAAAAAATTGTATACAAAAAATCTGCAAAGGGGTTAGCCTTTGCAAATTTACGAATTTCATTGTTTATTCGATACAACACGTAATAGTGGCCGGATTGTAATGAATGATACCTTAATCAAAAGCTCTGACCATCAGTATAAATACTACTATAAAATATGTATACATTTCAGCAAAAAAATTGTATACAAAAAATCTGTAAAGGGGTTAGCCTTTGCAAATTTACGAATTTCATTGTTTATTCGATACAGCACGTAATAGTGGCCGGATTGTAATGAATGATACCTTAATCAAAAGCTCTGACCATCAGTATAAATACTACTATAAAAGATGTATACATTTCAGCAAAAAAATTGTATACAAAAAATCTGCAGAGGGGTTAGCCTTTGCAAATTTACGAATTTCATTGTTTATTCGATACAGCACGTAATAGTGGCCGGATTGTAATGAATGATACTTTAATCAAAAGCTCTGACCATCAGTATAAATACTACTATAAAAGATGTATACATTTCAGCAACAAAATTGTAAACAAAAAATCTGCAAAGGGGTTAGCCTTTGCAAATTTACGAATTTCATTGTTTATTCGATACAGCACGTAATAGTGGCCGGATTGTAATGAATGATACCTTAATCAAAAGCTCTGATCATCAGTATAAATACAACTATAAAATATGTATACATTTCAGCAAAAAAATTGTATACAAAAAATCTGTAAAGGGGTTAGCCTTTGCAAATTTACGAATTTCATTGTTTATTCGATACAGCACGTAATAGTGGCCGGATTGTAATGAATGATACCTTAATCAAAAGCTCTGATCATCAGTATAAATACTACTATAAAATATGTATACATTTCAGCAAAAAAAATTTATACAAAAAATCTGTAAAGGGGTTAGCCTTTGCAAATTTACGAATTTCATTGTTTATTCGATACAGCACGTAATAGTGGCCGGATTGTAATGAATGATACCTTAATCAAAAGCTCTGATCATCAGTATAAATACTACTATTAAAAATGTATACATTTCAGCAAAAAAATTGTATACAAAAAATCTGCAAAGGGGTTAGCCTTTGCAAATTTACGAATTTCATTGTTTATTCGATACAGCACGTAATAGTGGCCGGATTGTAATGAATGATACCTTAATCAAAAGCTCTGACCATCAGTATAAATACTACTATAAAATATGTATACATTTCAGCAAAAAAATTGTATACAAAAAATCTGTAAAGGGGTTAGCCTTTGCAAATTTACGAATTTCATTGTTTATTCGATACAGCACGTTATAGTGGCCCGATTGTAATGAATGATACCTTAATCAAAAGCTCTGATCATTAGTATAAATACTACTATAAAATATGTATACATTTCAGCAAAAAAATTGTATACAAAAAATCTGTAAAGGGGTTAGCCTTTGCAAATTTACGAATTTCATTGTTTATTCGATACAGCACGTAATAGTGGCCGGATTGTAATGAATGATACCTTAATCAAAAGCTCTGATCATCAGTATAAATACTACTATAAAATATGTATACATTTCAGCAAAAAAATTGTATACAAAAAATCTGCAGAGGGGTTAGCCTTTGCAAATTTACGAATTTCATTGTTTATTCGATACAGCACGTAATAGTGGCCGGATTGTAATGAATGATACCTTAATCAAAAGCTCTGACCATCAGTATAAATACTACTATAAAAGATGTATACATTTCAGCAACAAAATTGTATACAAAAAATCTGCAAATGGGTTAGCCTTTGCAAATTTACGAATTTCATTGTTTATTCGATACAGCACGTAATAGTGGCCGGATTGTAATGAATGATACCTTAATCAAAAGCTCTGATCATCAGTATAAATACAACTATAAAATATGTATACATTTCAGCAAAAAAATTGTATACAAAAAATCTGTAAAGGGGTTAGCCTTTGCAAATTTACGAATTTCATTGTTTATTCGATACAGCACGTAATAGTGGCCGGATTGTAATGAATGATACCTTAATCAAAAGCTCTGATCATCAGTATAAATACTACTATAAAATATGTATACATTTCAGCAAAAAAAATTTATACAAAAAATCTGTAAAGGGGTTAGCCTTTGCAAATTTACGAATTTCATTGTTTATTCGATACAGCACGTAATAGTGGCCGGATTGTAATGAATGATACCTTAATCAAAAGCTCTGATCATCAGTATAAATACAACTATAAAATATGTATACATTTCAGCAAAAAAATTGTATACAAAAAATCTGTAAAGGGGTTAGCCTTTGCAAATTTACGAATTTCATTGTTTATTCGATACAGCACGTAATAGTGGCCGGATTGTAATGAATGATACCTTAATCAAAAGCTCTGATCATCAGTATAAATACTACTATTAAATATGTATACATTTCAGCAAAAAAATTGTATACAAAAAATCTGCAAAGGGGTTAGCCTTTGCAAATTTACGAATTTCATTGTTTATTCGATACAGCACGTAATAGTGGCCGGATTGTAATGAATGATACCTTAATCAAAAGCTCTGACCATCAGTATAAATACTACTATAAAAGATCTATACATTTCAGCAACAAAATTGTATACAAAAAATCTGCAAAGGGGTTAGCCTTTGCAAATTTACGAATTTCATTGTTTATTCGATACAGCACGTAATAGTGGCCGGATTGTAATGAATGATACCTTAATCAAAAGCTCTGACCATCAGTATAAATACTACTATAAAAGATGTATACATTTCAGCAACAAAATTGTATACAAAAAATCTGCAAAGGGGTTAGCCTTTGCAAATTTACGAATTTCATTGTTTATTCGATACAGCACGTAATAGTGGCCGGATTGTAATGAATGATACCTTAATCAAAAGCTCTGATCATCAGTATAAATACAACTATAAAATATGTATACATTTCAGCAAAAAAATTGTATACAAAAAATCTGTAAAGGGGTTAGCCTTTGCAAATTTACGAATTTCATTGTTTATTCGATACAGCACGTAATAGTGGCCGGATTGTAATGAATGATACCTTAATCAAAAGCTCTGATCATCAGTATAAATACTACTATAAAATATGTATACATTTCAGCAAAAAAATTTTATACAAAAAATCTGTAAAGGGGTTAGCCTTTGCAAATTTACGAATTTCATTGTTTATTCGATACAGCACGTAATAGTGGCCGGATTGTAATGAATGATACCTTAATCAAAAGCTCTGATCATCAGTATAAATACAACTATTAAATATGTATACATTTCAGCAAAAAAATTGTATACAAAAAATCTGCAAAGGGGTTAGCCTTTGCAAATTTACGAATTTCATTGTTTATTCGATACAGCACGTAATAGTGGCCGGATTGTAATGAATGATACCTTAATCAAAAGCTCTGACCATCAGTATAAATACTACTATAAAAGATGTATACATTTCAGCAACAAAATTGTATACAAAAAATCTGCAAAGGGGTTAGCCTTTGCAAATTTACGAATTTCATTGTTTATTCGATACAGCACGTAATAGTGGCCGGATTGTAATGAATGATACCTTAATCAAAAGCTCTGATCATCAGTATAAATACAACTATAAAATATGTATACATTTCAGCAAAAAAATTGTATACAAAAAATCTGTAAAGGGGTTAGCCTTTGCAAATTTACGAATTTCATTGTTTATTCGATACAGCACGTAATAGTGGCCGGATTGTAATGAATGATACCTTAATCAAAAGCTCTGATCATCAGTATAAATACTACTATAAAATATGTATACATTTCAGCAAAAAAATTGTATACAAAAAATCTGCAGAGGGGTTAGCCTTTGCAAATTTACGAATTTCATTGTTTATTCGATACAGCACGTAATAGTGGCCGGATTGTAATGAATGATACCTTAATCAAAAGCTCTGACCATCAGTATAAATACTACTATAAAAGATGTATACATTTCAGCAACAAAATTGTATACAAAAAATCTGCAAAGGGGTTAGCCTTTGCAAATTTACGAATTTCATTGTTTATTCGATACAGCACGTAATAGTGGCCGGATTGTAATGAATGATACCTTAATCAAAAGCTCTGATCATCAGTATAAATACTACTATAAAATATGTATACATTTCAGCAAAAAAATTTTATACAAAAAATCTGTAAAGGGGTTAGCCTTTGCAAATTTACGAATTTCATTGTTTATTCGATACAGCACGTAATAGTGGCCGGATTGTAATGAATGATACCTTAATCAAAAGCTCTGATCATCAGTATAAATACTACTATAAAATATGTATACATTTCAGCAAAAAAATTTAATACAAAAAATCTGTAAAGGGGTTAGCCTTTGCAAATTTACGAATTTCATTGTTTATTCGATACAGCACGTAATAGTGGCCGGATTGTAATGAATCATCAGTATAAATACTACTATAAAATATGTATACATTTCATCAAAAAAATTGTATACAAAAAATCTGCAAAGGGGTTAGCCTTTGCAAATTTACGAATTTCATTGTTTATTCGATACAGCACGTAATAGTGGCCCGATTGTAATGAATGATACCTTAATCAAAAGCTCTGACCATCAGTATAAATACAACTATAAAATATGTATACATTTCAGCAACAAAATTGTATACAAAAAATCTGCAAAGGGGTTAGCCTTTGCAAATTTACGAATTTCATTGTTTATTCGATACAGCACGTAATAGTGGCCGGATTGTAATGAATGATACCTTAATCAAAAGCTCTGATCATCAGTATAAATACAACTATAAAATATGTATACATTTCAGCAAAAAAATTGTATACAAAAAATCTGCAAAGGGGTTAGCCTTTGCAAATTTACGAATTTCATTGTTTATTCGATACAGCACGTAATAGTGGCCCGATTGTAATGAATGATACCTTAATCAAAAGCTCTGACTATCAGTATAAATACAACTATAAAATATGTATACATTTCAGCAACAAAATTGTATACAAAAAATCTGCAAAGGGGTTAGCCTTTGCAAATTTACGAATTTCATTGTTTATTCGATACAGCACGTAATAGTGGCCGGATTGTAATGAATGATACCTTAATCAAAAGCTCTGATCATCAGTATAAATACTACTATAAAATATGTATACATTTCAGCAAAAAAATTGTATACAAAAAATCTGCAGAGGGGTTAGCCTTTGCAAATTTACGAATTTCATTGTTTATTCGATACAACACGTAATAGTGGCCCGATTGTAATGAATGATACCTTAATCAAAAGCTCTGATCATCAGTATAAATACTACTATAAAATATGTATACATTTCAGCAAAAAAATTGTATACAAAAAATCTGCAAAGGGGTTAGCCTTTGCAAATTTACGAATTTCATTGTTTATTCGATACAGCACGTAATAGTGGCCGGATTGTAATGAATGATACCTTAATCAAAAGCTCTGATCATCAGTATAAATACTACTATAAAATATGTATACATTTCAGCAAAAAAATTGTATACAAAAAATCTGCAGAGGGGTTAGCCTTTGCAAATTTACGAATTTCATTGTTTATTCGATACAACACGTAATAGTGGCCCGATTGTAATGAATGATACCTTAATCAAAAGCTCTGATCATCAGTATAAATACTACTATAAAATATGTATACATTTCATCAAAAAAATTTTATACAAAAAATCGGCAAAGGGGTTAGCCTTTGCAAATTTACGAATTTCATTGTTTATTCGATACAGCACGTAATAGTGGCCCGATTGTAATGAATGATACCTTAATCAAAAGCTCTGACCATCAGTATAAATACTACTATTAAATATGTATACATTTCAGCAAAAAATTTGTATACAAAAAAATCAGCAAATCTGCAAAGGGGTTAGCCTTTGCAAATTTACGAATTTGCAATTTACGAATTCGATACAGCACGTAATAGTGGCCGGATTGTAATGAATGATACCTTAATCAAAAGCTCTGATCATCAGTATAAATACAACTATAAAATATGTATACATTTCAGCAAAAAAATTGTATACAAAAAATCTGTAAAGGGGTTAGCCTTTGCAAATTTACGAATTTCATTGTTTATTCGATACAGCACGTAATAGTGGCCGGATTGTAATGAATGATACCTTAATCAAAAGCTCTGATCATCAGTATAAATACTACTATAAAATATGTATACATTTCAGCAAAAAAATTGTATACAAAAAATCTGCAGAGGGGTTAGCCTTTGCAAATTTACGAATTTCATTGTTTATTCGATACAGCACGTAATAGTGGCCGGATTGTAATGAATGATACCTTAATCAAAAGCTCTGACCATCAGTATAAATACTACTATAAAATATGTATACATTTCAGCAACAAAATTGTATACAAAAAATCTGCAAAGGGGTTAGCCTTTGCAAATTTACGAATTTCATTGTTTATTCGATACAGCACGTAATAGTGGCCGGATTGTAATGAATGATACCTTAATCAAAAGCTCTGATCATCAGTATAAATACTACTATAAAATATGTATACATTTCAGCAAAAAAATTGTATACAAAAAATCTGTAAAGGGGTTAGCCTTTGCAAATTTACGAATTTCATTGTTTATTCGATACAGCACGTAATAGTGGCCGGATTGTAATGAATGATACCTTAATCAAAAGCTCTGATCATCAGTATAAATACTACTATAAAATATGTATAGATTTCAGCAAAAAAATTTTATACAAAAAATCTGTAAAGGGGTTAGCCTTTGCAAATTTACGAATTTCATTGTTTATTCGATACAGCACGTAATAGTGGCCGGATTGTAATGAATGATACCTTAATCAAAAGCTCTGACCATCAGTATAAATACTACTATAAAATATGTATACATTTCAGCAAAAAAATTGTATACAAAAAATCTGCAAAGGGGTTAGCCTTTGCAAATTTACGAATTTCATTGTTTATTCGATACAGCACGTAATAGTGGCCGGATTGTAATGAATGATACCTTAATCAAAAGCTCTGATCATCAGTATAAATACTACTATAAAATATGTTTACATTTCAGCAAAAAAATTTTATACAAAAAATCTGTAAAGGGGTTAGCCTTTGCAAATTTACGAATTTCATTGTTTATTCGATACAGCACGTAATAGTGGCCGGATTGTAATGAATGATACCTTAATCAAAAGCTCTGATCATCAGTATAAATACTACTATTAAATATGTATACATTTCAGCAAAAAAATTGTATACAAAAAATCTGCAAAGGGGTTAGCCTTTGCAAATTTACGAATTTCATTGTTTATTCGATACAGCACGTAATAGTGGCCGGATTGTAATGAATGATACCTTAATCAAAAGCTCTGACCATCAGTATAAATACTACTATAAAAGATGTATACATTTCAGCAACAAAATTGTATACAAAAAATCTGCAAAGGGGTTAGCCTTTGCAAATTTACGAATTTCATTGTTTATTCGATACAGCACGTAATAGTGGCCGGATTGTAATGAATGATACCTTAATCAAAAGCTCTGATCATCAGTTTAAATACAACTATAAAATATGTATACATTTCAGCAAAAAAATTGTATACAAAAAATCTGTAAAGGGGTTAGCCTTTGCAAATTTACGAATTTCATTGTTTATTCGATACAGCACGTAATAGTGGCCGGATTGTAATGAATGATACCTTAATCAAAAGCTCTGATCATCAGTATAAATACTACTATAAAATATGTATACATTTCAGCAAAAAAATTGTATACAAAAAATCTGCAGAGGGGTTAGCCTTTGCAAATTTACGAATTTCATTGTTTATTCGATACAACACGTAATAGTGGCCCGATTGTAATGAATGATACCTTAATCAAAAGCTCTGATCATCAGTATAAATACTACTATATAATATGTATACATTTCAGCAAAAAAATTGTATACAAAAAATCTGCAAAGGGGTTAGCCTTTGCAAATTTACGAATTTCATTGTTTATTCGATACAGCACGTAATAGTGGCCGGATTGTAATGAATGATACCTTAATCAAAAGCTCTGATCATCAGTATAAATACTACTATAAAATATGTATACATTTCAGCAAAAAAATTGTATACAAAAAATCTGCAGAGGGGTTAGCCTTTGCAAATTTACGAATTTCATTGTTTATTCGATACAACACGTAATAGTGGCCCGATTGTAATGAATGATACCTTAATCAAAAGCTCTGATCATCAGTATAAATACTACTATAAAATATGTATACATTTCATCAAAAAAATTACAAAAAATCTGCAAAGGGGTTAGCCTTTGCAAATTTACGAATTTCATTGTTTATTCGATACAGCACGTAATAGTGGCCGGATTGTAATGAATGATACCTTAATCAAAAGCTCTGATCATCAGTATAAATACTACTATAAAATATGTATACATTTCAGCAAAAAAATTGTATACAAAAAATCTGCAGAGGGGTTAGCCTTTGCAAATTTACGAATTTCATTGTTTATTCGATACAGCACGTAATAGTGGCCCGATTGTAATGAATGATACCTTAATCAAAAGCTCTGACCATCAGTATAAATACAACTATAAAATATGTATACATTTCAGCAAAAAATTGTATACAAAAAATCTGCAAAGGGGTTAGCCTTTGCAAATTTACGAATTTCATTGTTTATTCGATACAGCACGTAATAGTGGCCGGATTGTAATGAATGATACCTTAATCAAAAGCTCTGATCATCAGTATAAATACTACTATTAAATATGTATACATTTCAGCAAAAAATTTGTATACAAAAAAATCAGCAAATCTGCAAAGGGGTTAGCCTTTGCAAATTTACGAATTTCATTGTTTATTCGATACAACACGTAATAGTGGCCGGATTGTAATGAATGATACCTTAATCAAAAGCTCTGATCATCAGTATAAATACTACTATAAAATATGTATACATTTCATCAAAAAAATTTTATACAAAAAATCTGTAAAGGGGTTAGCCTTTGCAAATTTACGAATTTCATTGTTTATTCGATACAGCACGTAATAGTGGCCGGATTGTAATGAATGATACCTTAATCAAAAGCTCTGATCATCAGTATAAATACTACTATAAAATATGTATACATTTCAGCAAAAAATTTGTATACAAAAAAATCAGCAAATCTGCAAAGGGGTTAGCCTTTGCAAATTTACGAATTTCATTGTTTATTCGATACAGCACGTTATAGTGGCCCGATTGTAATGAATGATACCTTAATCAAAAGCTCTGATCATCAGTATAAATACTACTATAAAATATGTATACATTTCAGCAAAAAAATTGTATACAAAAAATCTGTAAAGGGGTTAGCCTTTGCAAATTTACGAATTTCATTGTTTATTCGATACAGCACGTAATAGTGGCCGGATTGTAATGAATGATACCTTAATCAAAAGCTCTGATCATCAGTATAAATACTACTATAAAATATGTATACATTTCAGCATAAAAATTGTATACAAAAAATCTGCAGAGGGGTTAGCCTTTGCAAATTTACGAATTTCATTGTTTATTCGATACAACACGTAATAGTGGCCCGATTGTAATGAATGATACCTTAATCAAAAGCTCTGATCATCAGTATAAATACTACTATAAAATATGTATACATTTCAGCAAAAAAATTGTATACAAAAAATCTGCAAAGGGGTTAGCCTTTGCAAATTTACGAATTTCATTGTTTATTCGATACAGCACGTAATAGTGGCCGGATTGTAATGAATGATACCTTAATCAAAAGCTCTGATCATCAGTATAAATACTACTATAAAATATGTATACATTTCAGCAAAAAAATTGTATACAAAAAATCTGTAAAGGGGTTAGCCTTTGCAAATTTACGAATTTCATTGTTTATTCGATACAGCACGTAATAGTGGCCGGATTGTAATGAATGATACCTTAATCAAAAGCTCTGATCATCAGTATAAATACTACTATAAAATATGTATACATTTCAGCAAAAAAATTGTACACAAAAAATCTGCAGAGGGGTTAGCCTTTGCAAATTTACGAATTTCATTGTTTATTCGATACAACACGTAATAGTGGCCCGATTGTAATGAATGATACCTTAATCAAAAGCTCTGATCATCAGTATAAATACTACTATAAAATATGTATACATTTCAGCAAAAAAATTGTATACAAAAAATCTGCAAAGGGGTTAGCCTTTGCAAATTTACGAATTTCATTGTTTATTCGATACAGCACGTAATAGTGGCCGGATTGTAATGAATGATACCTTAATCAAAAGCTCTGATCATCAGTATAAATACAACTATTAAATATGTATACATTTCAGCAAAAAATTTGTATACAAAAAAATCAGCAAATCTGCAAAGGGTTAGCCTTTGCAAATTTACGAATTTCATTGTTTATTCGATACAACACGTAATAGTGGCCGGATTGTAATGAATGATACCTTAATCAAAAGCTCTGATCATCAGTATAAATACTACTATAAAATATGTATACATTTCATCAAAAAAATTTTATACAAAAAATCTGTAAAGGGGTTAGCCTTTGCAAATTTACGAATTTCATTGTTTATTCGATACAGCACGTAATAGTGGCCCGATTGTAATGAATGATACCTTAATCAAAAGCTCTGATCATCAGTATAAATACTACTATTAAATATGTATACATTTCAGCAACAAAATTGTATACAAAAAATCTGCAAAGGGGTTATCCTTTGCAAATTTACGAATTTCATTGTTTATTCGATACAGCACGTAATAGTGGCCGGATTGTAATGAATGATACCTTAATCAAAAGCTCTGATCATCAGTATAAATACTACTATAAAATATGTATACATTTCAGCAAAAAAATTTTATACAAAAAATCTGTAAAGGGGTTAGCCTTTGCAAATTTACGAATTTCATTGTTTATTCGATACAGCACGTAATAGTGGCCGGATTGTAATGAATGATACCTTAATCAAAAGCTCTGATCATCAGTATAAATACTACTATAAAATATGTATACATTTCAGCAAAAAATTTGTATACAAAAAAATCAGCAAATCTGCAAAGGGGTTAGCTTTTCACTATTACAGCACGTAATAGTGGCCCGATTGTAATGAATGATACCTTAATCAAAAGCTCTGACCATCAGTATAAATACAACTATAAAATATGTATACATTTCAGCAAAAAAATTGTATACAAAAAATCTGCAAAGGGGTTAGCCTTTGCAAATTTACGAATTTCATTGTTTATTCGATACAGCACGTAATAGTGGCCGGATTGTAATGAATGATACCTTAATCAAAAGCTCTGATCATCAGTATAAATACAACTATTAAATATGTATACATTTCAGCAAAAAATTTGTTTACAAAAAAATCAGCAAATCTGCAAAGGGGTTAGCCTTTGCAAATTTACGAATTTCATTGTTTATTCGATACAACACGTAATAGTGGCCGGATTGTAATGAATGATACCTTAATCAAAAGCTCTGATCATCAGTATAAATACTACTATAAAATATGTATACATTTCATCAAAAAAATTTTATACAAAAAATCTGTAAAGGGGTTAGCCTTTGCAAATTTACGAATTTCATTGTTTATTCGATACAGCACGTAATAGTGGCCGGATTGTAATGAATGATACCTTAATCAAAAGCTCTGATCATCAGTATAAATACTACTATTAAATATGTATACATTTCAGCAACAAAATTGTATACAAAAAATCTGCAAAGGGGTTATCCTTTGCAAATTTACGAATTTCATTGTTTATTCGATACAGCACGTAATAGTGGCCGGATTGTAATGAATGATACCTTAATCAAAAGCTCTGATCATCAGTATAAATACTACTATAAAATATGTATACATTTCAGCAAAAAAATTGTATACAAAAAATCTGTAAAGGGGTTAGCCTTTGCAAATTTACGAATTTCATTGTTTATTCGATACAGCACGTAATAGTGGCCGGATTGTAATGAATGATACCTTAATCAAAAGCTCTGATCATCAGTATAAATACTACTATTAAATATGTATACATTTCAGCAACAAAATTGTATACAAAAAATCTGCAAAGGGGTTAGCCTTTGCAAATTTACGAATTTCATTGTTTATTCGATACAGCACGTAATAGTGGCCGGATTGTAATGAATGATACCTTAATCAAAAGCTCTGATCATCAGTATAAATACTACTATAAAATATGTATACATTTCAGCAAAAAATTTGTATACAAAAAAATCAGCAAATCTGCAAAGGGGTTAGCTTTTGCAAATTTACGAATTTCATTGTTTATTCGATACAGCACGTTATAGTGGCCCGATTGTAATGAATGATACCTTAATCAAAAGCTCTGATCATCAGTATAAATACTACTATAAAATATGTATACATTTCAGCAAAAAATTTGTATACAAAAAAATCAGCAAATCTGCAAAGGGGTTAGCCTTTGCAAATTTACGAATTTCATTGTTTATTCGATACAGCACGTTATAGTGGCCCGATTGTAATGAATGATACCTTAATCAAAAGCTCTGATCATCAGTATAAATACTACTATAAAATATGTATACATTTCAGCAAAAAAATTGTATACAAAAAATCTGCAGAGGGGTTAGCCTTTGCAAATTTACGAATTTCATTGTTTATTCGATACAACACGTAATAGTGGCCCGATTGTAATGAATGATACCTTAATCAAAAGCTCTGATCATCAGTATAAATACTACTATAAAATATGTATACATTTCAGCAAAAAAATTGTATACAAAAAATCTGCAAAGGGGTTAGCCTTTGCAAATTTACGAATTTCATTGTTTATTCGATACAGCACGTTATAGTGGCCCGATTGTAATGAATGATACCTTAATCAAAAGCTCTGACCATCAGTATAAATACTACTATAAAAGATGTATACATTTCAGCAACAAAATTGTATACAAAAAATCTGCAAAGGGGTTAGCCTTTGCAAATTTACGAATTTCATTGTTTATTCGATACAGCACGTAATAGTGGCCGGATTGTAATGAATGATACCTTAATCAAAAGCTCTGATCATCAGTATAAATACTACTATAAAATATGTATACATTTCAGCAAAAAAATTGTATACAAAAAATCTGCAAAAGGGTTAGCCTTTGCAAATTTACGAATTTCATTGTTTATTCGATACAGCACGTAATAGTGGCCGGATTGTAATGAATGATACCTTAATCAAAAGCTCTGATCATCAGTATAAATACTACTATAAAATATGTATACATTTCAGCAAAAAAATTGTATACAAAAAATCTGCAGAGGGGTTAGCCTTTGCAAATTTACGAATTTCATTGTTTATTCGATACAACACGTAATAGTGGCCCGATTGTAATGAATGATACCTTAATCAAAAGCTCTGATCATCAGTATAAATACTACTATAAAATATGTATACATTTCAGCAAAAAAATTGTATACAAAAAATCTGCAAAGGGGTTAGCCTTTGCAAATTTACGAATTTCATTGTTTATTCGATACAGCACGTAATAGTGGCCCGATTGTAATGAATGATACCTTAATCAAAAGCTCTGACCATCAGTATAAATACTACTATAAAATATGTATACATTTCAGCAAAAAAATTGTATACAAAAAATCTGTAAAGGGGTTAGCCTTTGCAAATTTACGAATTTCATTGTTTATTCGATACAACACGTAATAGTGGCCCGATTGTAATGAATGATACCTTAATCAAAAGCTCTGATCATCAGTATAAATACTACTATAAAATATGTATACATTTCAGCAAAAAAATTGTATACAAAAAATCTGCAGAGGGGTTAGCCTTTGCAAATTTACGAATTTCATTGTTTATTCGATACAACACGTAATAGTGGCCCGATTGTAATGAATGATACCTTAATCAAAAGCTCTGATCATCAGTATAAATACTACTATAAAATATGTATACATTTCAGCAAAAAAATTGTATACAAAAAATCTGCAAAGGGGTTAGCCTTTGCAAATTTACGAATTTCATTGTTTATTCGATACAGCACGTAATAGTGGCCGGATTGTAATGAATGATACCTTAATCAAAAGCTCTGATCATCAGTATAAATACTACTATAAAATATGTATACATTTCAGCAAAAAATTTGTATACAAAAAAATCAGCAAATCTGCAAAGGGGTTAGCCTTTGCAAATTTACGAATTTCATTGTTTATTCGATACAACACGTAATAGTGGCCCGATTGTAATGAATGATACCTTAATCAAAAGCTCTGATCATCAGTATAAATACTACTATAAAATATGTATACATTTCAGCAAAAAAATTGTATACAAAAAATCTGCAGAGGGGTTAGCCTTTGCAAATTTACGAATTTCATTGTTTATTCGATACAACACGTAATAGTGGCCCGATTGTAATGAATGATACCTTAATCAAAAGCTCTGATCATCAGTATGAATACTACTATAAAATATGTATACATTTCAGCAAAAAAATGGTATACAAAAAATCTGCAAAGGGGTTAGCCTTTGCAAATTTACGAATTTCATTGTTTATTCGATACAGCACGTAATAGTGGCCGGATTGTAATGAATGATACCTTAATCAAAAGCTCTGATCATCAGTATAAATACTACTATAAAATATGTATACATTTCAGCAAAAAATTTGTATACAAAAAAATCAGCAAATCTGCAAAGGGGTTAGCCTTTGCAAATTTACGAATTTCATTGTTTATTCGATACAACACGTAATAGTGGCCGGATTGTAATGAATGATACCTTAATCAAAAGCTCTGATCATCAGTATAAATACTACTATAAAATATGTATACATTTCAGCAAAAAAATTGTATACCAAAAATCTGTAAAGGGGTTAGCCTTTGCAAATTTACGAATTTCATTGTTTATTCGATACAACACGTAATAGTGGCCCGATTGTAATGAATGATACCTTAATCAAAAGCTCTGATCATCAGTATGAATACTACTATAAAATATGTATACATTTCAGCAAAAAAATTGTATACACAAAATCTGCAAAGGGGTTAGCCTTTGCAAATTTACGAATTTCATTGTTTATTCGATACAGCACGTTATAGTGGCCCGATTGTAATGAATGATACCTTAATCAAAAGCTCTGACCATCAGTATAAATACTACTATAAAATATGTATACATTTCAGCAAAAAAATTGTATACAAAAAAATCAGCAAATCTGCAAAGGGGTTAGCCTTTGCAAATTTACGAATTTCATTGTTTATTCAATACAGCACGTTATAGTGGCCCGATTGTAATGAATGATACCTTAATCAAAAGCTCTGATCATCAGTATAAATACTACTATAAAATATGTATACATTTCAGCAAAAAAATTGTATACAAAAAAATCAGCAAATCTGCAAAGGGGTTAGCCTTTGCAAATTTACGAATTTCATTGTTTATTCGATACAGCACGTAATAATGGCCGGATTGTAATGAATGATACCTTAATCAAAAGCTCTGATCATCAGTATAAATACTACTATAAAATATGTATACATTTCAGCAAAAAAATTGTATACAAAAAATCTGTAAAGGGGTTAGCCTTTGCAAATTTACGAATTTCATTGTTTATTCGATACAGCACGTAATAGTGGCCGGATTGTAATGAATGATACCTTAATCAAAAGCTCTGATCATCAGTATAAATACTACTATAAAATATGTATACATTTCAGCAACAAAATTGTATACAAAAAATCTGCAGAGGGGTTAGCCTTTGCAAATTTACGAATTTCATTGTTTATTCGATACAAAACGTAATAGTGGCCCGATTGTAATGAATGATACCTTAATCAAAAGCTCTGATCATCAGTATGAATACTACTATAAAATATGTATACATTTCAGCAAAAAAATGGTATACAAAAAATCTGCAAAGGGGTTAGCCTTTGCAAATTTACGAATTTCATTGTTTATTCGATACAGCACGTAATAGTGGCCGGATTGTAATGAATGATACCTTAATCAAAAGCTCTGATCATCAGTATAAATACTACTATAAAATATGTATACATTTCAGCAAAAAATTTGTATACAAAAAAATCAGCAAATCTGCAAAGGGGTTAGCCTTTGCAAATTTACGAATTTCATTGTTTATTCGATACAACACGTAATAGTGGCCGGATTGTAATGAATGATACCTTAATCAAAAGCTCTGATCATCAGTATAAATACTACTATAAAATATGTATACATTTCAGCAAAAAAATTGTATACCAAAAATCTGTAAAGGGGTTAGCCTTTGCAAATTTACGAATTTCATTGTTTATTCGATACAACACGTAATAGTGGCCCGATTGTAATGAATGATACCTTAATCAAAAGCTCTGATCATCAGTATGAATACTACTATAAAATATGTATACATTTCAGCAAAAAAATTGTATACACAAAATCTGCAAAGGGGTTAGCCTTTGCAAATTTACGAATTTCATTGTTTATTCGATACAGCACGTTATAGTGGCCCGATTGTAATGAATGATACCTTAATCAAAAGCTCTGACCATCAGTATAAATACTACTATAAAATATGTATACATTTCAGCAAAAAAATTGTATACAAAAAAATCAGCAAATCTGCAAAGGGGTTAGCCTTTGCAAATTTACGAATTTCATTGTTTATTCAATACAGCACGTTATAGTGGCCCGATTGTAATGAATGATACCTTAATCAAAAGCTCTGATCATCAGTATAAATACAACTATAAAATATGTATACATTTCAGCAAAAAAATTGTATACAAAAAAATCAGCAAATCTGCAAAGGGGTTAGCCTTTGCAAATTTACGAATTTCATTGTTTATTCGATACAGCACGTAATAATGGCCGGATTGTAATGAATGATACCTTAATCAAAAGCTCTGATCATCAGTATAAATACTACTATAAAATATGTATACATTTCAGCAAAAAAATTGTATACAAAAAATCTGTAAAGGGGTTAGCCTTTGCAAATTTACGAATTTCATTGTTTATTCGATACAGCACGTAATAGTGGCCGGATTGTAATGAATGATACCTTAATCAAAAGCTCTGATCATCAGTATAAATACTACTATAAAATATGTATACATTTCAGCAACAAAATTGTATACAAAAAATCTGCAGAGGGGTTAGCCTTTGCAAATTTACGAATTTCATTGTTTATTCGATACAACACGTAATAGTGGCCCGATTGTAATGAATGATACCTTAATCAAAAGCTTTGATCATCAGTATGAATACTACTATAAAATATGTATACATTTCAGCAAAAAAAATTTATACAAAAAATCTGCAAAGGGGTTAGCCTTTGCAAATTTACGAATTTCATTGTTTATTCGATACAGCACGTAATAGTGGCCAGATTGTAATGAATGATACCTTAATCAAAAGCTCTGATCATCAGTATAAATACTACTATAAAATATGTATACATTTCAGCAAAAAATTTGTATACTAAAAAATCAGCAAATCTGCAAAGGGGTTAGCCTTTGCAAATTTACGAATTTCATTGTTTATTCGATACAGCACGTTATAGTGGCCCGATTGTAATGAATGATACCTTAATCAAAAGCTCTGATCATCAGTATAAATACAACTATAAAATATGTATACATTTCAGCAAAAAAATTGTATACAAAAAAATCAGCAAATCTGCAAAGGGGTTAGCCTTTGCAAATTTACGAATTTCATTGTTTATTCGATACAGCACGTAATAGTGGCCGGATTGTAATGAATGATACCTTAATCAAAAGCTCTGATCATCAGTATAAATACTACTATAAAATATGTATACATTTCAGCAAAAAAATTGTATACAAAAAATCTGCAAAAGGGTTAGCCTTTGCAAATTTACGAATTTCATTGTTTATTCGATACAGCACGTAATAGTGGCCGGATTGTAATGAATGATACCTTAATCAAAAGCTCTGATCATCAGTATAAATACTACTATAAAATATGTATACATTTCAGCAAAAAAATTGTATACAAAAAATCTGCAGAGGGGTTAGCCTTTGCAAATTTACGAATTTCATTGTTTATTCGATACAACACGTAATAGTGGCCCGATTGTAATGAATGATACCTTAATCAAAAGCTCTGATCATCAGTATAAATACTACTATAAAATATGTATACATTTCAGCAAAAAAATTACAAAAAATCTGCAAAGGGGTTAGCCTTTGCAAATTTACGAATTTCATTGTTTATTCGATACAGCACGTATTAGTGGCCCGATTGTAATGAATGATACCTTAATCAAAAGCTCTGACCATCAGTATAAATACTACTATAAAATATGTATACATTTCAGCAAAAAAATTGTATACAAAAAATCTGCAAAGGGGTTAGCCTTTGCAAATTTACGAATTTCATTGTTTATTCGATACAGCACGTAATAGTGGCCGGATTGTAATGAATGATACCTTAATCAAAAGCTCTGATCATCAGTATAAATACTACTATAAAATATGTATACATTTCAGCAACAAAATTGTATACAAAAAATCTGCAAAGGGGTTAGCCTTTGCAAATTTACGAATTTCATTGTTTATTCGATACAGCACGTAATAGTGGCCGGATTGTAATGAATGATACCTTAATCAAAAGCTCTGATCATCAGTATGAATACTACTATAAAATATTTATACATTTCAGCAAAAAAATTGTACACAAAAAATCTGCAGAGGGGTTAGCCTTTGCAAATTTACGAATTTCATTGTTTATTCGATACAACACGTAATAGTGGCCCGATTGTAATGAATGATACCTTAATCAAAAGCTCTGATCATCAGTATAAATACTACTATAAAATATGTATACATTTCAGCAAAAAAATTGTATACAAAAAATCTGCAAAGGGGTTAGCCTTTGCAAATTTACGAATTTCATTGTTTATTCGATACAGCACGTAATAGTGGCCCGATTGTAATGAATGATACCTTAATCAAAAGCTCTGACCATCAGTATAAATACAACTATAAAATATGTATACATTTCAGCAAAAAAATTGTAACAAAAAATCTGCAAAGGGGTTAGCCTTTGCAAATTTACGAATTTCATTGTTTATTCGATACAGCACGTAATAGTGGCCGGATTGTAATGAATGATACCTTAATCAAAAGCTCTGATCATCAGTATAAATACAACTATTAAATATGTATACATTTCAGCAAAAAATTTGTATACAAAAAAATCAGCAAATCTGCAAAGGGGTTAGCCTTTGCAAATTTACGAATTTCATTGTTTATTCGATACAACACGTAATAGTGGCCGGATTGTAATGAATGATACCTTAATCAAAAGCTCTGATCATCAGTATAAATACTACTATAAAATATGTATACATTTCATCAAAAAAATTTTATACAAAAAATCTGTAAAGGGGTTAGCCTTTGCAAATTTACGAATTTCATTGTTTATTCGATACAGCACGTAATAGTGGCCGGATTGTAATGAATGATACCTTAATCAAAAGCTCTGATCATCAGTATAAATACTACTATTAAATATGTATACATTTCAGCAACAAAATTGTATACAAAAAATCTGCAAAGGGGTTATCCTTTGCAAATTTACGAATTTCATTGTTTATTCGATACAGCACGTAATAGTGGCCGGATTGTAATGAATGATACCTTAATCAAAAGCTCTGATCATCAGTATAAATACTACTATAAAATATGTATACATTTCAGCAAAAAAATTTTATACAAAAAATCTGTAAAGGGGTTAGCCTTTGCAAATTTACGAATTTCATTGTTTATTCGATACAGCACGTAATAGTGGCCGGATTGTAATGAATGATACCTTAATCAAAAGCTCTGATCATCAGTATAAATACTTCTATTAAATATGTATACATTTTAGCAACAAAATTGTATACAAAAAATCTGCAAAGGGGTTAGCCTTTGCAAATTTACGAATTTCATTGTTTATTCGATACAGCACGTAATAGTGGCCGGATTGTAATGAATGATACCTTAATCAAAAGCTCTGATCATCAGTATAAATACTACTATAAAATATGTATACATTTCAGCAAAAAATTTGTATACAAAAAAATCAGCAAATCTGCAAAGGGGTTAGCTTTTGCAAATTTACGAATTTCATTGTTTATTCGATACAGCACGTTATAGTGGCCCGATTGTAATGAATGATACCTTAATCAAAAGCTCTGATCATCAGTATAAATACTACTATAAAATATGTATACATTTCAGCAAAAAATTTGTATACAAAAAAATCAGCAAATCTGCAAAGGGGTTAGCCTTTGCAAATTTACGAATTTCATTGTTTATTCGATACAGCACGTTATAGTGGCCCGATTGTAATGAATGATACCTTAATCAAAAGCTCTGATCATCAGTATAAATACTACTATAAAATATGTATACATTTCAGCAAAAAAATTGTATACAAAAAAATCAGCAAATCTGCAAAGGGGTTAGCCTTTGCAAATTTACGAATTTCATTGTTTATTCGATACAGCACGTTATAGTGGCCCGATTGTAATGAATGATACCTTAATCAAAAGCTCTGACCATCAGTATAAATACTACTATAAAAGATGTATACATTTCAGCAACAAAATTGTATACAAAAAATCTGCAAAGGGGTTAGCCTTTGCAAATTTACGAATTTCATTGTTTATTCGATACAGCACGTAATAGTGGCCGGATTGTAATGAATGATACCTTAATCAAAAGCTCTGATCATCAGTATAAATACTACTATAAAATATGTATACATTTCAGCAAAAAAATTGTATACAAAAAATCTGCAAAAGGGTTAGCCTTTGCAAATTTACGAATTTCATTGTTTATTCGATACAGCACGTAATAGTGGCCGGATTGTAATGAATGATACCTTAATCAAAAGCTCTGATCATCAGTATAAATACTACTATAAAATATGTATACATTTCAGCAAAAAAATTGTATACAAAAAATCTGCAGAGGGGTTAGCCTTTGCAAATTTACGAATTTCATTGTTTATTCGATACAACACGTAATAGTGGCCCGATTGTAATGAATGATACCTTAATCAAAAGCTCTGATCATCAGTATAAATACTACTATAAAATATGTATACATTTCAGCAAAAAAATTGTATACAAAAAATCTGCAGAGGGGTTAGCCTTTGCAAATTTACGAATTTCATTGTTTATTCGATACAACACGTAATAGTGGCCCGATTGTAATGAATGATACCTTAATCAAAAGCTCTGATCATCAGTATGAATACTACTATAAAATATGTATACATTTCAGCAAAAAAATGGTATACAAAAAATCTGCAAAGGGGTTAGCCTTTGCAAATTTACGAATTTCATTGTTTATTCGATACAGCACGTAATAGTGGCCGGATTGTAATGAATGATACCTTAATCAAAAGCTCTGATCATCAGTATAAATACTACTATAAAATATGTATACATTTCAGCAAAAAATTTGTATACAAAAAAATCAGCAAATCTGCAAAGGGGTTAGCCTTTGCAAATTTACGAATTTCATTGTTTATTCGATACAACACGTAATAGTGGCCGGATTGTAATGAATGATACCTTAATCAAAAGCTCTGATCATCAGTATAAATACTACTATAAAATATGTATACATTTCAGCAAAAAAATTGTATACCAAAAATCTGTAAAGGGGTTAGCCTTTGCAAATTTACGAATTTCATTGTTTATTCGATACAACACGTAATAGTGGCCCGATTGTAATGAATGATACCTTAATCAAAAGCTCTGATCATCAGTATGAATACTACTATAAAATATGTATACATTTCAGCAAAAAAATTGTATACACAAAATCTACAAAGGGGTTAGCCTTTGCAAATTTACGAATTTCATTGTTTATTCGATACAGCACGTTATAGTGGCCCGATTGTAATGAATGATACCTTAATCAAAAGCTCTGACCATCAGTATAAATACTACTATAAAATATGTATACATTTCAGCAAAAAAATTGTATACAAAAAAATCAGCAAATCTGCAAAGGGGTTAGCCTTTGCAAATTTACGAATTTCATTGTTTATTCAATACAGCACGTTATAGTGGCCCGATTGTAATGAATGATACCTTAATCAAAAGCTCTGATCATCAGTATAAATACAACTATAAAATATGTATACATTTCAGCAAAAAAATTGTATACAAAAAAATCAGCAAATCTGCAAAGGGGTTAGCCTTTGCAAATTTACGAATTTCATTGTTTATTCGATACAGCACGTTATAGTGGCCCGATTGTAATGAATGATACCTTAATCAAAAGCTCTGACCATCAGTATAAATACTACTATAAAAGATGTATACATTTCAGCAACAAAATTGTATACAAAAAATCTGCAAAGGGGTTAGCCTTTGCAAATTTACGAATTTCATTGTTTATTCGATACAGCACGTAATAATGGCCGGATTGTAATGAATGATACCTTAATCAAAAGCTCTGATCATCAGTATAAATACTACTATAAAATATGTATACATTTCAGCAAAAAAATTGTATACAAAAAATCTGTAAAGGGGTTAGCCTTTGCAAATTTACAAATTTCATTGTTTATTCGATACAGCACGTAATAGTGGCCGGATTGTAATGAATGATACCTTAATCAAAAGCTCTGATCATCAGTATAAATACTACTATAAAATATGTATACATTTCAGCAACAAAATTGTATACAAAAAATCTGCAGAGGGGTTAGCCTTTGCAAATTTACGAATTTCATTGTTTATTCGATACAACACGTAATAGTGGCCCGATTGTAATGAATGATACCTTAATCAAAAGCTTTGATCATCAGTATGAATACTACTATAAAATATGTATACATTTCAGCAAAAAAATTTTATACAAAAAATCTGCAAAGGGGTTAGCCTTTGCAAATTTACGAATTTCATTGTTTATTCGATACAGCACGTAATAGTGGCCAGATTGTAATGAATGATACCTTAATCAAAAGCTCTGATCATCAGTATAAATACTACTATAAAATATGTATACATTTCAGCAAAAAATTTGTATACTAAAAAATCAGCAAATCTGCAAAGGGGTTAGCCTTTGCAAATTTACGAATTTCATTGTTTATTCGATACAGCACGTTATAGTGGCCCGATTGTAATGAATGATACCTTAATCAAAAGCTCTGATCATCAGTATAAATACAACTATAAAATATGTATACATTTCAGCAAAAAAATTGTATACAAAAAAATCAGCAAATCTGCAAAGGGGTTAGCCTTTGCAAATTTACGAATTTCATTGTTTATTCGATACAGCACGTTATAGTGGCCCGATTGTAATGAATGATACCTTAATCAAAAGCTCTGACCATCAGTATAAATACTACTATAAAATATGTATACATTTCAGCAAAAAAATTGTATACAAAAAATCTGCAAAGGGGTTAGCCTTTGCAAATTTACGAATTTCATTGTTTATTCGATACAGCACGTAATAGTGGCCGGATTGTAATGAATGATACCTTAATCAAAAGCTCTGATCATCAGTATAAATACTACTATAAAATATGTATACATTTCAGCAACAAAATTGTATACAAAAAATCTGCAGAGGGGTTAGCCTTTGCAAATTTACGAATTTCATTGTTTATTCGATACAACACGTAATAGTGGCCCGATTGTAATGAATGATACCTTAATCAAAAGCTCTGATCATCAGTATGAATACTACTATAAAATATGTATACATTTCAGCAAAAAAATTGTATACACAAAATCTGCAAAGGGGTTAGCCTTTGCAAATTTACGAATTTCATTGTTTATTCGATACAGCACGTAATAGTGGCCCGATTGTAATGAATGATACCTTAATCAAAAGCTCTGACCATCAGTATAAATACTACTATAAAATATGTATACATTTCAGCAAAAAAATTGTATACAAAAAAATCAGCAAATCTGCAAAGGGGTTAGCCTTTGCAAATTTACGAATTTCATTGTTTATTCAATACAGCACGTTATAGTGGCCCGATTGTAATGAATGATACCTTAATCAAAAGCTCTGATAATCAGTATAAATACAACTATAAAATATGTATACATTTCAGCAAAAAAATTGTATACAAAAAAATCAGCAAATCTGCAAAGGGGTTAGCCTTTGCAAATTTACGAATTTCATTGTTTATTCGATACAGCACGTTATAGTGGCCCGATTGTAATGAATGATACCTTAATCAAAAGCTCTGACCATCAGTATAAATACTACTATAAAAGATGTATACATTTCAGCAACAAAATTGTATACAAAAAATCTGCAAAGGGGTTAGCCTTTGCAAATTTACGAATTTCATTGTTTATTCGATACAGCACGTAATAATGGCCGGATTGTAATGAATGATACCTTAATCAAAAGCTCTGATCATCAGTATAAATACTACTATAAAAGATGTATACATTTCAGCAACAAAATTGTATACAAAAATCTGCAAAGGGGTTAGCCTTTGCAAATTTACGAATTTCATTGTTTATTCGATACAGCACGTAATAGTGGCCGGATTGTAATGAATGATACCTTAATCAAAAGCTCTGATCATCAGTATAAATACTACTATAAAATATGTATACATTTCAGCAACAAAATTGTATACAAAAAATCTGCAGAGGGGTTAGCCTTTGCAAATTTACGAATTTCATTGTTTATTCGATACAACACGTAATAGTGGCCCGATTGTAATGAATGATACCTTAATCAAAAGCTTTGATCATCAGTATGAATACTACTATAAAATATGTATACATTTCAGCAAAAAAATGGTATACAAAAAATCTGCAAAGGGGTTAGCCTTTGCAAATTTACGAATTTCATTGTTTATTCGATACAGCACGTAATAATGGCCGGATTGTAATGAATGATACCTTAATCAAAAGCTCTGATCATCAGTATAAATACTACTATAAAATATGTATTCATTTCAGCAAAAAAATTGTATACACAAAATCTGCAAAGGGGTTAGCCTTTGCAAATTTACGAATTTCATTGTTTATTCGATACAGCACGTAATAATGGCCGGATTGTAATGAATGATACCTTAATCAAAAGCTCTAATCATCAGTATAAATACTACTATAAAAGATGTATACATTTCAGCAACAAAATTGTATACAAAAAATCTGCAAAGGGGTTAGCCTTTGCAAATTTACGAATTTCATTGTTTATTCGATACAGCACGTAATAATGGCCGGATTGTAATGAATGATACCTTAATCAAAAGCTCTGATCATCAGTATAAATACTACTATAAAATATGTATTCATTTCAGCAAAAAAATTGTATACACAAAATCTGCAAAGGGGTTAGCCTTTGCAAATTTACGAATACGTACATTGTTTATTCGTTACGTGCTGTATCGAATAAACAATGAAATTTACGAATTTCATTGTTTATTCGATACAGCACGTAATAGTGGCCCGATTGTAATGAATGATACCTTAATCAAAAGCTCTGACCATCAGTATAAATACTACTATAAAATATGTATACATTTCAGCAAAAAAATTGTATACAAAAAAATCAGCAAATCTGCAAAGGGGTTAGCCTTTGCAAATTTACGAATTTCATTGTTTATTCAATACAGCACGTTATAGTGGCCCGATTGTAATGAATGATACCTTAATCAAAAGCTCTGATAATCAGTATAAATACAACTATAAAATATGTATACATTTCAGCAAAAAAATTGTATACAAAAAAATCAGCAAATCTGCAAAGGGGTTAGCCTTTGCAAATTTACGAATTTCATTGTTTATTCGATACAGCACGTTATAGTGGCCCGATTGTAATGAATGATACCTTAATCAAAAGCTCTGACCATCAGTATAAATACTACTATAAAAGATGTATACATTTCAGCAACAAAATTGTATACAAAAAATCTGCAAAGGGGTTAGCCTTTGCAAATTTACGAATTTCATTGTTTATTCGATACAACACGTAATAATGGCCGGATTGTAATGAATGATACCTTAATCAAAAGCTCTGATCATCAGTATAAATACTACTATAAAATATGTATTCATTTCAGCAAAAAAATTGTATACACAAAATCTGCAAAGGGGTTAGCCTTTGCAAATTTACGAATTTCATTGTTTATTCGATACAGCACGTAATAATGGCCGGATTGTAATGAATGATACCTTAATCAAAAGCTCTGATCATCAGTATAAATACTACTATAAAAGATGTATACATTTCAGCAACAAAATTGTATACAAAAAATCTGCAAAGGGGTTAGCCTTTGCAAATTTACGAATTTCATTGTTTATTCGATACAGCACGTAATAATGGCCGGATTGTAATGAATGATACCTTAATCAAAAGCTCTGATCATCAGTATAAATACTACTATAAAATATGTATTCATTTCAGCAAAAAAATTGTATACACAAAATCTGCAAAGGGGTTAGCCTTTGCAAATTTACGAATACGTACATTGTTTATTCGTTACGTGCTGTATCGAATAAACAATGAAATTTACGAATTTCATTGTTTATTCGATACAGCACGTAATAGTGGCCCGATTGTAATGAATGATACCTTAATCAAAAGCTCTGACCATCAGTATAAATACTACTATAAAATATGTATACATTTCAGCAAAAAAATTGTATACAAAAAAATCAGCAAATCTGCAAAGGGGTTAGCCTTTGCAAATTTACGAATTTCATTGTTTATTCAATACAGCACGTTATAGTGGCCCGATTGTAATGAATGATACCTTAATCAAAAGCTCTGATAATCAGTATAAATACAACTATAAAATATGTATACATTTCAGCAAAAAAATTGTATACAAAAAAATCAGCAAATCTGCAAAGGGGTTAGCCTTTGCAAATTTACGAATTTCATTGTTTATTCGATACAGCACGTTATAGTGGCCCGATTGTAATGAATGATACCTTAATCAAAAGCTCTGATCATCAGTATAAATACTACTATAAAATATGTATACATTTCAGCAACAAAATTGTATACAAAAAATCTGCAGAGGGGTTAGCCTTTGCAAATTTACGAATTTCATTGTTTATTCGATACAACACGTAATAGTGGCCCGATTGTAATGAATGATACCTTAATCAAAAGCTTTGATCATCAGTATGAATACTACTATAAAATATGTATACATTTCAGCAAAAAAATGGTATACAAAAAATCTGCAAAGGGGTTAGCCTTTGCAAATTTACGAATTTCATTGTTTATTCGATACAGCACGTAATAATGGCCGGATTGTAATGAATGATACCTTAATCAAAAGCTCTGATCATCAGTATAAATACTACTATAAAAGATGTATACATTTCAGCAACAAAATTGTATACAAAAAATCTGCAAAGGGGTTAGCCTTTGCAAATTTACGAATTTCATTGTTTATTCGATACAGCACGTAATAATGGCCGGATTGTAATGAATGATACCTTAATCAAAAGCTCTGATCATCAGTATAAATACTACTATAAAATATGTATTCATTTCAGCAAAAAAATTGTATACACAAAATCTGCAAAGGGGTTAGCCTTTGCAAATTTACGAATACGTACATTGTTTATTCGTTACGTGCTGTATCGAATAAACAATGAAATTTACGAATTTCATTGTTTATTCGATACAGCACGTAATAGTGGCCCGATTGTAATGAATGATACCTTAATCAAAAGCTCTGACCATCAGTATAAATACTACTATAAAATATGTATACATTTCAGCAAAAAAATTGTATACAAAAAAATCAGCAAATCTGCAAAGGGGTTAGCCTTTGCAAATTTACGAATTTCATTGTTTATTCAATACAGCACGTTATAGTGGCCCGATTGTAATGAATGATACCTTAATCAAAAGCTCTGATAATCAGTATAAATACAACTATAAAATATGTATACATTTCAGCAAAAAAATTGTATACAAAAAAATCAGCAAATCTGCAAAGGGGTTAGCCTTTGCAAATTTACGAATTTCATTGTTTATTCGATACAGCGCGTTATAGTGGCCCGATTGTAATGAATGATACCTTAATCAAAAGCTCTGATCATCAGTATAAATACTACTATAAAATATGTATACATTTCAGCAACAAAATTGTATACAAAAAATCTGCAGAGGGGTTAGCCTTTGCAAATTTACGAATTTCATTGTTTATTCGATACAACACGTAATAGTGGCCCGATTGTAATGAATGATACCTTAATCAAAAGCTTTGATCATCAGTATGAATACTACTATAAAATATGTATACATTTCAGCAAAAAAATGGTATACAAAAAATCTGCAAAGGGGTTAGCCTTTGCAAATTTACGAATTTCATTGTTTATTCGATACAGCACGTAATAATGGCCGGATTGTAATGAATGATACCTTAATCAAAAGCTCTGATCATCAGTATAAATACTACTATAAAAGATGTATACATTTCAGCAACAAAATTGTATACAAAAAATCTGCAAAGGGGTTAGCCTTTGCAAATTTACGAATTTCATTGTTTATTCGATACAGCACGTAATAATGGCCGGATTGTAATGAATGATACCTTAATCAAAAGCTCTGATCATCAGTATAAATACTACTATAAAATATGTATTCATTTCAGCAAAAAAATTGTATACACAAAATCTGCAAAGGGGTTAGCCTTTGCAAATTTACGAATACGTACATTGTTTATTCGTTACGTGCTGTATCGAATAAACAATGAAATTTACGAATTTCATTGTTTATTCGATACAGCACGTAATAGTGGCCCGATTGTAATGAATGATACCTTAATCAAAAGCTCTGACCATCAGTATAAATACTACTATAAAATATGTATACATTTCAGCAAAAAAATTGTATACAAAAAAATCAGCAAATCTGCAAAGGGGTTAGCCTTTGCAAATTTACGAATTTCATTGTTTATTCAATACAGCACGTTATAGTGGCCCGATTGTAATGAATGATACCTTAATCAAAAGCTCTGATAATCAGTATAAATACAACTATAAAATATGTATACATTTCAGCAAAAAAATTGTATACAAAAAAATCAGCAAATCTGCAAAGGGGTTAGCCTTTGCAAATTTACGAATTTCATTGTTTATTCGATACAGCACGTTATAGTGGCCCGATTGTAATGAATGATACCTTAATCAAAAGCTCTGATCATCAGTATAAATACTACTATAAAATATTTATACATTTCAGCAACAAAATTGTATACAAAAAATCTGCAGAGGGGTTAGCCTTTGCAAATTTACGAATTTCATTGTTTATTCGATACAACACGTAATAGTGGCCCGATTGTAATGAATGATACCTTAATCAAAAGCTTTGATCATCAGTATGAATACTACTATAAAATATGTATACATTTCAGCAAAAAAATGGTATACAAAAAATCTGCAAAGGGGTTAGCCTTTGCAAATTTACGAATTTCATTGTTTATTCGATACAGCACGTAATAATGGCCGGATTGTAATGAATGATACCTTAATCAAAAGCTCTGATCATCAGTATAAATACTACTATAAAAGATGTATACATTTCAGCAACAAAATTGTATACAAAAAATCTGCAAAGGGGTTAGCCTTTGCAAATTTACGAATTTCATTGTTTATTCGATACAGCACGTAATAATGGCCGGATTGTAATGAATGATACCTTAATCAAAAGCTCTGATCATCAGTATAAATACTACTATAAAATATGTATTCATTTCAGCAAAAAAATTGTATACACAAAATCTGCAAAGGGGTTAGCCTTTGCAAATTTACGAATACGTACATTGTTTATTCGTTACGTGCTGTATCGAATAAACAATGAAATTTACGAATTTCATTGTTTATTCGATACAGCACGTAATAGTGGCCCGATTGTAATGAATGATACCTTAATCAAAAGCTCTGACCATCAGTATAAATACTACTATAAAATATGTATACATTTCAGCAAAAAAATTGTATACAAAAAAATCAGCAAATCTGCAAAGGGGTTAGCCTTTGCAAATTTACGAATTTCATTGTTTATTCAATACAGCACGTTATAGTGGCCCGATTGTAATGAATGATACCTTAATCAAAAGCTCTGATAATCAGTATAAATACAACTATAAAATATGTATACATTTCAGCAAAAAAATTGTATACAAAAAAATCAGCAAATCTGCAAAGGGGTTAGCCTTTGCAAATTTACGAATTTCATTGTTTATTCGATACAGCACGTTATAGTGGCCCGATTGTAATGAATGATACCTTAATCAAAAGCTCTGACCATCAGTATAAATACTACTATAAAAGATGTATACATTTCAGCAACAAAATTGTATACAAAAAATCTGCAAAGGGGTTAGCCTTTGCAAATTTACGAATTTCATTGTTTATTCGATACAGCACGTAATAATGGCCGGATTGTAATGAATGATACCTTAATCAAAAGCTCTGATCATCAGTATAAATACTACTATAAAATATGTATTCATTTCAGCAAAAAAATTGTATACACAAAATCTGCAAAGGGGTTAGCCTTTGCAAATTTACGAATTTCATTGTTTATTCGATACAGCACGTAATAATGGCCGGATTGTAATGAATGATACCTTAATCAAAAGCTCTGATCATCAGTATAAATACTACTATAAAAGATGTATACATTTCAGCAACAAAATTGTATACAAAAAATCTGCAAAGGGGTTAGCCTTTGCAAATTTACGAATTTCATTGTTTATTCGATACAGCACGTAATAATGGCCGGATTGTAATGAATGATACCTTAATCAAAAGCTCTGATCATCAGTATAAATACTACTATAAAATATGTATTCATTTCAGCAAAAAAATTGTATACACAAAATCTGCAAAGGGGTTAGCCTTTGCAAATTTACGAATACGTACATTGTTTATTCGTTACGTGCTGTATCGAATAAACAATGAAATTTACGAATTTCATTGTTTATTCGATACAGCACGTAATAGTGGCCCGATTGTAATGAATGATACCTTAATCAAAAGCTCTGACCATCAGTATAAATACTACTATAAAATATGTATACATTTCAGCAAAAAAATTGTATACAAAAAAATCAGCAAATCTGCAAAGGGGTTAGCCTTTGCAAATTTACGAATTTCATTGTTTATTCGATACAACACGTAATAGTGGCCCGATTGTAATGAATGATACCTTAATCAAAAGCTTTGATCATCAGTATGAATACTACTATAAAATATGTATACATTTCAGCAAAAAAATGGTATACAAAAAATCTGCAAAGGGGTTAGCCTTTGCAAATTTACGAATTTCATTGTTTATTCGATACAGCACGTAATAATGGCCGGATTGTAATGAATGATACCTTAATCAAAAGCTCTGATCATCAGTATAAATACTACTATAAAAGATGTATACATTTCAGCAACAAAATTGTATACAAAAAATCTGCAAAGGGGTTAGCCTTTGCAAATTTACGAATTTCATTGTTTATTCGATACAGCACGTAATAATGGCCGGATTGTAATGAATGATACCTTAATCAAAAGCTCTGATCATCAGTATAAATACTACTATAAAATATGTATTCATTTCAGCAAAAAAATTGTATACACAAAATCTGCAAAGGGGTTAGCCTTTGCAAATTTACGAATACGGACATTGTTTATTCGTTACGTGCTGTATCGAATAAACAATGAAATTTACGAATTTCATTGTTTATTCGATACAGCACGTAATAGTGGCCCGATTGTAATGAATGATACCTTAATCAAAAGCTCTGACCATCAGTATAAATACTACTATAAAATATGTATACATTTCAGCAAAAAAATTGTATACAAAAAAATCAGCAAATCTGCAAAGGGGTTAGCCTTTGCAAATTTACGAATTTCATTGTTTATTCAATACAGCACGTTATAGTGGCCCGATTGTAATGAATGATACCTTAATCAAAAGCTCTGATAATCAGTATAAATACAACTATAAAATATGTATACATTTCAGCAAAAAAATTGTATACAAAAAAATCAGCAAATCTGCAAAGGGGTTAGCCTTTGCAAATTTACGAATTTCATTGTTTATTCGATACAGCACGTTATAGTGGCCCGATTGTAATGAATGATACCTTAATCAAAAGCTCTGACCATCAGTATAAATACTACTATAAAAGATGTATACATTTCAGCAACAAAATTGTATACAAAAAATCTGCAAAGGGGTTAGCCTTTGCAAATTTACGAATTTCATTGTTTATTCGATACAACACGTAATAATGGCCGGATTGTAATGAATGATACCTTAATCAAAAGCTCTGATCATCAGTATAAATACTACTATAAAATATGTATTCATTTCAGCAAAAAAATTGTATACACAAAATCTGCAAAGGGGTTAGCCTTTGCAAATTTACGAATTTCATTGTTTATTCGATACAGCACGTAATAATGGCCGGATTGTAATGAATGATACCTTAATCAAAAGCTCTGATCATCAGTATAAATACTACTATAAAAGATGTATACATTTCAGCAACAAAATTGTATACAAAAAATCTGCAAAGGGGTTAGCCTTTGCAAATTTACGAATTTCATTGTTTATTCGATACAGCACGTAATAATGGCCGGATTGTAATGAATGATACCTTAATCAAAAGCTCTGATCATCAGTATAAATACTACTATAAAATATGTATTCATTTCAGCAAAAAAATTGTATACACAAAATCTGCAAAGGGGTTAGCCTTTGCAAATTTACGAATACGTACATTGTTTATTCGTTACGTGCTGTATCGAATAAACAATGAAATTTACGAATTTCATTGTTTATTCGATACAGCACGTAATAGTGGCCCGATTGTAATGAATGATACCTTAATCAAAAGCTCTGACCATCAGTATAAATACTACTATAAAATATGTATACATTTCAGCAAAAAAATTGTATACAAAAAAATCAGCAAATCTGCAAAGGGGTTAGCCTTTGCAAATTTACGAATTTCATTGTTTATTCAATACAGCACGTTATAGTGGCCCGATTGTAATGAATGATACCTTAATCAAAAGCTCTGATAATCAGTATAAATACAACTATAAAATATGTATACATTTCAGCAAAAAAATTGTATACAAAAAAATCAGCAAATCTGCAAAGGGGTTAGCCTTTGCAAATTTACGAATTTCATTGTTTATTCGATACAGCACGTTATAGTGGCCCGATTGTAATGAATGATACCTTAATCAAAAGCTCTGACCATCAGTATAAATACTACTATAAAAGATGTATACATTTCAGCAACAAAATTGTATACAAAAAATCTGCAAAGGGGTTAGCCTTTGCAAATTTACGAATTTCATTGTTTATTCGATACAGCACGTAATAATGGCCGGATTGTAATGAATGATACCTTAATCAAAAGCTCTGATCATCAGTATAAATACTACTATAAAAGATGTATACATTTCAGCAACAAAATTGTATACAAAAATCTGCAAAGGGGTTAGCCTTTGCAAATTTACGAATTTCATTGTTTATTCGATACAGCACGTAATAGTGGCCGGATTGTAATGAATGATACCTTAATCAAAAGCTCTGATCATCAGTATAAATACTACTATAAAATATGTATACATTTCAGCAACAAAATTGTATACAAAAAATCTGCAGAGGGGTTAGCCTTTGCAAATTTACGAATTTCATTGTTTATTCGATACAACACGTAATAGTGGCCCGATTGTAATGAATGATACCTTAATCAAAAGCTTTGATCATCAGTATGAATACTACTATAAAATATGTATACATTTCAGCAAAAAAATGGTATACAAAAAATCTGCAAAGGGGTTAGCCTTTGCAAATTTACGAATTTCATTGTTTATTCGATACAGCACGTAATAATGGCCGGATTGTAATGAATGATACCTTAATCAAAAGCTCTGATCATCAGTATAAATACTACTATAAAATATGTATTCATTTCAGCAAAAAAATTGTATACACAAAATCTGCAAAGGGGTTAGCCTTTGCAAATTTACGAATTTCATTGTTTATTCGATACAGCACGTAATAATGGCCGGATTGTAATGAATGATACCTTAATCAAAAGCTCTGATCATCAGTATAAATACTACTATAAAAGATGTATACATTTCAGCAACAAAATTGTATACAAAAAATCTGCAAAGGGGTTAGCCTTTGCAAATTTACGAATTTCATTGTTTATTCGATACAGCACGTAATAATGGCCGGATTGTAATGAATGATACCTTAATCAAAAGCTCTGATCATCAGTATAAATACTACTATAAAATATGTATTCATTTCAGCAAAAAAATTGTATACACAAAATCTGCAAAGGGGTTAGCCTTTGCAAATTTACGAATACGTACATTGTTTATTCGTTACGTGCTGTATCGAATAAACAATGAAATTTACGAATTTCATTGTTTATTCGATACAGCACGTAATAGTGGCCCGATTGTAATGAATGATACCTTAATCAAAAGCTCTGACCATCAGTATAAATACTACTATAAAATATGTATACATTTCAGCAAAAAAATTGTATACAAAAAAATCAGCAAATCTGCAAAGGGGTTAGCCTTTGCAAATTTACGAATTTCATTGTTTATTCAATACAACACGTTATAGTGGCCCGATTGTAAATGAATGATACCTTAATCAAAAGCTCTGATCATCAGTATAAATACTACTATAAAATATGTATACATTTCAGCAAAAAATTTGTATACAAAAAAATCAGCAAATCTGCAAAGGGGTTAGCCTTTGCAAATTTACGAATTTCATTGTTTATTCGATACAGCACGTTATAGTGGCCCGATTGTAATGAATGATACCTTAATCAAAAGCTCTGATCATCAGTATAAATACAACTATAAAATATGTATACATTTCAGCAAAAAAATTGTTTACAAAAAAATCAGCAAATCTGCAAAGGGGTTAGCCTTTGCAAATTTACGAATTTCATTGTTTATTCGATACAGCACGTTATAGTGGCCCGATTGTAATGAATGATACCTTAATCAAAAGCTCTGACCATCAGTATAAATACTACTATAAAAGATGTATACATTTCAGCAACAAAATTGTATACAAAAAATCTGCAAAGGGGTTAGCCTTTGCAAATTTACGAATTTCATTGTTTATTCGATACAGCACGTAATAGTGGCCGGATTGTAATGAATGATACCTTAATCAAAAGCTCTGATCATCAGTATAAATACTACTATAAAATATGTATACATTTCAGCAACAAAATTGTATACAAAAAATCTGCAGAGGGGTTAGCCTTTGCAAATTTACGAATTTCATTGTTTATTCGATACAACACGTAATAGTGGCCCGATTGTAATGAATGATACCTTAATCAAAAGCTCTGATCATCAGTATGAATACTACTATAAAATATGTATACATTTCAGCAAAAAAATTGTATACAAAAAATCTGCAAAGGGGTTAGCCTTTGCAAATTTACGAATTTCATTGTTTATTCGATACAGCACGTAATAGTGGCCGGATTGTAATGAATGATACCTTAATCAAAAGCTCTGATCATCAGTATAAATACTACTATAAAATATGTATACATTTCAGCAAAAAATTTGTATACAAAAAAATCAGCAAATCTGCAAAGGGGTTAGCCTTTGCAAATTTACGAATTTCATTGTTTATTCGATACAGCACGTTATAGTGGCCCGATTGTAATGAATGATACCTTAATCAAAAGCTCTGATCATCAGTATAAATACAACTATAAAATATGTATACATTTCAGCAAAAAAATTGTATACAAAAATCTGCAAAGGGGTTAGCCTTTGCAAATTTACGAATTTCATTGTTTATTCGATACAGCACGTAATAGTGGCCGGATTGTAATGAATGATACCTTAATCAAAAGCTCTGATCATCAGTATAAATACTACTATAAAATATGTTTACATTTCAGCAACAAAATTGTATACAAAAAATCTGCAGAGGGGTTAGCCTTTGCAAATTTACGAATTTCATTGTTTATTCGATACAACACGTAATAGTGGCCCGATTGTAATGAATGATACCTTAATCAAAAGCTCTGATCATCAGTATGAATACTACTATAAAATATGTATACATTTCAGCAAAAAAATTGTATACACAAAATCTGCAAAGGGGTTAGCCTTTGCAAATTTACGAATTTCATTGTTTATTCGATACAGCACGTAATAGTGGCCCGATTGTAATGAATGATACCTTAATCAAAAGCTCTGACCATCAGTATAAATACTACTATAAAATATGTATACATTTCAGCAAAAAAATTGTATACAAAAAAATCAGCAAATCTGCAAAGGGGTTAGCCTTTGCAAATTTACGAATTTCATTGTTTATTCAATACAGCACGTTATAGTGGCCGGATTGTAATGAATGATACCTTAATCAAAAGCTCTGATCATCAGTATGAATACTACTATAAAATATGTATACATTTCAGCAAAAAAATTGTATACACAAAATCTGCAAAGGGGTTAGCCTTTGCAAATTTACGAATTTCATTGTTTATTCGATACAGCACGTAATAGTGGCCCGATTGTAATGAATGATACCTTAATCAAAAGCTCTGACCATCAGTATAAATACTACTATAAAATATGTATACATTTCAGCAAAAAAATTGTATACAAAAAAATCAGCAAATCTGCAAAGGGGTTAGCCTTTGCAAATTTACGAATTTCATTGTTTATTCGATACAGCACGTTATAGTGGCCCGATTGTAATGAATGATACCTTAATCAAAAGCTCTGACCATCAGTATAAATACTACTATAAAAGATGTATACATTTCAGCAACAAAATTGTATACAAAAAATCTGCAAAGGGGTTAGCCTTTGCAAATTTACGAATTTCATTGTTTATTCGATACAGCACGTAATAATGGCCGGATTGTAATGAATGATACCTTAATCAAAAGCTCTGATCATCAGTATAAATACTACTATAAAATATGTATACATTTCAGCAAAAAAATTGTATACAAAAAATCTGTAAAGGGGTTAGCCTTTGCAAATTTACGAATTTCATTGTTTATTCGATACAGCACGTAATAGTGGCCGGATTGTAATGAATGATACCTTAATCAAAAGCTCTGATCATCAGTATAAATACTACTATAAAATATGTATACATTTCAGCAACAAAATTGTATACAAAAAATCTGCAGAGGGGTTAGCCTTTGCAAATTTACGAATTTCATTGTTTATTCGATACAACACGTAATAGTGGCCCGATTGTAATGAATGATACCTTAATCAAAAGCTTTGATCATCAGTATGAATACTACTATAAAATATGTATACATTTCAGCAAAAAAATTTTATACAAAAAATCTGCAAAGGGGTTAGCCTTTGCAAATTTACGAATTTCATTGTTTATTCGATACAACACGTAATAGTGGCCGGATTGTAATGAATGATACCTTAATCAAAAGCTCTGATCATCAGTATAAATACTACTATAAAATATGTATACATTTCAGCAAAAAATTTGTATACAAAAAAATCAGCAAATCTGCAAAGGGGTTAGCCTTTGCAAATTTACGAATTTCATTGTTTATTCGATACAGCACGTTATAGTGGCCCGATTGTTATGAATGATACCTTAATCAAAAGCTCTGATCATCAGTATAAATACAACTATAAAATATGTATACATTTCAGCAAAAAAATTGTATACAAAAAAATCAGCAAATCTGCAAAGGGGTTAGCCTTTGCAAATTTACGAATTTCATTGTTTATTCGATACAGCACGTTATAGTGGCCCGATTGTAATGAATGATACCTTAATCAAAAGCTCTGACCATCAGAATAAATACTACTATAAAAGATGTATACATTTCAGCAAAAAAATTGTATACAAAAAATCTGCAAAGGGGTTGGCCTTTGCAAATTTACGAATTTCATTGTTTATTCGATACAGCACGTAATAGTGGCCGGATTGTAATGAATGATACCTTAATCAAAAGCTCTGATCATCAGTATAAATACTACTATAAAATATGTATACATTTCAGCAAAAAAATTGTATACAAAAAATCTGTAAAGGGGTTAGCCTTTGCAAATTTACGAATTTCATTGTTTATTCGATACAGCACGTAATAGTGGCCGGATTGTAATGAATGATACCTTAATCAAAAGCTCTGATCATCAGTATAAATACTACTATAAAATATGTATACATTTCAGCAACAAAATTGTATACAAAAAATCTGCAGAGGGGTTAGCCTTTGCAAATTTACGAATTTCATTGTTTATTCGATACAACACGTAATAGTGGCCCGATTGTAATGAATGATACCTTAATCAAAAGCTCTGATCATCAGTATGAATACTACTATAAAATATGTATACATTTCAGCAAAAAATTGTATACAAAAAATCTGCAAAGGGGTTAGCCTTTGCAAATTTACGAATTTCATTGTTTATTCGATACAGCACGTAATAGTGGCCGGATTGTAATGAATGATACCTTAATCAAAAGCTCTGATCATCAGTATAAATACTACTATAAAATATGTATACATTTCAGCAAAAAATTTGTATACAAAAAAATCAGCAAATCTGCAAAGGGGTTAGCCTTTGCAAATTTACGAATTTCATTGTTTATTCGATACAGCACGTTATAGTGGCCCGATTGTAATGAATGATACCTTAATCAAAAGCTCTGACCATCAGTATAAATACTACTATAAAAGATATATACATTTCAGCAACAAAATTGTATACAAAAAATCTGCAAAGGGGTTAGCCTTTGCAAATTTACGAATTTCATTGTTTATTCGATACAGCACGTAATAGTGGCCGGATTGTAATGAATGATACCTTAATCAAAAGCTCTGATCATCAGTATAAATACTACTATAAAATATGTATACATTTCAGCAAAAAAATTGTATACAAAAAATCTGTAAAGGGGTTAGCCTTTGCAAATTTACGAATTTCATTGTTTATTCGATACAGCACGTAATAGTGGCCGGATTGTAATGAATGATACCTTAATCAAAAGCTCTGATCATCAGTATAAATACTACTATAAAATATGTATACATTTCAGCAACAAAATTGTATACAAAAAATCTGCAAAGGGGTTAGCCTTTGCAAATTTACGAATTTCATTGTTTATTCGATACAACCCGTAATAGTGGCCGGATTGTAATGAATGATACCTTAATCAAAAGCTCTGATCATCAGTATAAATACTACTATAAAATATGTATACATTTCAGCAAAAAATTTGTATACAAAAAAATCAGCAAATCTGCAAAGGGGTTAGCCTTTGCAAATTTACGAATTTCATTGTTTATTCGATACAGCACGTTATAGTGGCCCGATTGTAATGAATGATACCTTAATCAAAAGCTCTGATCATCAGTATAAATACAACTATAAAATATGTATACATTTCAGCAAAAAAATTGTATACAAAAAAATCAGCAAATCTGCAAAGGGGTTAGCCTTTGCAAATTTACGAATTTCATTGTTTATTCGATACAGCACGTTATAGTGGCCCGATTGTAATGAATGATACCTTAATCAAAAGCTCTGACCATCAGTATAAATACTACTATAAAAGATGTATACATTTCAGCAACAAAATTGTATACAAAAAATCTGCAAAGTGGTTAGCCTTTGCAAATTTACGAATTTCATTGTTTATTCGATACAGCACGTAATAGTGGCCGGATTGTAATGAATGATACCTTAATCAAAAGCTCTGATCATCAGTATAAATACTACTATAAAATATGTATACATTTCATCAAAAAAATTGTATACAAAAAATCTGTAAAGGGGTTAGCCTTTGCAAATTTACGAATTTCATTGTTTATTCGATATAACACGTAATAGTGGCCGGATTGTAATGAATGATACCTTAATCAAAAGCTCTGATCATCAGTATAAATACTACTATAAAATATGTATACATTTCAGCAAAAAAATTGTAAACAAAAAATCTGTAAAGGGGTTAGCCTTTGCAAATTTACGAATTTCATTGTTTATTCGATACAGCACGTAATAGTGGCCGGATTGTAATGAATGATACCTTAATCAAAAGCTCTGATCATCAGTATAAATACTACTATAAAAGATGTATACATTTCAGCAACAAAATTGTATACAAAAAATCTGTAAAGGGGTTAGCCTTTGCAAATTTACGAATTTCATTGTTTATTCGATACAGCACGTAGTAGTGGCCGGATTGTAATGAATGATACCTTAATCAAAAGCTCTGATCATCAGTATAAATACTACTATAAAAGATGTATACATTTCAGCAACAAAATTGTATACAAAAAATCTGTAAAGGGGTTAGCCTTTGCAAATTTACGAATTTCATTGTTTATTCGATACAGCACGTAATAGTGGCCGGATTGTAATGAATGATACCTTAATCAAAAGCTCTGATCATCAGTATAATTACTACTATAAAATATGTATACATTTCAGCAAAAAAATTGTATACAAAAAATCTGCAGAGGGGTTAGCCTTTGCAAATTTACGAATTTCATTGTTTATTCGATACAGCACGTAATAGTGGCCGGATTGTAATGAATGATACCTTAATCAAAAGCTCTGATCATCAGTATGAATACTACTATAAAATATGTATACATTTCAGCAAAAAAATTGTATACAAAAAATCTGCAAAGGGGTTAGCCTTTGCAAATTTACGAATTTCATTGTTTATTCGATACAGCACGTAATAGTGGCCGGATTGTAATGAATGATAACTTAATCAAAAGCTCTGATCATCAGTATAAATACTACTATAAAATATGTATACATTTCAGCAAAAAATTTGTATACAAAAAAATCAGCAAATCTGCAAAGGGGTTAGCCTTTGCAAATTTACGAATTTCATTGTTTATTCGATACAGCACGTTATAGTGGCCCGATTGTAATGAATGATACCTTAATCAAAAGCTCTGATCATCAGTATAAATACAACTATAAAATATGTATACATTTCAGCAAAAAAATTGTATACAAAAAATCAGCAAATCTGCAAAGGGGTTAGCCTTTGCAAATTTACGAATTTCATTGTTTATTCGATACAGCACGTTATAGTGGCCCGATTGTAATGAATGATACCTTAATCAAAAGCTCTGACCATCAGTATAAATACTACTATAAAAGATGTATACATTTCAGCAACAAAATTGTATACAACAAATCTGCAAAGGGGTTAGCCTTTGCAAATTTACGAATTTCATTGTTTATTCGATACAGCACGTAATAGTGGCCGGATTGTAATGAATGATACCTTAATCAAAAGCTCTGATCATCAGTATAAATACTACTATAAAATATGTATACATTTCAGCAACAAAATTGTATACAAAAAATCTGCAGAGAGGTTAGCCTTTGCAAATTTACGAATTTCATTGTTTATTCGATACAACACGTAATAGTGGCCCGATTGTAATGAATGATACCTTAATCAAAAGCTTTGATCATCAGTATGAATATTACTATAAAATATGTATACATTTCAGCAAAAAAATTTTATACAAAAAATCTGCAAAGGGGTTAGCCTTTGCAAATTTACGAATTTCATTGTTTATTCGATACAGCACGTAATAGTGGCCGGATTGTAATGAATGATACCTTAATCAAAAGCTCTGATCATCAGTATAAATACTACTATAAAATATGTATACATTTCAGCAAAAAATTTGTATACAAAAAAAGTATTTGTATTTTATAGTTGTATTTATACTGATGATCAGAGCTTTTGTATACAAAAGCTCTGATCATCAGTATAAATACAACTATAAAATATGTATACATTTCAGCAAAAAAATTGTATACAAAAAAATCAGCAAATCTGCAAAGGGGTTAGCCTTTGCAAATTTACGAATTTCATTGTTTATTCGATACAGCACGTTATAGTGGCCCGATTGTTATGAATGATACCTTAATCAAAAGCTCTGATCATCAGTATAAATACAACTATAAAATATGTATACATTTCAGCAAAAAAATTGTATACAAAAAAATCAGCAAATCTGCAAAGGGGTTAGCCTTTGCAAATTTACGAATTTCATTGTTTATTCGATACAGCACGTTATAGTGGCCCGATTGTAATGAATGATACCTTAATCAAAAGCTCTGACCATCAGAATAAATACTACTATAAAAGATGTATACATTTCAGCAAAAAAATTGTATACAAAAAATCTGCAAAGGGGTTAGCCTTTGCAAATTTACGAATTTCATTGTTTATTCGATACAGCACGTAATAGTGGCCGGATTGTAATGAATGATACCTTAATCAAAAGCTCTGATCATCAGTATAAATACTACTATAAAATATGTATACATTTCAGCAAAAAAATTGTATACAAAAAATCTGTAAAGGGGTTAGCCTTTGCAAATTTACGAATTTCATTGTTTATTCGATACAGCACGTAATAGTGGCCGGATTGTAATGAATGATACCTTAATCAAAAGCTCTGATCATCAGTATAAATACTACTATAAAATATGTATACATTTCAGCAACAAAATTGTATACAAAAAATCTGCAGAGGGGTTAGCCTTTGCAAATTTACGAATTTCATTGTTTATTCGATACAACACGTAATAGTGGCCCGATTGTAATGAATGATACCTTAATCAAAAGCTCTGATCATCAGTATGAATACTACTATAAAATATGTATACATTTCAGCAAAAAATTGTATACAAAAAATCTGCAAAGGGGTTAGCCTTTGCAAATTTACGAATTTCATTGTTTATTCGATACAGCACGTAATAGTGGCCGGATTGTAATGAATGATACCTTAATCAAAAGCTCTGATCATCAGTATAAATACTACTATAAAATATGTATACATTTCAGCAAAAAAATTGTATACAAAAAAATCAGCAAATCTGCAAAGGGGTTAGCCTTTGCAAATTTACGAATTTCATTGTTTATTCGATACAGCACGTTATAGTGGCCCGATTGTAATGAATGATACCTTAATCAAAAGCTCTGATCATCAGTATAAATACAACTATAAAATATGTATATATTTCAGCAAAAAAATTGTATACAAAAAAATCAGCAAATCTGCAAAGGGGTTAGCCTTTGCAAATTTACGAATTTCATTTTTTATTCGATACAGCACGTTATAGTGGCCCGATTGTAATGAATGATACCTTAATCAAAAGCTCTGACCATCAGTATAAATACTACTATAAAAGATGTATACATTTCAGCAACAAAATTGTATACAAAAAATCTGCAAAGGGGTTAGCCTTTGCAAATTTACGAATTTCATTGTTTATTCGATACATCACGTAATAGTGGCCGGATTGTAATGAATGATACCTTAATCAAAAGCTCTGATCATCAGTATAAATACTACTATAAAATATGTATACATTTCAGCAAAAAAATTGTATACAAAAAATCTGCAAAGGGGTTAGCCTTTGCAAATTTACGAATTTCATTGTTTATTCGATACAGCACGTAATAGTGGCCGGATTGTAATGAATGATACCTTAATCAAAAGCTCTGATCATCAGTATAAATACTACTATAAAATATGTATACATTTCAGCAAAAAATTTGTATACAAAAAAATCAGCAAATCTGCAAAGGGGTTAGCCTTTGCAAATTTACGAATTTAATTGTTTATTCGATACAGCACGTTATAGTGGCCCGATTGTAATGAATGATACCTTAATCAAAAGCTCTGATCATCAGTATAAATACAACTATAAAATATGTATACATTTCAGCAAAAAAATTGTATACAAAAAAATCAGCAAATCTGCAAAGGGGTTAGCCTTTGCAAATTTACGAATTTCATTGTTTATTCGATACAGCACGTTATAGTGGCCCGATTGTAATGAATGATACCTTAATCAAAAGCTCTGACCATCAGTATAAATACTACTATAAAAGATGTATACATTTCAGCAACAAAATTGTATACAAAAAATCTGCAAAGGGGTTAGCCTTTGCAAATTTACGAATTTCATTGTTTATTCGATACAGCACGTAATAGTGGCCGGATTGTAATGAATGATACCTTAATCAAAAGCTCTGATCATCAGTATAAATACTACTATAAAATATGTATACATTTCAGCAAACAAATTGTATACAAAAAATCTGTAAAGGGGTTAGCCTTTGCAAATTTACGAATTTCATTGTTTATTCGATACAACACGTAATAGTGGCCCGATTGTAATGAATGATACCTTAATCAAAAGCTCTGATCATCAGTATGAATACTACTATAAAATATGTATACATTTCAGCAAAAAAATTGTATACACAAAATCTGCAGAGGGGTTAGCCTTTGCAAATTTACGAATTTCATTGTTTATTCGATACAGCACGTAATAGTGGCCGGATTGTAATGAATGATACCTTAATCAAAAGCTCTGATCATCAGTATAAATACTACTATAAAAGATGTATACATTTCAGCAACAAAATTGTATACAAAAAATCTGCAAAGGGGTTAGCCTTTGCAAATTTACGAATTTCATTGTTTATTCGATACAGCACGTAATAGTGGCCGGATTGTAATGAATGATACCTTAATCAAAAGCTCTGATCATCAGTATAAATACTACTATAAAATATGTATACATTTCAGCAACAAAATTGTATACAAAAAATCAGTAAAGGGGTTAGCCTTTGCAAATTTACGAATTTCATTGTTTATTCGATACAGCACGTAATAGTGGCCGGATTGTAATGAATGATACCTTAATCAAAAGCTCTGATCATCAGTATAATTACTACTATAAAATATGTATACATTTCAGCAAAAAAATTGTATACAAAAAATCTGCAGAGGGGTTAGCCTTTGCAAATTTACGAATTTCATTGTTTATTCGATACAGCACGTAATAGTGGCCGGATTATAATGAATGATACCTTAATCAAAAGCTCTGATCATCAGTATGAATACTACTATAAAATATGTATACATTTCAGCAAAAAAATTGTATACAAAAAATCTGCAAAGGGGTTAGCCTTTGCAAATTTACGAATTTCATTGTTTATTCGATACAGCACGTAATAGTGGCCGGATTGTAATGAATGATACCTTAATCAAAAGCTCTGATCATCAGTATAAATACTACTATTAAATATGTATACATTTCAGCAACAAAATTGTATACAAAAAATCTGCAAAGGGGTTAGCCTTTGCAAATTTACGAATTTCATTGTTTATTCGATACAGCACGTAATAGTGGCCGGATTGTAATGAATGATACCTTAATCAAAAGCTCTGATCATCAGTATAAATACTACTATAAAATATGTATACATTTCAGCAAAAAAATTTTATACAAAAAATCTGCAAAGGGGTTAGCCTTTGCAAATTTACGAATTTCATTGTTTATTCGATACAGCACGTAATAGTGGCCGGATTGTAATGAATGATACCTTAATCAAAAGCTCTGATCATCAGTATAAATACTACTATAAAATATGTATACATTTCAGCAAAAAATTTGTATACAAAAAAATCAGCAAATCTGCAAAGGGGTTAGCCTTTGCAAATTTACGAATTTCATTGTTTATTCGATACAGCACGTTATAGTGGCCCGATTGTAATAAATGATACCTTAATCAAAAGCTCTGATCATCAGTATAAATACAACTATAAAATATGTATACATTTCAGCAAAAAAATTGTATACAAAAAAATCAGCAAATCTGCAAAGGGGTTAGCCTTTGCAAATTTACGAATTTCATTGTTTATTCGATACAGCACGTAATAGTGGCCGGATTGTAATGAATGATACCTTAATCAAAAGCTCTGATCATCAGTATAAATACTATTATAAAATATGTATACATTTCAGCAAAAAAATTTTATACAAAAAATCTGCAAAGGGGTTAGCCTTTGCAAATTTACGAATTTCATTGTTTATTCGATACAGCACGTAATAGTGGCCGGATTGTAATGAATGATACCTTAATCAAAAGCTCTGATCATCAGTATAAATACTACTATAAAATATGTATACATTTCAGCAAAAAATTTGTATACAAAAAAATCAGCAAATCTGCAAAGGGGTTAGCCTTTGCAAATTTACGAATTTCATTGTTTATTCGATACAGCACGTTATAGTGGCCCGATTGTAATAAATGATACCTTAATCAAAAGCTCTGATCATCAGTATAAATACAACTATAAAATATGTATACATTTCAGCAAAAAAATTGTATACAAAAAAATCAGCAAATCTGCAAAGGGGTTAGCCTTTGCAAATTTACGAATTTCATTGTTTATTCGATACAACACGTAATAGTGGCCGGATTGTAATGAATGATACCTTAATCAAAAGCTCTGATCATCAGTATAAATACAACTATAAAATATGTATACATTTCAGCAAAAAAATTGTATACAAAAAAATCAGCAAATCTGCAAAGGGGTTAGCCTTTGCAAATTTACGAATTTCATTGTTTATTCGATACAACACGTAATAGTGGCCGGATTGTAATGAATGATACCTTAATCAAAAGCTCTGATCATCAGTATAAATACTACTATAAAATATGTTTACATTTCAGCAAAAAAATTTTATACAAAAAATCTGTAAAGGGGTTAGCCTTTGCAAATTTACGAATTTCATTGTTTATTCGATACAACACGTAATAGTGGCCGGATTGTAATGAATGATACCTTAATCAAAAGCTCTGATCATCAGTATAAATACTACTATAAAATATGTTTACATTTCAGCAAAAAAATTTTATACAAAAAATCTGTAAAGGGGTTAGCCTTTGCAAATTTACGAATTTCATTGTTTATTCGATACAGCACGTAATAGTGGCCGGATTGTAATGAATGATACCTTAATCAAAAGCTCTGATCATCAGTATAAATACTACTATTAAATATGTATACATTTCAGCAAAAAAATTTTATACAAAAAATCTGTAAAGGGGTTAGCCTTTGCAAATTTACGAATTTCATTGTTTATTCGATACAGCACGTAATAGTGGCCGGATTGTAATGAATGATACCTTAATCAAAAGCTCTGATCATCAGTATAAATACTTCTATAAAATATGTATACATTTCAGCAAAAAAATTGTATACAAAAAATCTGCAGAGGGGTTAGCCTTTGCAAATTTACGAATTTCATTGTTTATTCGATACAACACGTAATAGTGGCCCGATTGTAATGAATGATACCTTAATCAAAAGCTCTGATCATCAGTATAAATACAACTATAAAATATGTATACATTTCAATAAAAAAATTGTATACAAAAAAATCAGCAAATCTGCAAAGGGGTTAGCCTTTGCAAATTTACGAATTTCATTGTTTATTCGATACAGCACGTTATAGTGGCCCGATTGTAATGAATGATACCTTAATCAAAAGCTCTGACCATCAGTATAAATACTACTATAAAAGATGTATACATTTCAGCAACAAAATTTTATACAAAAAATCTGCAAAGGGGTTAGCCTTTGCAAATTTACAAATTTCATTGTTTATTCGATACAGCACGTAATAGTGGCCGGATTGTAATGAATGATACCTTAATCAAAAGCTCTGATCATCAGTATAAATACTACTATAAAATATGTATACATTTCAGCAAAAAAATTGTATACAAAAAATCTGTAAAGGGGTTAGCCTTTGCAAATTTACGAATTTCATTGTTTATTCGATACAGCACGTAATAGTGGCCGGATTGTAATGAATGATACCTTAATCAAAAGCTCTGATCATCAGTATAAATACTACTATAAAATATGTATACATTTCAGCAAAAAAATTTTATACAAAAAATCTGTAAAGGGGTTAGCCTTTGCAAATTTACGAATTTCATTGTTTATTCGATACAGCACGTAATAGTGGCCGGATTGTAATGAATGATACCTTAATCAAAAGCTCTGATCATCAGTATAAATACTACTATAAAATATGTATACATTTCAGCAAAAAAATTTTATACAAAAAATCTGTAAAGGGGTTAGCCTTTGCAAATTTACGAATTTCATTGTTTATTCGATACAGCACGTAATAGTGGCCGGATTGTAATGAATGATACCTTAATCAAAAGCTCTGATCATCAGTATAAATACTACTATAAAATATGTATACATTTCAGCAAAAAAATTGTATACAAAAAATCTGCAGAGGGGTTAGCCTTTGCAAATTTACGAATTTCATTGTTTATTCGATACAACACGTAATAGTGGCCCGATTGTAATGAATGATACCTTAATCAAAAGCTCTGATCATCAGTATGAATACTACTATAAAATATGTATACATTTCAGCAAAAAAATTGTATACAAAAAATCTGCAAAGGGGTTAGCCTTTGCAAATTTACGAATTTCATTGTTTATTCGATACAGCACGTAATAGTGGCCGGATTGTAATGAATGATACCTTAATCAAAAGCTCTGATCATCAGTATAAATACTACTATAAAATATGTATACATTTCAGCAAAAAATTTGTATACAAAAAAATCAGCAAATCTGCAAAGGGGTTAGCCTTTGCAAATTTACGAATTTCATTGTTTATTCGATACAACACGTAATAGTGGCTGGATTGTAATGAATGATACCTTAATCAAAAGCTCTGATCATCAGTATAAATACTACTATAAAATATGTATACATTTCAGCAAAAAAATTGTATACAAAAAATCTGTAAAGGGGTTAGCCTTTGCAAATTTACGAATTTCATTGTTTATTCGATACAGCACGTAATAGTGGCCGGATTGTAATGAATGATACCTTAATCAAAAGCTCTGATCATCAGTATAAATACTACTATTAAATATGTATACATTTCAGCAACAAAATTGTATACAAAAAATCTGCAAAGGGGTTAGCCTTTGCAAATTTACGAATTTCATTGTTTATTCGATACAGCACGTAATAGTGGCCGGATTGTAATGAATGATACCTTAATCAAAAGCTCTGATTATCAGTATAAATACTACTATTAAATATGTATACATTTCAGCAACAAAATTGTATACAAAAAATCTGCAAAGGGGTTAGCCTTTGCAAATTTACGAATTTCATTGTTTATTCGATACAGCACGTAATAGTGGCCGGATTGTAATGAATGATACCTTAATCAAAAGCTCTGATCATCAGTATAAATACTACTATAAAATATGTATACATTTCAGCAAAAAATTTGTATACAAAAAAATCAGCAAATCTGCAAAGGGGTTAGCCTTTGCAAATTTACGAATTTCATTGTTTATTCGATACAGCACGTTATAGTTGCCCGATTGTAATGAATGATACCTTAATCAAAAGCTCTGATCATCAGTATAAATACTACTATAAAATATGTATACATTTCAGCAAAAAAATTGTATACAAAAAAATCAGCAAATCTGCAAAGGGGTTAGCCTTTGCAAATTTACGAATTTCATTGTTTATTCGATACAGCACGATTTAGTGGCCCGATTGTAATGAATGATACCTTAATCAAAAGCTCTGACCATCAGTATAAATACTAATATAAAAGATGTATACATTTCAGCAACAAAATTGTATACAAAAAATCTGCAAAGGGGTTAGCCTTTGCAAATTTACGAATTTCATTGTTTATTCGATACAGCACGTAATAGTGGCCGGATTGTAATGAATGATACCTTAATCAAAAGCTCTGATCATCAGTATAAATACTACTATTAAATATGTATACATTTCAGCAACAAAATTGTATACAAAAAATCTGCAAAGGGGTTAGCCTTTGCAAATTTACGAATTTCATTGTTTATTCGATACAGCACGTAATAGTGGCCGGATTGTAATGAATGATACCTTAATCAAAAGCTCTGATCATCAGTATAAATACTACTATAAAATATGTTTACATTTCAGCAAAAAAATTGTATACAAAAAATCTGCAGAGGGGTTAGCCTTTGCAAATTTACGAATTTCATTGTTTATTCGATACAGCACGTTATAGTTGCCCGATTGTAATGAATGATACCTTAATCAAAAGCTCTGACCATCAGTATAAATACTACTATAAAAGATGTATACATTTCAGCAACAAAATTGTATACAAAAAATCTGCAAAGGGGTTAGCCTTTGCAAATTTACGAATTTCATTGTTTATTCGATACAGCACGTAATAGTGGCCGGATTGTAATGAATGATACCTTAATCAAAAGCTCTGATCATCAGTATAAATACTACTATAAAATATGTATACATTTCAGCAAAAAAATTGTATACAAAAAATCTGTAAAGGGGTTAGCCTTTGCAAATTTACGAATTTCATTGTTTATTCGATACAGCACGTAATAGTGGCCGGATTGTAATGAATGATACCTTAATCAAAAGCTCTGATCATCAGTATAAATACTACTATAAAATATGTTTACATTTCAGCAAAAAAATTGTATACAAAAAATCTGCAGAGGGGTTAGCCTTTGCAAATTTACAAATTTCATTGTTTATTCGATACAACACGTAATAGTGGCCCGATTGTAATGAATGATACCTTAATCAAAAGCTCTGATCATCAGTATAAATACTACTATAAAAGATGTATACATTTCAGCAACAAAATTGTATACAAAAAATCTGCAAAGGGGTTAGCCTTTGCAAATTTACGAATTTCATTGTTTATTCGATACAGCACGTAATAGTGGCCCGATTGTAATGAATGATACCTTAATCAAAAGCTCTGACCATCAGTATAAATACTACTATTAAATATGTATACATTTCAGCAACAAAATTGTATACAAAAAATCTGTAAAGGGGTTAGCCTTTGCAAATTTACGAATTTCATTGTTTATTCGATACAGCACGTAATAGTGGCCGGATTGTAATGAATGATACCTTAATCAAAAGCTCTGATCATCAGTATAAATACTACTATAAAATATGTATACATTTCAGCAAAAAAATTGTATACAAAAAATCTGCAGAGGGGTTAGCCTTTGCAAATTTACGAATTTCATTGTTTATTCGATACAACACGTAATAGTGGCCCGATTGTAATGAATGATACCTTAATCAAAAGCTCTGATCATCAGTATGAATACTACTATAAAATATGTATACATTTCAGCAAAAAAATTGTATACAAAAAATCTGCAAAGGGGTTAGCCTTTGCAAATTTACGAATTTCATTGTTTATTCGATACAGCACGTAATAGTGGCCGGATTGTAATGAATGATACCTTAATCAAAAGCTCTGATCATCAGTATAAATACTACTATAAAATATGTATACATTTCAGCAAAAAATTTGTATACAAAAAAATCAGCAAATCTGCAAAGGGGTTAGCCTTTGCAAATTTACGAATTTCATTGTTTATTCGATACAACACGTAATAGTGGCCGGATTGTAATGAATGATACCTTAATCAAAAGCTCTGATCATCAGTATAAATACTACTATAAAATATGTATACATTTCAGCAAAAAAATGTTATACAAAAAATCTGCAAAGGGGTTAGCCTTTGCAAATTTACGAATTTCATTGTTTATTCGATACAGCACGTAATAGTGGCCGGATTGTAATGAATGATACCTTAATCAAAAGCTCTGATCATCAGTATAAATACTACTATTAAATATGTATACATTTCAGCAACAAAATTGTATACAAAAAATCTGCAAAGGGGTTAGCCTTTGCAAATTTACGAATTTCATTGTTTATTCGATACAGCACGTAATAGTGGCCGGATTGTAATGAATGATACCTTAATCAAAAGCTCTGATCATCAGTATAAATACTACTATTAAATATGTATACATTTCAGCAACAAAATTGTATACAAAAAATCTGCAAAGGGGTTAGCCTTTGCAAATTTACGAATTTCATTGTTTATTCGATACAGCACGTAATAGTGGCCGGATTGTAATGAATGATACCTTAATCAAAAGCTCTGATCATCAGTATAAATACTACTATAAAATATGTATACATTTCAGCAAAAAATTTGTATACAAAAAAATCAGCAAATCTGCAAAGGGGTTAGCCTTTGCAAATTTACGAATTTCATTGTTTATTCGATACAGCACGTTATAGTTGCCCGATTGTAATGAATGATACCTTAATCAAAAGCTCTGATCATCAGTATAAATACTACTATAAAATATGTATACATTTCAGCAAAAAAATTGTATACAAAAAAATCAGCAAATCTGCAAAGGGGTTAGCCTTTGCAAATTTACGAATTTCATTGTTTATTCAATACAGCACGATATAGTGGCCCGATTGTAATGAATGATACCTTAATCAAAAGCTCTGACCATCAGTATAAATACTACTATAAAAGATGTATACATTTCAGCAACAAAATTGTATACAAAAAATCTGCAAAGGGGTTAGCCTTTGCAAATTTACGAATTTCATTGTTTATTCGATACAGCACGTAATAGTGGCCGGATTGTAATGAATGATACCTTAATCAAAAGCTCTGATCATCAGTATAAATACTACTATTAAATATGTATACATTTCAGCAACAAAATTGTATACAAAAAATCTGCAAAGGTGTTAGCCTTTGCAAATTTACGAATTTCATTGTTTATTCGATACAGCACGTAATAGTGGCCGGATTGTAATGAATGATACCTTAATCAAAAGCTCTGATCATCAGTATAAATACTACTATAAAATATGTTTACATTTCAGCAAAAAAATTGTATACAAAAAATCTGCAGAGGGGTTAGCCTTTGCAAATTTACGAATTTCATTGTTTATTCGATACAGCACGTTATAGTTGCCCGATTGTAATGAATGATACCTTAATCAAAAGCTCTGATTATCAGTATAAATACTACTATAAAATATGTATACATTTCAGCAAAAAAATTGTATACAAAAAAATCAGCAAATCTGCAAAGGGGTTAGCCTTTGCAAATTTACGAATTTCATTGTTTATTCGATACAGCACGATATAGTGGCCCGATTGTAATGAATGATACCTTAATCAAAAGCTCTGACCATCAGTATAAATACTACTATAAAAGATGTATACATTTCAGCAACAAAATTGTATACAAAAAATCTGCAAAGGGGTTAGCCTTTGCAAATTTACGAATTTCATTGTTTATTCGATACAGCACGTAATAGTGGCCGGATTGTAATGAATGATACCTTAATCAAAAGCTCTGATCATCAGTATAAATACTACTATAAAATATGTATACATTTCAGCAAAAAAATTGTATACAAAAAATCTGTAAAGGGGTTAGCCTTTGCAAATTTACGAATTTCATTGTTTATTCGATACAGCACGTAATAGTGGCCGGATTGTAATGAATGATACCTTAATCAAAAGCTCTGATCATCAGTATAAATACTACTATAAAATATGTTTACATTTCAGCAAAAAAATTGTATACAAAAAATCTGCAGAGGGGTTAGCCTTTGCAAATTTACAAATTTCATTGTTTATTCTATACAACACGTAATAGTGGCCCGATTGTAATGAATGATACCTTAATCAAAAGCTCTGATCATCAGTATAAATACTACTATAAAATATGTATACATTTCAGCAAAAAAATTGTATACAAAAAATCTGCAAATGGGTTAGCCTTTGCAAATTTACGAATTTCATTGTTTATTCGATACAGCACGTAATAGTGGCCCGATTGTAATGAATGATACCTTAATCAAAAGCTCTGACCATCAGTATAAATACTACTATTAAATATGTATACATTTCAGCAACAAAATTGTATACAAAAAATCTGCAAAGGGGTTAGCCTTTGCAAATTTACGAATTTCATTGTTTATTCGATACAGCACGTAATAGTGGCCGGATTGTAATGAATGATACCTTAATCAAAAGCTCTGATCATCAGTATAAATACTACTATAAAATATGTATACATTTCAGCAAAAAATTTGTATACAAAAAAATCAGCAAATCTGCAAAGGGGTTAGCCTTTGCAAATTTACGAATTTCATTGTTTATTCGATACAGCACGATATAGTGGCCCGATTGTAATGAATGATACCTTAATCAAAAGCTCTGACCATCAGTATAAATACTACTATAAAATATGTATACATTTCAGCAAACAAATTGTATACAAAAAAATCAGCAAATCTGCAAAGGGGTTAGCCTTTGCAAATTTACGAATTTCATTGTTTATTCGATACAGCACGTAATAGTGGCCGGATTGTAATGAATGATACCTTAATCAAAAGCTCTGATCATCAGTATAAATACTACTATAAAATATGTATACATTTCAGCAAAAAATTTGTATACAAAAAAATCAGCAAATCTGCAAAGGGGTTAGCCTTTGCAAATTTACGAATTTCATTGTTTATTCGATACAACACGTAATAGTGGCCGGATTGTAATGAATGATACCTTAATCAAAAGCTCTGATCATCAGTATAAATACTACTATAAAATATGTATACATTTCAGCAAAAAAATGTTATACAAAAAATCTGCAAAGGGGTTAGCCTTTGCAAATTTACGAATTTCATTGTTTATTCGATACAGCACGTAATAGTGGCCGGATTGTAATGAATGATACCTTAATCAAAAGCTCTGATCATCAGTATAAATACTACTATTAAATATGTATACATTTCAGCAACAAAATTGTATACAAAAAATCTGCAAAGGGGTTAGCCTTTGCAAATTTACGAATTTCATTGTTTATTCGATACAGCACGTAATAGTGGCCGGATTGTAATGAATGATACCTTAATCAAAAGCTCTGATCATCAGTATAAATACTACTATAAAATATGTTTACATTTCAGCAAAAAAATTGTATACAAAAAATCTGCAGAGGGGTTAGCCTTTGCAAATTTACGAATTTCATTGTTTATTCGATACAGCACGTTATAGTTGCCCGATTGTAATGAATGATACCTTAATCAAAAGCTCTGATCATCAGTATAAATACTACTATAAAATATGTATACATTTCAGCAAAAAAATTGTATACAAAAAAATCAGCAAATCTGCAAAGGGGTTAGCCTTTGCAAATTTACGAATTTCATTGTTTATTCGATACAGCACGATATAGTGGCCCGATTGTAATGAATGATACCTTAATCAAAAGCTCTGACCATCAGTATAAATACTACTATAAAAGATGTATACATTTCAGCAACAAAATTGTATACAAAAAATCTGCAAAGGGGTTAGCCTTTGCAAATTTACGAATTTCATTGTTTATTCGATACAGCACGTAATAGTGGCCGGATTGTAATGAATGATACCTTAATCAAAAGCTCTGATCATCAGTATAAATACTACTATTAAATATGTATACATTTCAGCAACAAAATTGTATACAAAAAATCTGCAAAGGGGTTAGCCTTTGCAAATTTACGAATTTCATTGTTTATTCGATACAGCACGTAATAGTGGCCGGATTGTAATGAATGATACCTTAATCAAAAGCTCTGATCATCAGTATAAATACTTCTATAAAATATGTTTACATTTCAGCAAAAAAATTGTATACAAAAAATCTGCAGAGGGGTTAGCCTTTGCAAATTTACGAATTTCATTGTTTATTCGATACAACACGTAATAGTGGCCGGATTGTAATGAATGATACCTTAATCAAAAGCTCTGATCATCAGTATAAATACTACTATAAAATATGTATACATTTCAGCAAAAAAATGTTATACAAAAAATCTGCAAAGGGGTTAGCCTTTGCAAATTTACGAATTTCATTGTTTATTCGATACAGCACGTAATAGTGGCCGGATTGTAATGAATGATACCTTAATCAAAAGCTCTGATCATCAGTATAAATACTACTATTAAATATGTATACATTTCAGCAACAAAATTGTATACAAAAAATCTGCAAAGGGGTTAGCCTTTGCAAATTTACGAATTTCATTGTTTATTCGATACAGCACGTAATAGTGGCCGGATTGTAATGAATGATACCTTAATCAAAAGCTCTGATCATCAGTATAAATACTACTATAAAATATGTTTACATTTCAGCAAAAAAATTGTATACAAAAAATCTGCAGAGGGGTTAGCCTTTGCAAATTTACGAATTTCATTGTTTATTCGATACAGCACGTTATAGTTGCCCGATTGTAATGAATGATACCTTAATCAAAAGCTCTGATCATCAGTATAAATACTACTATAAAATATGTATACATTTCAGCAAAAAAATTGTATACAAAAAAATCAGCAAATCTGCAAAGGGGTTAGCCTTTGCAAATTTACGAATTTCATTGTTTATTCGATACAGCACGATATAGTGGCCCGATTGTAATGAATGATACCTTAATCAAAAGCTCTGACCATCAGTATAAATACTACTATAAAAGATGTATACATTTCAGCAACAAAATTGTATACAAAAAATCTGCAAAGGGGTTAGCCTTTGCAAATTTACGAATTTCATTGTTTATTCGATACAGCACGTAATAGTGGCCGGATTGTAATGAATGATACCTTAATCAAAAGCTCTGATCATCAGTATAAATACTACTATTAAATATGTATACATTTCAGCAACAAAATTGTATACAAAAAATCTGCAAAGGGGTTAGCCTTTGCAAATTTACGAATTTCATTGTTTATTCGATACAGCACGTAATAGTGGCCGGATTGTAATGAATGATACCTTAATCAAAAGCTCTGATCATCAGTATAAATACTTCTATAAAATATGTTTACATTTCAGCAAAAAAATTGTATACAAAAAATCTGCAGAGGGGTTAGCCTTTGCAAATTTACGAATTTCATTGTTTATTCGATACAGCACGTAATAGTTGCCCGATTGTAATGAATGATACCTTAATCAAAAGCTCTGATCATCAGTATAAATACTACTATAAAATATGTATACATTTCAGCAAAAAAATTGTATACAAAAAAATCAGCAAATCTGCAAAGGGGTTAGCCTTTGCAAATTTACGAATTTCATTGTTTATTCGATACAGCACGATATAGTGGCCCGATTGTAATGAATGATACCTTAATCAAAAGCTCTGACCATCAGTATAAATACTACTATAAAAGATGTATACATTTCAGCAACAAAATTGTATACAAAAAATCTGCAAAGGGGTTAGCCTTTGCAAATTTACGAATTTCATTGTTTATTCGATACAGCACGTAATAGTGGCCGGATTGTAATGAATGATACCTTAATCAAAAGCTCTGATCATCAGTATAAATACTACTATAAAATATGTATACATTTCAGCAAAAAAATTGTATACAAAAAATCTGTAAAGGGGTTAGCCTTTGCAAATTTACGAATTTCATTGTTTATTCGATACAGCACGTAATAGTGGCCGGATTGTAATGAATGATACCTTAATCAAAAGCTCTGATCATCAGTATAAATACTACTATAAAATATGTTTACATTTCAGCAAAAAAATTGTATACAAAAAATCTGCAGAGGGGTTAGCCTTTGCAAATTTACAAATTTCATTGTTTATTCGATACAACACGTAATAGTGGCCCGATTGTAATGAATGATACCTTAATCAAAAGCTCTGATCATCAGTATAAATACTACTATAAAATATGTATACATTTCAGCAAAAAAATTGTATACAAAAAATCTGCAAAGGGGTTAGCCTTTGCAAATTTACGAATTTCATTGTTTATTCGATACAGCACGTAATAGTGGCCCGATTGTAATGAATGATACCTTAATCAAAAGCTCTGACCATCAGTATAAATACTACTATTAAATATGTATACATTTCAGCAACAAAATTGTATACAAAAAATCTGTAAAGGGGTTAGCCTTTGCAAATTTACGAATTTCATTGTTTATTCGATACAGCACGTAATAGTGGCCGGATTGTAATGAATGATACCTTAATCAAAAGCTCTGACCATCAGTATAAATACAACTATAAAATATGTATACATTTCAGCAAAAAAATTGTATACAAAAAATCTGTAAAGGGGTTAGCCTTTGCAAATTTACGAATTTCATTGTTTATTCGATACAGCACGTAATAGTGGCCGGATTGTAATGAATGATACCTTAATCAAAAGCTCTGATCATCAGTATAAATACTACTATAAAATATGTATACATTTCAGCAAAAAATTTGTATACAAAAAAATCAGCAAATCTGCAAAGGGGTTAGCCTTTGCAAATTTACGAATTTCATTGTTTATTCGATACAGCACGATATAGTGGCCCGATTGTAATGAATGATACCTTAATCAAAAGCTCTGACCATCAGTATAAATACTACTATAAAAGATGTATACATTTCAGCAACAAAATTGTATACAAAAAATCTGCAGAGGGGTTAGCCTTTGCAAATTTACAAATTTCATTGTTTATTCGATACAACACGTAATAGTGGCCCGATTGTAATGAATGATACCTTAATCAAAAGCTCTGATCATCAGTATAAATACTACTATAAAATATGTATACATTTCAGCAAAAAAATTGTATACAAAAAATCTGCAAAGGGGTTAGCCTTTGCAAATTTACGAATTTCATTGTTTATTCGATACAGCACGTAATAGTGGCCCGATTGTAATGAATGATACCTTAATCAAAAGCTCTGACCATCAGTATAAATACTACTATTAAATATGTATACATTTCAGCAACAAAATTGTATACAAAAAATCTGTAAAGGGGTTAGCCTTTGCAAATTTACGAATTTCATTGTTTATTCGATACAGCACGTAATAGTGGCCGGATTGTAATGAATGATACCTTAATCAAAAGCTCTGATCATCAGTATAAATACTACTATAAAATATGTATACATTTCAGCAAAAAAATTGTATACAAAAAATCTGTAAAGGGGTTAGCCTTTGCAAATTTACGAATTTCATTGTTTATTCGATACAGCACGTAATAGTGGCCGGATTGTAATGAATGATACCTTAATCAAAAGCTCTGATCATCAGTATAAATACTACTATAAAATATGTATACATTTCAGCAAAAAATTTGTATACAAAAAAATCAGCAAATCTGCAAAGGGGTTAGCCTTTGCAAATTTACGAATTTCATTGTTTATTCGATACAGCACGTTATAGTGGCCCGATTGTAATGAATGATACCTTAATCAAAAGCTCTGATCATCAGTATAAATACTACTATAAAATATGTATACATTTCAGCAAAAAATTTGTATACAAAAAAATCAGCAAATCTGCAAAGGGGTTAGCCTTTGCAAATTTACGAATTTCATTGTTTATTCGATACAGCACGTTATAGTGGCCCGATTGTAATGAATGATACCTTAATCAAAAGCTCTGATCATCAGTATAAATACTACTATAAAATATGTATACATTTCAGCAAAAAAATTGTATACAAAAAAATCAGCAAATCTGCAAAGGGGTTAGCCTTTGCAAATTTACGAATTTCATTGTTTATTCGATACAGCACGTTATAGTGGCCCGATTGTAATGAATGATACCTTAATCAAAAGCTCTGACCATCAGTATAAATACTACTATAAAAGATGTATACATTTCAGCAACAAAATTTAATACAAAAAATCTGCAAAGGGGTTAGCCTTTGCAAATTTACGAATTTCATTGTTTATTCGATACAGCACGTAATAGTGGCCGGATTGTAATGAATGATACCTTAATCAAAAGCTCTGATCATCAGTATAAAAACTACTATAAAATATGTATACATTTCAGCAAAAAAATTGTATACAAAAAATCTGTAAAGGGGTTAGCCTTTGCAAATTTACGAATTTCATTGTTTATTCGATACAGCACGTAATAGAGGCCCGATTGTAATGAATGATACCTTAATCAAAAGCTCTGACCATCAGTATAAATACTATTATTAAATATGTATACATTTCAGCAACAAAATTGTATACAAAAAATCTGTAAAGGGGTTAGCCTTTGCAAATTTACGAATTTCATTGTTTATTCGATACAGCACGTAATAGTGGCCGGATTGTAATGAATGATACCTTAATCAAAAGCTCTGATCATCAGTATAAATACTACTATAAAATATGTATACATTTCAGCAAAAAAATTGTATACAAAAAATCTGTAAAGGGGTTAGCCTTTGCAAATTTACGAATTTCATTGTTTATTCGATACAGCACGTAATAGTGGCCGGATTGTAATGAATGATACCTTAATCAAAAGCTCTGATCATCAGTATAGATACTACTATAAAATATGTATTTCAGCAAAAAAATTGTATACAAAAAATCTGTAAAGGGGTTAGCCTTTGCAAATTTACGAATTTCATTGTTTATTCGATACAACACGTAATAGTGGCCCGATTGTAATGAATGATACCTTAATCAAAAGCTCTGACCATCAGTATAAATACTACTATTAAATATGTATACATTTCAGCAACAAAATTGTATACAAAAAATCTGTAAAGGGGTTAGCCTTTGCAAATTTACGAATTTCATTGTTTATTCGATACAGCACGTAATAGTGGCCTTAATCAAAAGCTCTGATCATCAGTATAAATACTACTATAAAATATGTATACATTTCAGCAAAAAAATTGTATACAAAAAATCTGTAAAGGGGTTAGCCTTTGCAAATTTACGAATTTCATTGTTTATTCGATACAGCACGTAATAGTGGCCGGATTGTAATGAATGATACCTTAATCAAAAGCTCTGATCATCAGTATAAATACTACTATAAAATATGTATATCAGCAAAAAAATTGTATACAAAACATCTGCAGAGGGGTTAGCCTTTGCAAATTTACGAATTTCATTGTTTATTCGATACAGCACGTAATAGTGGCCGGATTGTAATGAATGATACCTTAATCAAAAGCTCTGATCATCAGTATAAATACTACTATAAAATATGTATACATTTCAGCAAAAAAATTGTATACAAAAAATCTGCAAAGGGGTTAGCCTTTGCAAATTTACGAATTTCATTGTTTATTCGATACAGCACGTTATAGTGGCCCGATTGTAATGAATGATACCTTAATCAAAAGCTCTGATCATCAGTACAAATACTACTATAAAATATGTATACATTTCAGCAAAAAAATTGTATACAAAAAAATCAGCAAATCTGCAAAGGGGTTAGCCTTTGCAAATTTACGAATTTCATTGTTTATTCGATACAGCACGTTATAGTGGCCCGATTGTAATGAATGATACCTTAATCAAAAGCTCTGACCATCAGTATAAATACTACTATTAAATATGTATACATTTCAGCAACAAAATTTTATACAAAAAATCTGCAAAGGGGTTAGCCTTTGCAAATTTACGAATTTCATTGTTTATTCGATACAGCACGTAATAGTGGCCGGATTGTAATGAATGATACCTTAATCAAAAGCTCTGATCATCAGTATAAATACTACTATAAAATATGTATACATTTCAGCAAAAAAATTGTATACAAAAAATCTGTAAAGGGGTTAGCCTTTGCAAATTTACGAATTTCATTGTTTATTCGATACAGCACGTAATAGTGGCCCGATTGTAATGAATGATACCTTAATCAAAAGCTCTGACCATCAGTATAAATACTACTATTAAATATGTATACATTTCAGCAAAAAAATTGTATACAAAAAATCTGTAAAGGGGTTAGCCTTTGCAAATTTACGAATTTCATTGTTTATTCGATACAGCACGTAATAGTGGCCGGATTGTAATGAATGATACCTTAATCAAAAGCTCTGATCATCAGTATAAATACTACTATAAAATATGTATACATTTCAGCAAAAAAATTGTATACAAAAAATCTGTAAAGGGGTTAGCCTTTGCAAATTTACGAATTTCATTGTTTATTCGATACAGCACGTAATAGTGGCCGGATTGTAATGAATGATACCTTAATCAAAAGCTCTGATCATCAGTATAAATACTACTATAAAATATGTATACATTTCAGCAAAAAAATTGTATACAAAAAATCTGTAAAGGGGTTAGCCTTTGCAAATTTACGAATTTCATTGTTTATTCGATACAGCACGTAATAGTGGCCCGATTGTAATGAATGATACCTTAATCAAAAGCTCTGACCATCAGTATAAATACTACTATTAAATATGTATACATTTCAGCAACAAAATTGTATACAAAAAATCTGTAAAGGGGTTAGCCTTTGCAAATTTACGAATTTCATTGTTTATTCGATACAGCACGTAATAGTGGCCGGATTGTAATGAATGATACCTTAATCAAAAGCTCTGATCATCAGTATAAATACTACTATAAAATATGTATACATTTCAGCAAAAAAATTGTATACAAAAAATCTGCAAAGGGGTTAGCCTTTGCAAATTTACGAATTTCATTGTTTATTCGATACAGCACGTAATAGTGGCCCGATTGTAATGAATGATACCTTAATCAAAAGCTCTGACCATCAGTATAAATACTACTATTAAATATGTATACATTTCAGCAACAAAATTGTATACAAAAAATCTGTAAAGGGGTTAGCCTTTGCAAATTTACGAATTTCATTGTTTATTCGATACAGCACGTAATAGTGGCCGGATTGTAATGAATGATACCTTAATCAAAAGCTCTGATCATCAGTATAAATACTACTATTAAATATGTATACATTTCAGCAACAAAATTGTATACAAAAAATCTGCAAAGGGGTTAGCCTTTGCAAATTTACGAATTTCATTGTTTATTCGATACAGCACGTAATAGTGGCCGGATTGTAATGAATGATACCTTAATCAAAAGCTCTGATCATCAGTATAAATACTACTATTAAATATGTATACATTTCAGCAACAAAATTGTATACAAAAAATCTGCAAAGGGGTTAGCCTTTGCAAATTTACGAATTTCATTGTTTATTCGATACAGCACGTAATAGTGGCCGGATTGTAATGAATGATACCTTAATCAAAAGCTCTGATCATCAGTATAAATACTACTATAAAATATGTATACATTTCAGCAAAAAATTTGTATACAAAAAAATCAGCAAATCTGCAAAGGGGTTAGCCTTTGCAAATTTACGAATTTCATTGTTTATTCGATACAGCACGTTATAGTGGCCCGATTGTAATGAATGATACCTTAATCAAAAGCTCTGATCATCAGTATAAATACTACTATAAAATATGTATACATTTCAGCAAAAAAATTGTATACAAAAAATCTGTAAAGGGGTTAGCCTTTGCAAATTTACAAATTTCATTGTTTATTCGATACAGCACGTTATAGTGGCCCGATTGTAATGAATGATACCTTAATCAAAAGCTCTGACCATCAGTATAAATACTAATATAAAAGATGTATACATTTCAGCAACAAAATTTTATACAAAAAATCTGCAACGCGGTTAGCCTTTGCAAATTTACGAATTTCATTGTTTATTCGATACAGCACGTAATAGTGGCCGGATTGTAATGAATGATACCTTAATCAAAAGCTCTGATCATCAGTATAAATACTACTATAAAATATGTATACATTTCAGCAAAAAAATTGTATACAAAAAATCTGTAAAGGGGTTAGCCTTTGCAAATTTACGAATTTCATTGTTTATTCGATACAGCACGTAATAGTGGCCCGATTGTAATGAATGATACCTTAATCAAAAGCTCTGACCATCAGTATTAATACTACTATTAAATATGTATACATTTCAGCAACAAAATTGTATACAAAAAATCTGTAAAGGGGTTAGCCTTTGCAAATTTACGAATTTCATTGTTTATTCGATACAGCACGTAATAGTGGCCGGATTGTAATGAATGATACCTTAATCAAAAGCTCTGATCATCAGTATAAATACTACTATTAAATATGTATACATTTCAGCAACAAAATTGTATACAAAAAATCTGCAAAGGGGTTAGCCTTTGCAAATTTACGAATTTCATTGTTTATTCGATACAGCACGTAATAGTGGCCGGATTGTAATGAATGATACCTTAATCAAAAGCTCTGATCATCAGTATAAATACTACTATAAAATATGTATACATTTCAGCAAAAAATTTGTATACAAAAAAATCAGCAAATCTGCAAAGGGGTTAGCCTTTGCAAATTTACGAATTTCATTGTTTATTCGATACAGCACGTTATAGTGGCCCGATTGTAATGAATGATACCTTAATCAAAAGCTCTGATCATCAGTATAAATACTACTATAAAATATGTATACATTTCAGCAAAAAATTTGTATACAAAAAAATCAGCAAATCTGCAAAGGGGTTAGCCTTTGCAAATTTACGAATTTCATTGTTTATTCGATACAGCACGTTATAGTGGCCCGATTGTAATGAATGATACCTTAATCAAAAGCTCTGATCATCAGTATAAATACTACTATAAAATATGTATACATTTCAGCAAAAAAATTGTATACAAAAAAATCAGCAAATCTGCAAAGGGGTTAGCCTTTGCAAATTTACGAATTTCATTGTTTATTCGATACAGCACGTTATAGTGGCCCGATTGTAATGAATGATACCTTAATCAAAAGCTCTGACCATCAGTATAAATACTACTATAAAAGATGTATACATTTCAGCAACAAAATTTAATACAAAAAATCTGCAAAGGGGTTAGCCTTTGCAAATTTACGAATTTCATTGTTTATTCGATACAGCACGTAATAGTGGCCGGATTGTAATGAATGATACCTTAATCAAAAGCTCTGATCATCAGTATAAAAACTACTATAAAATATGTATACATTTCAGCAAAAAAATTGTATACAAAAAATCTGTAAAGGGGTTAGCCTTTGCAAATTTACGAATTTCATTGTTTATTCGATACAGCACGTAATAGAGGCCCGATTGTAATGAATGATACCTTAATCAAAAGCTCTGACCATCAGTATAAATACTATTATTAAATATGTATACATTTCAGCAACAAAATTGTATACAAAAAATCTGTAAAGGGGTTAGCCTTTGCAAATTTACGAATTTCATTGTTTATTCGATACAGCACGTAATAGTGGCCGGATTGTAATGAATGATACCTTAATCAAAAGCTCTGATCATCAGTATAAATACTACTATAAAATATGTATACATTTCAGCAAAAAAATTGTATACAAAAAATCTGTAAAGGGGTTAGCCTTTGCAAATTTACGAATTTCATTGTTTATTCGATACAGCACGTAATAGTGGCCGGATTGTAATGAATGATACCTTAATCAAAAGCTCTGATCATCAGTATAGATACTACTATAAAATATGTATTTCAGCAAAAAAATTGTATACAAAAAATCTGTAAAGGGGTTAGCCTTTGCAAATTTACGAATTTCATTGTTTATTCGATACAACACGTAATAGTGGCCCGATTGTAATGAATGATACCTTAATCAAAAGCTCTGACCATCAGTATAAATACTACTATTAAATATGTATACATTTCAGCAACAAAATTGTATACAAAAAATCTGTAAAGGGGTTAGCCTTTGCAAATTTACGAATTTCATTGTTTATTCGATACAGCACGTAATAGTGGCCTTAATCAAAAGCTCTGATCATCAGTATAAATACTACTATAAAATATGTATACATTTCAGCAAAAAAATTGTATACAAAAAATCTGTAAAGGGGTTAGCCTTTGCAAATTTACGAATTTCATTGTTTATTCGATACAGCACGTAATAGTGGCCGGATTGTAATGAATGATACCTTAATCAAAAGCTCTGATCATCAGTATAAATACTACTATAAAATATGTATATCAGCAAAAAAATTGTATACAAAACATCTGCAGAGGGGTTAGCCTTTGCAAATTTACGAATTTCATTGTTTATTCGATACAGCACGTAATAGTGGCCGGATTGTAATGAATGATACCTTAATCAAAAGCTCTGATCATCAGTATAAATACTACTATAAAATATGTATACATTTCAGCAAAAAAATTGTATACAAAAAATCTGCAAAGGGGTTAGCCTTTGCAAATTTACGAATTTCATTGTTTATTCGATACAGCACGTTATAGTGGCCCGATTGTAATGAATGATACCTTAATCAAAAGCTCTGATCATCAGTACAAATACTACTATAAAATATGTATACATTTCAGCAAAAAAATTGTATACAAAAAAATCAGCAAATCTGCAAAGGGGTTAGCCTTTGCAAATTTACGAATTTCATTGTTTATTCGATACAGCACGTTATAGTGGCCCGATTGTAATGAATGATACCTTAATCAAAAGCTCTGACCATCAGTATAAATACTACTATTAAATATGTATACATTTCAGCAACAAAATTTTATACAAAAAATCTGCAAAGGGGTTAGCCTTTGCAAATTTACGAATTTCATTGTTTATTCGATACAGCACGTAATAGTGGCCGGATTGTAATGAATGATACCTTAATCAAAAGCTCTGATCATCAGTATAAATACTACTATAAAATATGTATACATTTCAGCAAAAAAATTGTATACAAAAAATCTGTAAAGGGGTTAGCCTTTGCAAATTTACGAATTTCATTGTTTATTCGATACAGCACGTAATAGTGGCCCGATTGTAATGAATGATACCTTAATCAAAAGCTCTGACCATCAGTATAAATACTACTATTAAATATGTATACATTTCAGCAAAAAAATTGTATACAAAAAATCTGTAAAGGGGTTAGCCTTTGCAAATTTACGAATTTCATTGTTTATTCGATACAGCACGTAATAGTGGCCGGATTGTAATGAATGATACCTTAATCAAAAGCTCTGATCATCAGTATAAATACTACTATAAAATATGTATACATTTCAGCAAAAAAATTGTATACAAAAAATCTGTAAAGGGGTTAGCCTTTGCAAATTTACGAATTTCATTGTTTATTCGATACAGCACGTAATAGTGGCCGGATTGTAATGAATGATACCTTAATCAAAAGCTCTGATCATCAGTATAAATACTACTATAAAATATGTATACATTTCAGCAAAAAAATTGTATACAAAAAATCTGTAAAGGGGTTAGCCTTTGCAAATTTACGAATTTCATTGTTTATTCGATACAGCACGTAATAGTGGCCCGATTGTAATGAATGATACCTTAATCAAAAGCTCTGACCATCAGTATAAATACTACTATTAAATATGTATACATTTCAGCAACAAAATTGTATACAAAAAATCTGTAAAGGGGTTAGCCTTTGCAAATTTACGAATTTCATTGTTTATTCGATACAGCACGTAATAGTGGCCGGATTGTAATGAATGATACCTTAATCAAAAGCTCTGATCATCAGTATAAATACTACTATAAAATATGTATACATTTCAGCAAAAAAATTGTATACAAAAAATCTGTAAAGGGGTTAGCCTTTGCAAATTTACGAATTTCATTGTTTATTCGATACAGCACGTAATAGTGGCCCGATTGTAATGAATGATACCTTAATCAAAAGCTCTGACCATCAGTATAAATACTACTATTAAATATGTATACATTTCAGCAAAAAAATTGTATACAAAAAATCTGTAAAGGGGTTAGCCTTTGCAAATTTACGAATTTCATTGTTTATTCGATACAGCACGTAATAGTGGCCGGATTGTAATGAATGATACCTTAATCAAAAGCTCTGATCATCAGTATAAATACTACTATAAAATATGTATACATTTCAGCAAAAAAATTGTATACAAAAAATCTGTAAAGGGGTTAGCCTTTGCAAATTTACGAATTTCATTGTTTATTCGATACAGCACGTAATAGTGGCCGGATTGTAATGAATGATACCTTAATCAAAAGCTCTGATCATCAGTATAAATACTACTATAAAATATGTATACATTTCAGCAAAAAAATTGTATACAAAAAATCTGTAAAGGGGTTAGCCTTTGCAAATTTACGAATTTCATTGTTTATTCGATACAGCACGTAATAGTGGCCCGATTGTAATGAATGATACCTTAATCAAAAGCTCTGACCATCAGTATAAATACTACTATTAAATATGTATACATTTCAGCAACAAAATTGTATACAAAAAATCTGTAAAGGGGTTAGCCTTTGCAAATTTACGAATTTCATTGTTTATTCGATACAGCACGTAATAGTGGCCGGATTGTAATGAATGATACCTTAATCAAAAGCTCTGATCATCAGTATAAATACTACTATAAAATATGTATACATTTCAGCAAAAAAATTGTATACAAAAAATCTGCAAAGGGGTTAGCCTTTGCAAATTTACGAATTTCATTGTTTATTCGATACAGCACGTAATAGTGGCCCGATTGTAATGAATGATACCTTAATCAAAAGCTCTGACCATCAGTATAAATACTACTATTAAATATGTATACATTTCAGCAACAAAATTGTATACAAAAAATCTGTAAAGGGGTTAGCCTTTGCAAATTTACGAATTTCATTGTTTATTCGATACAGCACGTAATAGTGGCCGGATTGTAATGAATGATACCTTAATCAAAAGCTCTGATCATCAGTATAAATACTACTATTAAATATGTATACATTTCAGCAACAAAATTGTATACAAAAAATCTGCAAAGGGGTTAGCCTTTGCAAATTTACGAATTTCATTGTTTATTCGATACAGCACGTAATAGTGGCCGGATTGTAATGAATGATACCTTAATCAAAAGCTCTGATCATCAGTATAAATACTACTATTAAATATGTATACATTTCAGCAACAAAATTGTATACAAAAAATCTGCAAAGGGGTTAGCCTTTGCAAATTTACGAATTTCATTGTTTATTCGATACAGCACGTAATAGTGGCCGGATTGTAATGAATGATACCTTAATCAAAAGCTCTGATCATCAGTATAAATACTACTATAAAATATGTATACATTTCAGCAAAAAATTTGTATACAAAAAAATCAGCAAATCTGCAAAGGGGTTAGCCTTTGCAAATTTACGAATTTCATTGTTTATTCGATACAGCACGTTATAGTGGCCCGATTGTAATGAATGATACCTTAATCAAAAGCTCTGATCATCAGTATAAATACTACTATAAAATATGTATACATTTCAGCAAAAAAATTGTATACAAAAAATCTGTAAAGGGGTTAGCCTTTGCAAATTTACAAATTTCATTGTTTATTCGATACAGCACGTTATAGTGGCCCGATTGTAATGAATGATACCTTAATCAAAAGCTCTGACCATCAGTATAAATACTAATATAAAAGATGTATACATTTCAGCAACAAAATTTTATACAAAAAATCTGCAACGCGGTTAGCCTTTGCAAATTTACGAATTTCATTGTTTATTCGATACAGCACGTAATAGTGGCCGGATTGTAATGAATGATACCTTAATCAAAAGCTCTGATCATCAGTATAAATACTACTATAAAATATGTATACATTTCAGCAAAAAAATTGTATACAAAAAATCTGTAAAGGGGTTAGCCTTTGCAAATTTACGAATTTCATTGTTTATTCGATACAGCACGTAATAGTGGCCCGATTGTAATGAATGATACCTTAATCAAAAGCTCTGACCATCAGTATTAATACTACTATTAAATATGTATACATTTCAGCAACAAAATTGTATACAAAAAATCTGTAAAGGGGTTAGCCTTTGCAAATTTACGAATTTCATTGTTTATTCGATACAGCACGTAATAGTGGCCGGATTGTAATGAATGATACCTTAATCAAAAGCTCTGATCATCAGTATAAATACTACTATTAAATATGTATACATTTCAGCAACAAAATTGTATACAAAAAATCTGCAAAGGGGTTAGCCTTTGCAAATTTACGAATTTCATTGTTTATTCGATACAGCACGTAATAGTGGCCGGATTGTAATGAATGATACCTTAATCAAAAGCTCTGATCATCAGTATAAATACTACTATAAAATATGTATACATTTCAGCAAAAAATTTGTATACAAAAAAATCAGCAAATCTGCAAAGGGGTTAGCCTTTGCAAATTTACGAATTTCATTGTTTATTCGATACAGCACGTTATAGTGGCCCGATTGTAATGAATGATACCTTAATCAAAAGCTCTGATCATCAGTATAAATACTACTATAAAATATGTATACATTTCAGCAAAAAAATTGTATACAAAAAAATCAGCAAATCTGCAAAGGGGTTAGCCTTTGCAAATTTACGAATTTCATTGTTTATTCGATACAGCACGATATAGTGGCCCGATTGTAATGAATGATACCTTAATCAAAAGCTCTGACCATCAGTATAAATACTACTATAAAAGATGTATACATTTCAGCAACAAAATTGTATACAAAAAATCTGCAGAGGGGTTAGCCTTTGCAAATTTACGAATTTCATTGTTTATTCGATACAGCACGTTATAGTTGCCCGATTGTAATGAATGATACCTTAATCAAAAGCTCTGATCATCAGTATAAATACTACTATAAAATATGTATACATTTCAGCAAAAAAATTGTATACAAAAAAATCAGCAAATCTGCAAAGGGGTTAGCCTTTGCAAATTTACGAATTTCATTGTTTATTCGATACAGCACGATATAGTGGCCCGATTGTAATGAATAATACCTTAATCAAAAGCTCTGACCATCAGTATAAATACTACTATAAAATATGTATACATTTCAGCAACAAAATTGTATACAAAAAATCTGCAAAGGGGTTAGCCTTTGCAAATTTACGAATTTCATTGTTTATTCGATACAGCACGTAATAGTGGCCGGATTGTAATGAATGATACCTTAATCAAAAGCTCTGATCATCAGTATAAATACTACTATAAAATATGTATACATTTCAGCAAAAAAATTGTATACAAAAAATCTGTAAAGGGGTTAGCCTTTGCAAATTTACGAATTTCATTGTTTATTCGATACAGCACGTAATAGTGGCCGGATTGTAATGAATGATACCTTAATCAAAAGCTCTGATCATCAGTATAAATACTACTATAAAATATGTTTACATTTCAGCAAAAAAATTTTATACAAAAAATCTGCAGAGGGGTTAGCCTTTGCAAATTTACAAATTTCATTGTTTATTCGATACAACACGTAATAGTGGCCCGATTGTAATGAATGATACCTTAATCAAAAGCTCTGATCATCAGTTTAAATACTACTATAAAATATGTATACATTTCAGCAAAAAAATTGTATACAAAAAATCTGCAAAGGGGTTAGCCTTTGCAAATTTACGAATTTCATTGTTTATTCGATACAGCACGTAATAGTGGCCCGATTGTAATGAATGATACCTTAATCAAAAGCTCTGACCATCAGTATAAATACTACTATTAAATATGTATACATTTCAGCAACAAAATTGTATACAAAAAATCTGTAAAGGGGTTAGCCTTTGCAAATTTACGAATTTCATTGTTTATTCGATACAGCACGTAATAGTGGCCGGATTGTAATGAATGATACCTTAATCAAAAGCTCTGACCATCAGTATAAATACTACTATAAAAGATGTATACATTTCAGCAATAAAATTGTATACAAAAAATCTGCAAAGGGGTTAGCCTTTGCAAATTTACGAATTTCATTGTTTATTCGATACAGCACGATATAGTGGCCCGATTGTAATGAATGATACCTTAATCAAAAGCTCTGACCATCAGTATAAATAGTACTATAAAAGATGTATACATTTCAGCAACAAAATTGTATACAAAAAATCTGCAAAGGGGTTAGCCTTTGCAAATTTACGAATTTCATTGTTTATTCGATACAGCACGTAATAGTGGCCGGATTGTAATGAATGATACCTTAATCAAAAGCTCTGATCATCAGTATAAATACTACTATAAAATATGTTTACATTTCAGCAAAAAAATTGTATACAAAAAATCTGCAGAGGGGTTAGCCTTTGCAAATTTACGAATTTCATTGTTTATTCGATACAGCACGTTATAGTTGCCCGATTGTAATGAATGATACCTTAATCAAAAGCTCTGATCATCAGTATAAATACTACTATAAAATATGTATACATTTCAGCAAAAAAATTGTATACAAAAAAATCAGCAAATCTGCAAAGGGGTTAGCCTTTGCAAATTTACGAATTTCATTGTTTATTCGATACAGCACGATATAGTGGCCCGATTGTAATGAATGATACCTTAATCAAAAGCTCTGACCATCAGTATAAATACTAATATAAAAGATGTATACATTTCAGCAACAAAATTGTATACAAAAAATCTGCAAAGGGGTTAGCCTTTGCAAATTTACGAATTTCATTGTTTATTCGATACAGCACGTAATAGTGGCCGGATTGTAATGAATGATACCTTAATCAAAAGCTCTGATCATCAGTATAAATACTACTATTAAATATGTATACATTTCAGCAACAAAATTGTATACAAAAAATCTGTAAAGGGGTTAGCCTTTGCAAATTTACGAATTTCATTGTTTATTCGATACAGCACGTAATAGTGGCCGGATTGTAATGAATGATACCTTAATCAAAAGCTCTGATCATCAGTATAAATACTACTATAAAATATGTTTACATTTCAGCAAAAAAATTGTATACAAAAAATCTGCAGAGGGGTTAGCCTTTGCAAATTTACGAATTTCATTGTTTATTCGATACAGCACGTTATAGTTGCCCGATTGTAATGAATGATACCTTAATCAAAAGCTCTGATCATCAGTATAAATACTACTATAAAATATGTATACATTTCAGCAAAAAAATTGTATACAAAAAAATCAGCAAATCTGCAAAGGGGTTAGCCTTTGCAAATTTACGAATTTCATTGTTTATTCGATACAGCACGTAATAGTGGCCCGATTGTAATGAATGATACCTTAATCAAAAGCTCTGACCATCAGTATAAATACTACTATTAAATATGTATACATTTCAGCAACAAAATTGTATACAAAAAATCTGTAAAGGGGTTAGCCTTTGCAAATTTACGAATTTCATTGTTTATTCGATACAGCACGTAATAGTGGCCGGATTGTAATGAATGATACCTTAATCAAAAGCTCTGATCATCAGTATAAATACTACTATAAAATATGTATATCAGCAAAAAAATTGTATACAAAAAATCTGCAGAGGGGTTAGCCTTTGCAAATTTACGAATTTCATTGTTTATTCGATACAGCACGTTATAGTGGCCCGATTGTAATGAATGATACCTTAATCAAAAGCTCTGATCATCAGTATAAATACTACTATTAAATATGTATACATTTCAGCAAAAAAATTGTATACAAAAAAATCAGCAAATCTGCAAAGGGGTTAGCCTTTGCAAATTTACGAATTTCATTGTTTATTCGATACAGCACGTTATAGTGGCCCGATTGTAATGAATGATACCTTAATCAAAAGCTCTGACCATCAGTATAAATACTACTATAAAAGATGTATACATTTCAGCAACAAAATTTTATACAAAAAATCTGCAAAGGGGTTAGCCTTTGCAAATTTACGAATTTCATTGTTTATTCGATACAGCACGTAATAGTGGCCGGATTGTAATGAATGATACCTTAATCAAAAGCTCTGATCATCAGTATAAATACTACTATAAAATATGTATACATTTCAGCAAAAAAATTGTATACAAAAAATCTGTAAAGGGGTTAGCCTTTGCAAATTTACGAATTTCATTGTTTATTCGATACAGCACGTAATAGTGGCCCGATTGTAATGAATGATACCTTAATCAAAAGCTCTGACCATCAGTATAAATACTACTATTAAATATGTATACATTTCAGCAACAAAATTGTATACAAAAAATCTGTAAAGGGGTTAGCCTTTGCAAATTTACGAATTTCATTGTTTATTCGATACAGCACGTAATAGTGGCCGGATTGTAATGAATGATACCTTAATCAAAAGCTCTGATCATCAGTATAAATACTACTATAAAATATGTATACATTTCAGCAAAAAAATTGTATACAAAAAATCTGTAAAGGGGTTAGCCTTTGCAAATTTACGAATTTCATTGTTTATTCGATACAGCACGTAATAGTGGCCGGATTGTAATGAATGATACCTTAATCAAAAGCTCTGATCATCAGTATAAATACTACTATAAAATATGTATACATTTCAGCAAAAAATTTATATACAAAAAATCAGCAAATCTGCAAAGGGGTTAGCCTTTGCAAATTTACGAATTTCATTGTTTATTCGATACAGCACGTAATAGTGGCCGGATTGTAATGAATGATACCTTAATCAAAAGCTCTGATCATCAGTATAAATACTACTATAAAATATGTATACATTTCAGCAAAAAATTTGTATACAAAAAAATCAGCAAATCTGCAAAGGGGTTAGCCTTTGCAAATTTACGAATTTCATTGTTTATTCGATACAGCACGTTATAGTGGCCCGATTGTAATGAATGATACCTTAATCAAAAGCTCTGATCATCAGTATAAATACTACTATAAAATTTGTATACATTTCAGCAAAAAAATTGTATACAAAAAATCTGTAAAGGGGTTAGCCTTTGCAAATTTACAAATTTCATTGTTTATTCGATACAGCACGTTATAGTGGCCCGATTGTAATGAATGATACCTTAATCAAAAGCTCTGACCATCAGTATAAATACTAATATAAAAGATGTATACATTTCAGCAACAAAATTTTATACAAAAAATCTGCAAAGCGGTTAGCCTTTGCAAATTTACGAATTTCATTGTTTATTCGATACAGCACGTAATAGTGGCCGGATTGTAATGAATGATACCTTAATCAAAAGCTCTGATCATCAGTATAAATACTACTATAAAATATGTATACATTTCAGCAAAAAAATTGTATACAAAAAATCTGTAAAGGGGTTAGCCTTTGCAAATTTACGAATTTCATTGTTTATTCGATACAGCACGTAATAGTGGCCCGATTGTAATGAATGATACCTTAATCAAAAGCTCTGACCATCAGTATAAATACAACTATTAAATATGTATACATTTCAGCAACAAAATTGTATACAAAAAATCTGTAAAGGGGTTAGCCTTTGCAAATTTACGAATTTCATTGTTTATTCGATACAGCACGTAATAGTGGCCGGATTGTAATGAATGATACCTTAATCAAAAGCTCTGATCATCAGTATAAATACTACTATAAAATATGTATACATTTCAGCAAAAAAGTTGTATACAAAAAATCTGTAAAGGGGTTAGCCTTTGCAAATTTACGAATTTCATTGTTTATTCGATACAGCACGTAATAGTGGCCGGATTGTAATGAATGATACCTTAATCAAAAGCTCTGATCATCAGTATAAATACTACTATAAAATATGTATATCAGCAAAAAAATTGTATACAAAAAATCTGCAGAGGGGTTAGCCTTTGCAAATTTACGAATTTCATTGTTTATTCGATACAGCACGTAATAGTGGCCGGATTGTAATGAATGATACCTTAATCAAAAGCTCTGATCATCAGTATAAATACTTCTATAAAATATGTATACATTTCAGCAAAAAAATTGTATACAAAAAATCTGCAAAGGGGTTAGCCTTTGCAAATTTACGAATTTCATTATTTATTCGATACAGCACGTAATAGTGGCCGGATTGTAATGAATGATACCTTAATCAAAAGCTCTGATCATCAGTATAAATACTACTATAAAATATGTATACATTTCAGCAAAAAATTTGTATACCAAAAAATCAGCAAATCTGCAAAGGGGTTAGCCTTTGCAAATTTACGAATTTCATTGTTTATTCGATACAGCACGTAATAGTGGCCCGATTGTAATGAATGATACCTTAATCAAAAGGTCTGACCATCAGTATAAATACTACTATTAAATATGTATACATTTCAGCAACAAAATTGTATACAAAAAATCATTAAAGGGGTTAGCCTTTGCAAATTTACGAATTTCATTGTTTATTCGATACAGCACGTAATAGTGGCCGGATTGTAATGAATGATACCTTAATCAAAAGCTCTGATCATCAGTATAAATACTACTATAAAATATGTATACATTTCAGCAAAAAAATTGTATACAAAAAACCTGCAGAGGGGTTAGCCTTTGCAAATTTACGAATTTCATTGTTTATTCGATACAGCACGTAATAGTGGCCGGATTGTAATGAATGATACCTTAATCAAAAGCTCTGACCATCAGTATAAATACTTCTATAAAATATGTATACATTTCAACAAAAAAATTGTATACAAAAAATCTGCAGAGGGGTTAGCCTTTGCAAATTTACGAATTTCATTGTTTATTCGATACAGCACGTAATAGTGGCCGGATTGTAATGAATGATACCTTAATCAATAGCTCTGACCATCAGTATAAATACTACTATAAAATATGTATACATTTCAGCAAAAAAATTGTATACAAAAAATCTGCAGAGGGGTTAGCCTTTGCAAATTTACGAATTTCATTGTTTATTCGATACAGCACGTAATAGTGGCCGGATTGTAATGAATGATACCTTAATCAAAAGCTCTGATCATCAGTATAAATACTACTATAAAATATGTATACATTTCAGCAAAAAAATTGTATACAAAAAAATCAGCAAATCTGCAAAGGGGTTAGCCTTTGCAAATTTACGAATTTCATTGTTTATTCGATACAGCACGTTATAGTGGCCGGATTGTAATGAATGATACCTTAATGAAAAGCTTTGACCATCAGTATAAATACTACTATAAAATATGTATACATTTCAGCAAAAAAATTGTATACAAAAAATCTGCAGAGGGGTTAGCCTTTGCAAATTTACGAATTTCATTGTTTATTCGATACAGCACGTAATAGTGGCCCGATTGTAATGAATGATACCTTAATCAAAAGCTCTGATCATCAGTATAAATACTACTATAAAATATGTATACATTTCAGCAAAAAAATTGTATACAAAAAATCTGCAGAGGGGTTAGCCTTTGCAAATTTACGAATTTCATTGTTTATTCGATACAGCACGTAATAGTGGCCGGATTGTAATGAATGATACCTTAATCAAAAGCTCTGACCATCAGTATAAATACTACTATAAAATATGTATACATTTCAACAAAAAAATTTTATACAAAAAATCTGCAGAGGGGTTAGCCTTTGCAAATTTACGAATTTCATTGTTTATTCGATACAGCACGTAATAGTGGCCGGATTGTAATGAATGATACCTTAATCAAAAGCTCTGACCATCAGTATAAATACTACTATAAAATATGTATACATTTCAGCAAAAAAATTGTATACAAAAAATCTACAGAGGGGTTAGCCTTTGCAAATTTACGAATTTCATTGTTTATTCGATACAGCACGTAATAGTGGCCGGATTGTAATGAATGATACCTTAATCAAAAGCTCTGACCATCAGTATAAATACAACTATAAAATATGTATACATTTCAGCAAAAAAATTTTATACAAAAAAATCAGCAAATCTGCAAAGGGGTTAGCCTTTGCAAATTTACGAATTTCATTGTTTATTCGATACAGCACGTAATAGTGGCCGGATTGTAATGAATGATACCTTAATCAAAAGCTTTGACCATCAGTATAAATACTACTATAAAATATGTATACATTTCAGCAAAAAAATTGTATACAAAAAATCTGCAGAGGGGTTAGCCTTTGCAAATTTACGAATTTCATTGTTTATTCGATACAGCACGTAATAGTGGCCCGATTGTAATGAATGATACCTTAATCAAAAGCTCTGATCATCAGTATAAATACTACTATAAAATATGTATACATTTCAGCAAAAAAATTGTATACAAAAAATCTGCAGAGGGGTTAGCCTTTGCAAATTTACGAATTTCATTGTTTATTCGATACAACACGTAATAGTGGCCCGATTGTAATGAATGATACCTTAATCAAAAGCTCTGATCATCAGTATAAATACTACTATAAAATATGTATACATTTCAGCAAAAAAATTGTATACAAAAAATCTGCAGAGGGGTTAGCCTTTGCAAATTTACGAATTTCATTGTTTATTCGATACAGCACGTTATAGTGGCCCGATTGTAATGAATGATACCTTAATCAAAAGCTCTGATCATCAGTATAAATACTACTATAAAATATGTATACATTTCAGCAAAAAAATTGTAAACAAAAAATCTGTAAAGGGGTTAGCCTTTGCAAATTTACGAATTTCATTGTTTATTCGATACAGCACGTAATAGTGGCCCGATTGTAATGAATGATACCTTAATCAAAAGCTCTGACCATCAGTATAAATACTACTATTAAATATGTATACATTTAAGCAACAAAATTGTATACAAAAAATCTGTAAAGGGGTTAGCCTTTGCAAATTTACGAATTTCATTGTTTATTCGATACAGCACGTAATAGTGGCCGGATTGTAATGAATGATACCTTAATCAAAAGCTCTGATCATCAGTATAAATACTACTATAAAATATGTATACATTTCAGCAAAAAAATTGTATACAAAAAATCTGTAAAGGGGTTAGCCTTTGCAAATTTACGAATTTCATTGTTTATTCGATACAGCACGTAATAGTGGCCGGATTGTAATGAATGATACCTTAATCAAAAGCTCTGATCATCAGTATAAATACTACTATAAAATATGTATATCAGTAAAAAAATTGTATACAAAAAATCTGCAGAGGGGTTAGCCTTTGCAAATTTACGAATTTCATTGTTTATTCGATACAGCACGTAATAGTGGCCGGATTGTAATGAATGATACCTTAATCAAAAGCTCTGATCATCAGTATAAATACTACTATAAAATATGTATACATTTCAGCAAAAAAATTGTATACAAAAAATCTGCAAAGGGGTTAGCCTTTGCAAATTTACGAATTTCATTGTTTATTCGATACAGCACGTAATAGTGGCCGGATTGTAATGAATGATACCTTAATCAAAAGCTCTGATCATCAGTATAAATACTACTATAAAATATGTATACATTTCAGCAAAAAATTTGTATACCAAAAAATCAGCAAATCTGCAAAGGGGTTAGCCTTTGCAAATTTACGAATTTCATTGTTTATTCGATACAGCACGTAATAGTGGCCCGATTGTAATGAATGATACCTTAATCAAAAGGTCTGACCATCAGTATAAATACTACTATTAAATATGTATACATTTCAGCAACAAAATTGTATACAAAAAATCTGTAAAGGGGTTAGCCTTTGCAAATTTACGAATTTCATTGTTTATTCGATACAGCACGTAATAGTGGCCGGATTGTAATGAATGATACCTTAATCAAAAGCTCTGATCATCAGTATAAATACTACTATAAAATATGAATACATTTCAGCAAAAAATTTGTATACAAAAAAATCAGCAAATCTGCAAAGGGGTTAGCCTTTGCAAATTTACGAATTTCATTGTTTATTCGATACAGCACGTTATAGTGGCCCGATTGTAATGAATGATACCTTAATCAAAAGCTCTGATCATCAGTATAAATACTACTATAAAATATGTATACATTTCAGCAAAAAAATTGTATACAAAAAAATCAGTAAATCTGCAAAGGGGTTAGCCTTTGCAAATTTACGAATTTCATTGTTTATTCGATACAGCACGTTATAGTGGCCCGATTGTAATGAATGATACCTTAATCAAAAGCTCTGACCATCAGTATAAATACTAATATAAAAGATGTATACATTTCAGCAAAAAAATTGTATACAAAAAATCTGTAAAGGGGTTAGCCTTTGCAAATTTACGAATTTCATTGTTTATTCGATACAGCACGTAATAGTGGCCCGATTGTAATGAATGATACCTTAATCAAAAGCTCTGACCATCAGTATAAATACTACTATTAAATATGTATACATTTCAGCAACAAAATTTTATACAAAAAATCTGTAAAGGGGTTAGCCTTTGCAAATTTACGAATTTCATTGTTTATTCGATACAGCACGTAATAGTGGCCGGATTGTAATGAATGATACCTTAATCAAAAGCTCTGATCATCAGTATAAATACTACTATAAAATATGTATACATTTCAGCAAAAAAATTGTATACAAAAAATCTGTAAAGGGGTTAGCCTTTGCAAATTTACGAATTTCATTGTTTATTCGATACAGCACGTAATAGTGGCCGGATTGTAATGAATGATACCTTAATCAAAAGCTCTGATCATCAGTATAAATACTACTATAAAATATGTATATCAGCAAAAAAATTGTATACAAAAAATCTGCAGAGGGGTTAGCCTTTGCAAATTTACGAATTTCATTGTTTATTCGATACAGCACGTAATAGTGGCCGGATTGTAATGAATGATACCTTAATCAAAAGCTCTGATCATCAGTATAAATACTACTATAAAATATGTATACATTTCAGCAAAAAAATTGTATACAAAAAATCTGCAAAGGGGTTAGCCTTTGCAAATTTACGAATTTCATTGTTTATTCGATACAGCACGTAATAGTGGCCGGATTGTAATGAATGATACCTTAATCAAAAGCTCTGATCATCAGTATAAATACTACTATAAAATATGTATACATTTCAGCAAAAAATTTGTATACCAAAAAATCATCAAATCTGCAAAGGGGTTAGCCTTTGCAAATTTACGAATTTCATTGTTTATTCGATACAGCACGTAATAGTGGCCCGATTGTAATGAATGATACCTTAATCAAAAGGTCTGACCATCAGTATAAATACTACTATTAAATATGTATACATTTCAGCAACAAAATTGTATACAAAAAATCTGTAAAGGGGTTAGCCTTTGCAAATTTACGAATTTCATTGTTTATTCGATGCAGCACGTAATAGTGGCCGGATTGTAATGAATGATACCTTAATCAAAAGCTCTGATCATCAGTATAAATACTACTATAAAATATGTATACATTTCAGCAAAAAAATTGTATACAAAAAACCTGCAGAGGGGTTAGCCTTTGCAAATTTACGAATTTCATTGTTTATTCGATACAGCACGTAATAGTGGCCGGATTGTAATGAATGATACCTTAATCAAAAGCTCTGATCATCAGTATAAATACTACTATAAAATATGTATACATTTCAGCAAAAAAATTGTATACAAAAAATCTGCAAAGGGGTTAGCCTTTGCAAATTTACGAATTTCATTGTTTATTCGATACAGCACGTAATAGTGGCCGGATTGTAATGAATGATACCTTAATCAAAAGCTCTGACCATCAGTATAAATACTACTATAAAATATGTATACATTTCAGCAAAAAAATTGTATACAAAAAATCTGCAGAGGGGTTAGCCTTTGCAAATTTACGAATTTCATTGTTTATTCGATACAGCACGTAATAGTGGCCGGATTGTAATGAATGATACCTTAATCAAAAGCTCTGATCATCAGTATAAATACTACTATAAAATATGTATACATTTCAGCAAAAAAATTGTATACAAAAAAATCAGCAAATCTGCAAAGGGGTTAGCCTTTGCAAATTTACGAATTTCATTGTTTATTCGATACAGCACGTAATAGTGGCCGGATTGTAATGAATGATACCTTAATCAAAAGCTCTGACCATCAGTATAAATACAACTATAAAATATGTATACATTTCAGCAAAAAAATTGTATACAAAAAATCTGCAGAGGGGTTAGCCTTTGCAAATTTACGAATTTCATTGTTTATTCGATACAACACGTAATAGTGGCCCGATTGTAATGAATGATACCTTAATCAAAAGCTCTGATCATCAGTATAAATACTACTATAAAATATGTATACATTTCAGCAAAAAAATTGTATACAAAAAAATCAGCAAATCTGCAAAGGGGTTAGCCTTTGCAAATTTACGAATTTCATTGTTTATTCGATACAGCACGTAATAGTGGCCGGATTGTAATGAATGATACCTTAATCAAAAGCTCTGACCATCAGTATAAATACTACTATAAAATATGTATACATTTCAGCAAAAAAATTGTATACAAAAAATCTGCAGAGGGGTTAGCCTTTGCAAATTTACGAATTTCATTGTTTATTCGATACAGCACGTAATAGTGGCCGGATTGTAATGAATGATACCTTAATCAAAAGCTCTGATCATCAGTATAAATACTACTATAAAATATGTATACATTTCAGCAAAAAAATTGTATACAAAAAAATCAGCAAATCTGCAAAGGGGTTAGCCTTTGCAAATTTACGAATTTCATTGTTTATTCGATACAGCACGTAATAGTGGCCGGATTGTAATGAATGATACCTTAATCAAAAGCTCTGACCATCAGTATAAATACTACTATAAAATATGTATACATTTTAACAAAAAAATTGTATACAAAAAATCTGCAGAGGGGTTAGCCTTTGCAAATTTACGAATTTCATTGTTTATTCGATACAGCACGTAATAGTGGCCGGATTGTAATGAATGATACCTTAATCAAAAGCTCTGACCATCAGTATAAATACTACTATAAAATATGTATACATTTCAGCAAAAAAATTGTATACAAAAAATCTGCAGAGGGGTTAGCCTTTGCAAATTTACGAATTTCATTGTTTATTCGATACAGCACGTAATAGTGGCCGGATTGTAATGAATGATACCTTAATCAAAAGCTCTGATCATCAGTATAAATACTACTATAAAATATGTATACATTTCAGCAAAAAAATTGTATACCAAAAATCTGCAGAGGGGTTAGCCTTTGCAAATTTACGAATTTCATTGTTTATTCGATACAGCACGTTATAGTGGCCCGATTGTAATGAATGATACCTTAATCAAAAGCTCTGATCATCAGTATAAATACTACTATAAAATATGTATACATTTCAGCAAAAAAATTGTATACAAAAAAATCAGCAAATCTGCAAAGGGGTTAGCCTTTGCAAATTTACGAATTTCATTGTTTATTCGATACAGCACGTTATAGTGGCCCGATTGTAATGAATGATACCTTAATCAAAAGCTCTGACCATCAGTATAAATACTAATATAAAAGATGTATATATTTCAGCAACAAAATTTTATACAAAAAATCTGCAAAGGGGTTAGCCTTTGCAAATTTACGAATTTCATTGTTTATTCGATACAGCACGTAATAGTGGCCGGATTGTAATGAATGATACCTTAATCAAAAGCTCTGATCATCAGTATAAATACTACTATAAAATATGTATACATTTCAGCAAAAAAATTGTATACAAAAAATCTGTAAAGGGGTTAGCCTTTGCAAATTTACGAATTTCATTGTTTATTCGATACAGCACGTAATAGTGGCCCGATTGTAATAAATGATACCTTAATCAAAAGCTCTGACCATCAGTATAAATACTACAATTAAATATGTATACATTTCAGCAACAAAATTGTATACAAAAAATCTGTAAAGGGGTTAGCCTTTGCAAATTTACGAATTTCATTGTTTATTCGATACAGCACGTAATAGTGGCCGGATTGTAATGAATGATACCTTAATCAAAAGCTCTGATCATCAGTATAAATACTACTATAAAATATGTATACATTTCAGCAAAAAAATTGTATACAAAAAATCTGTAAAGGGGTTAGCCTTTGCAAATTTACGAATTTCATTGTTTATTCGATACAGCACGTAATAGTGGCCGGATTGTAATGAATGATACCTTAATCAAAAGCTCTGATCATCAGTATAAATACTACTATAAAATATGTATATCAGTAAAAAAAATTGTATACAAAAAAACTGCAGAGGGGTTAGCCTTTGCAAATTTACGAATTTCATTGTTTATTCGATACAGCACGTAATAGTGGCCGGATTGTAATGAATGATACCTTAATCAAAAGCTCTGATCATCAGTATAAATACTACTATAAAATATGTATACATTTCAGCAAAAAAATTGTATACAAAAAATCTGCAAAGGGGTTAGCCTTTGCAAATTTACGAATTTCATTGTTTATTCGATACAGCACGTAATAGTGGCCGGATTGTAATGAATGATACCTTAATCAAAAGCTCTGATCATCAGTATAAATACTACTATAAAATATGTATACATTTCAGCAAAAAATTTGTATACCAAAAAATCAGCAAATCTGCAAAGGGGTTAGCCTTTGCAAATTTACGAATTTCATTGTTTATTCGATACAGCACGTAATAGTGGCCGGATTGTAATGAATGATACCTTAATCAAAAGCTCTGATCATCAGTATAAATACTACTATAAAATATGTATACATTTCAGCAAAAAATTTGTATACAAAAAAATCAGCAAATCTGCAAAGGGGTTAGCCTTTGCAAATTTACGAATTTCATTGTTTATTCGATACAGCACGTTATAGTGGCCCGATTGTAATGAATGATACCTTAATCAAAAGCTCTGATCATCAGTATAAATACAACTATAAAATATGTATACATTTCAGCAAAAAAATTGTATACAAAAAAATCAGTAAATCTGCAAAGGGGTTAGCCTTTGCAAATTTACGAATTTCATTGTTTATTCGATACAGCACGTTATAGTGGCCCGATTGTAATGAATGATACCTTAATCAAAAGCTCTGACCATCAGTATAAATACTAATATAAAAGATGTATACATTTCAGCAAAAAAATTGTATACAAAAAATCTGTAAAGGGGTTAGCCTTTGCAAATTTACGAATTTCATTGTTTATTCGATACAGCACGTAATAGTGGCCCGATTGTAATGAATGATACCTTAATCAAAAGCTCTGACCATCAGTATAAATACTACTATTAAATATGTATACATTTCAGCAACAAAATTTTATACAAAAAATCTGTAAAGGGGTTAGCCTTTGCAAATTTACGAATTTCATTGTTTATTCGATACAGCACGTAATAGTGGCCGGATTGTAATGAATGATACCTTAATCAAAAGCTCTGATCATCAGTATAAATACTACTATAAAATATGTATACATTTCAGCAAAAAAATTGTATACAAAAAATCTGTAAAGGGGTTAGCCTTTGCAAATTTACGAATTTCATTGTTTATTCGATACAGCACGTAATAGTGGCCGGATTGTAATGAATGATACCTTAATCAAAAGCTCTGATCATCAGTATAAATACTACTATAAAATATGTATATCAGCAAAAAAATTGTATACAAAAAATCTGCAGAGGGGTTAGCCTTTGCAAATTTACGAATTTCATTGTTTATTCGATACAGCACGTAATAGTGGCCGGATTGTAATGAATGATACCTTAATCAAAAGCTCTGATCATCAGTATAAATACTACTATAAAATATGTATACATTTCAGCAAAAAAATTGTATACAAAAAATCTGCAAAGGGGTTAGCCTTTGCAAATTTACGAATTTCATTGTTTATTCGATACAGCACGTAATAGTGGCCGGATTGTAATGAATGATACCTTAATCAAAAGCTCTGATCATCAGTATAAATACTACTATAAAATATGTATACATTTCAGCAAAAAATTTGTATACCAAAAAATCATCAAATCTGCAAAGGGGTTAGCCTTTGCAAATTTACGAATTTCATTGTTTATTCGATACAGCACGTAATAGTGGCCCGATTGTAATGAATGATACCTTAATCAAAAGGTCTGACCATCAGTATAAATACTACTATTAAATATGTATACATTTCAGCAACAAAATTGTATACAAAAAATCTGTAAAGGGGTTAGCCTTTGCAAATTTACGAATTTCATTGTTTATTCGATGCAGCACGTAATAGTGGCCGGATTGTAATGAATGATACCTTAATCAAAAGCTCTGATCATCAGTATAAATACTACTATAAAATATGTATACATTTCAGCAAAAAAATTGTATACAAAAAACCTGCAGAGGGGTTAGCCTTTGCAAATTTACGAATTTCATTGTTTATTCGATACAGCACGTAATAGTGGCCGGATTGTAATGAATGATACCTTAATCAAAAGCTCTGATCATCAGTATAAATACTACTATAAAATATGTATACATTTCAGCAAAAAAATTGTATACAAAAAATCTGCAAAGGGGTTAGCCTTTGCAAATTTACGAATTTCATTGTTTATTCGATACAGCACGTAATAGTGGCCGGATTGTAATGAATGATACCTTAATCAAAAGCTCTGACCATCAGTATAAATACTACTATAAAATATGTATACATTTCAGCAAAAAAATTGTATACAAAAAATCTGCAGAGGGGTTAGCCTTTGCAAATTTACGAATTTCATTGTTTATTCGATACAGCACGTAATAGTGGCCGGATTGTAATGAATGATACCTTAATCAAAAGCTCTGATCATCAGTATAAATACTACTATAAAATATGTATACATTTCAGCAAAAAAATTGTATACAAAAAAATCAGCAAATCTGCAAAGGGGTTAGCCTTTGCAAATTTACGAATTTCATTGTTTATTCGATACAGCACGTAATAGTGGCCGGATTGTAATGAATGATACCTTAATCAAAAGCTCTGACCATCAGTATAAATACAACTATAAAATATGTATACATTTCAGCAAAAAAATTGTATACAAAAAATCTGCAGAGGGGTTAGCCTTTGCAAATTTACGAATTTCATTGTTTATTCGATACAACACGTAATAGTGGCCCGATTGTAATGAATGATACCTTAATCAAAAGCTCTGATCATCAGTATAAATACTACTATAAAATATGTATACATTTCAGCAAAAAAATTGTATACAAAAAAATCAGCAAATCTGCAAAGGGGTTAGCCTTTGCAAATTTACGAATTTCATTGTTTATTCGATACAGCACGTAATAGTGGCCGGATTGTAATGAATGATACCTTAATCAAAAGCTCTGACCATCAGTATAAATACTACTATAAAATATGTATACATTTCAGCAAAAAAATTGTATACAAAAAATCTGCAGAGGGGTTAGCCTTTGCAAATTTACGAATTTCATTGTTTATTCGATACAGCACGTAATAGTGGCCGGATTGTAATGAATGATACCTTAATCAAAAGCTCTGATCATCAGTATAAATACTACTATAAAATATGTATACATTTCAGCAAAAAAATTGTATACAAAAAAATCAGCAAATCTGCAAAGGGGTTAGCCTTTGCAAATTTACGAATTTCATTGTTTATTCGATACAGCACGTAATAGTGGCCGGATTGTAATGAATGATACCTTAATCAAAAGCTCTGACCATCAGTATAAATACTACTATAAAATATGTATACATTTTAACAAAAAAATTGTATACAAAAAATCTGCAGAGGGGTTAGCCTTTGCAAATTTACGAATTTCATTGTTTATTCGATACAGCACGTAATAGTGGCCGGATTGTAATGAATGATACCTTAATCAAAAGCTCTGACCATCAGTATAAATACTACTATAAAATATGTATACATTTCAGCAAAAAAATTGTATACAAAAAATCTGCAGAGGGGTTAGCCTTTGCAAATTTACGAATTTCATTGTTTATTCGATACAGCACGTAATAGTGGCCGGATTGTAATGAATGATACCTTAATCAAAAGCTCTGATCATCAGTATAAATACTACTATAAAATATGTATACATTTCAGCAAAAAAATTGTATACCAAAAATCTGCAGAGGGGTTAGCCTTTGCAAATTTACGAATTTCATTGTTTATTCGATACAGCACGTTATAGTGGCCCGATTGTAATGAATGATACCTTAATCAAAAGCTCTGATCATCAGTATAAATACTACTATAAAATATGTATACATTTCAGCAAAAAAATTGTATACAAAAAAATCAGCAAATCTGCAAAGGGGTTAGCCTTTGCAAATTTACGAATTTCATTGTTTATTCGATACAGCACGTTATAGTGGCCCGATTGTAATGAATGATACCTTAATCAAAAGCTCTGACCATCAGTATAAATACTAATATAAAAGATGTATATATTTCAGCAACAAAATTTTATACAAAAAATCTGCAAAGGGGTTAGCCTTTGCAAATTTACGAATTTCATTGTTTATTCGATACAGCACGTAATAGTGGCCGGATTGTAATGAATGATACCTTAATCAAAAGCTCTGATCATCAGTATAAATACTACTATAAAATATGTATACATTTCAGCAAAAAAATTGTATACAAAAAATCTGTAAAGGGGTTAGCCTTTGCAAATTTACGAATTTCATTGTTTATTCGATACAGCACGTAATAGTGGCCCGATTGTAATGAATGATACCTTAATCAAAAGCTCTGACCATCAGTATAAATACTACAATTAAATATGTATACATTTCAGCAACAAAATTGTATACAAAAAATCTGTAAAGGGGTTAGCCTTTGCAAATTTACGAATTTCATTGTTTATTCGATACAGCACGTAATAGTGGCCGGATTGTAATGAATGATACCTTAATCAAAAGCTCTGATCATCAGTATAAATACTACTATAAAATATGTATATATTTCAGCAAAAAAATTGTATACAAAAAATCTGTAAAGGGGTTAGCCTTTGCAAATTTACGAATTTCATTGTTTATTCGATACAGCACGTAATAGTGGCCGGATTGTAATGAATGATACCTTAATCAAAAGCTCTGATCATCAGTATAAATACTACTATAAAATATGTATATCAGTAAAAAAAATTGTATACAAAAAATCTGCAGAGGGGTTAGCCTTTGCAAATTTACGAATTTCATTGTTTATTCGATACAGCACGTAATAGTGGCCGGATTGTAATGAATGATACCTTAATCAAAAGCTCTGATCATCAGTATAAATACTACTATAAAATATGTATACATTTCAGCAAAAAAATTGTATACAAAAAATCTGCAAAGGGGTTAGCCTTTGCAAATTTACGAATTTCATTGTTTATTCGATACAGCACGTAATAGTGGCCGGATTGTAATGAATGATACCTTAATCAAAAGCTCTGATCATCAGTATAAATACTACTATAAAATATGTATACATTTCAGCAAAAAATTTGTATACCAAAAAATCAGCAAATCTGCAAAGGGGTTAGCCTTTGCAAATTTACGAATTTCATTGTTTATTCGATACAGCACGTAATAGTGGCCGGATTGTAATGAATGATACCTTAATCAAAAGCTCTGATCATCAGTATAAATACTACTATAAAATATGTATACATTTCAGCAAAAAATTTGTATACAAAAAAATCAGCAAATCTGCAAAGGGGTTAGCCTTTGCAAATTTACGAATTTCATTGTTTATTCGATACAGCACGTTATAGTGGCCCGATTGTAATGAATGATACCTTAATCAAAAGCTCTGATCATCAGTATAAATACAACTATAAAATATGTATACATTTCAGCAAAAAAATTGTATACAAAAAAATCAGTAAATCTGCAAAGGGGTTAGCCTTTGCAAATTTACGAATTTCATTGTTTATTCGATACAGCACGTTATAGTGGCCCGATTGTAATGAATGATACCTTAATCAAAAGCTCTGACCATCAGTATAAATACTAATATAAAAGATGTATACATTTCAGCAAAAAAATTGTATACAAAAAATCTGTAAAGGGGTTAGCCTTTGCAAATTTACGAATTTCATTGTTTATTCGATACAGCACGTAATAGTGGCCCGATTGTAATGAATGATACCTTAATCAAAAGCTCTGACCATCAGTATAAATACTACTATTAAATATGTATACATTTCAGCAACAAAAATGTATACAAAAAATCTGTAAAGGGGTTAGCCTTTGCAAATTTACGAATTTCATTGTTTATTCGATACAGCACGTAATAGTGGCCGGATTGTAATGAATGATACCTTAATCAAAAGCTCTGATCATCAGTATAAATACTACTATAAAATATGTATATCAGCAAAAAAATTGTATACAAAAAATCTGCAGAGGGGTTAGCCTTTGCAAATTTACGAATTTCATTGTTTATTCGATACAGCACGTAATAGTGGCCGGATTGTAATGAATGATACCTTAATCAAAAGCTCTGATCATCAGTATAAATACTACTATAAAATATGTATACATTTCAGCAAAAAAATTGTATACAAAAAATCTGCAAAGGGGTTAGCCTTTGCAAATTTACGAATTTCATTGTTTATTCGATACAGCACGTAATAGTGGCCGGATTGTAATGAATGATACCTTAATCAAAAGCTCTGATCATCAGTATAAATACTACTATAAAATATGTATACATTTCAGCAAAAAATTTGTATACCAAAAAATCAGCAAATCTGCAAAGGGGTTAGCCTTTGCAAATTTACGAATTTCATTGTTTATTCGATACAGCACGTAATAGTGGCCCGATTGTAATGAATGATACCTTAATCAAAAGGTCTGACCATCAGTATAAATACTACTATAAAATATGTATACATTTCAGCAACAAAATTGTATACAAAAAATCTGTAAAGGGGTTAGCCTTTGCAAATTTACGAATTTCATTGTTTATTCGATACAGCACGTAATAGTGGCCGGATTGTAATGAATGATACCTTAATCAAAAGCTCTGACCATCAGTATAAATACTACTATAAAATATGTATACATTTCAACAAAAAAATTGTATACAAAAAATCTGCAGAGGGGTTAGCCTTTGCAAATTTACGAATTTCATTGTTTATTCGATACAGCACGTTATAGTGGCCGGATTGTAATGAATGATACCTTAATCAAAAGCACTGACCATCAGTATAAATACTACTATAAAATATGTATACATTTCAGCAAAAAAATTGTATACAAAAAATCTGCAGAGGGGTTAGCCTTTGCAAATTTACGAATTTCATTGTTTATTCGATACAGCACGTAATAGTGGCCGGATTGTAATGAATGATACCTTAATCAAAAGCTCTGATCATCAGTATAAATACTACTATAAAATATGTATACATTTCAGCAAAAAAATTGTATACAAAAAAATCAGCAAATCTGCAAAGGGGTTAGCCTTTGCAAATTTACGAATTTCATTGTTTATTCGATACAGCACGTTATAGTGGCCGGATTGTAATGAATGATACCTTAATCAAAAGCTTTGACCATCAGTATAAATACTACTATAAAAAATGTATACATTTCAGCAAAAAAATTGTATACAAAAAATCTGCAGAGGGGTTAGCCTTTGCAAATTTACGAATTTCATTGTTTATTCGATACAGCACGTAATAGTGGCCCGATTGTAATGAATGATACCTTAATCAAAAGCTCTGATCATCAGTATAAATACTACTATAAAATATGTATACATTTCAGCAAAAAAATTGTATACAAAAAAATCAGCAAATCTGCAAAGGGGTTAGCCTTTGCAAATTTACGAATTTCATTGTTTATTCGATACAGCACGTAATAGTGGCCGGATTGTAATGAATGATACCTTAATCAAAAGCTCTGACCATCAGTATAAATACTACTATAAAATATGTATACATTTCAACAAAAAAATTGTATACAAAAAATCTGCAGAGGGGTTAGCCTTTGCAAATTTACGAATTTCATTGTTTATTCGATACAGCACGTAATAGTGGCCGGATTGTAATGAATGATACCTTAATCAAAAGCTCTGACCATCAGTATAAATACTACTATAAAATATGTATACATTTCAGCAAAAAAATTGTATACAAAAAATCTGCAGAGGGGTTAGCCTTTGCAAATTTACGAATTTCATTGTTTATTCGATACAGCACGTAATAGTGGCCGGATTGTAATGAATGATACCTTTAATCAAAAGCTCTGACCATCAGTATAAATACAACTATAAAATATGTATACATTTCAGCAAAAAAATTGCAGAGGGGTTAGCCTTTGCAAATTTACGAATTTCATTGTTTATTCGATACAACACGTAATAGTGGCCCGATTGTAATGAATGATACCTTAATCAAAAGCTCTGATCATCAGTATAAATACTACTATAAAATATGTATACATTTCAGCAAAAAAATTGTATACAAAAAATCTGCAGAGGGGTTAGCCTTTGCAAATTTACGAATTTCATTGTTTATTCGATACAGCACGTAATAGTGGCCCGATTGTAATGAATGATACCTTAATCAAAAGCTCTGATCATCAGTATAAATACTACTATAAAATATGTATACATTTCAGCAAAAAAATTGTATAAGAAAAATCTGCAGAGGGGTTAGCCTTTGCAAATTTACGAATTTCATTGTTTATTCGATACAGCACGTTATAGTGGCCGGATTGTAATGAATGATACCTTAATCAAAAGCTCTGATCATCAGTATAAATACTACTATAAAATATGTATACATTTCAGCAAAAAAATTGTATACAAAAAAATCAGCAAATCTGCAAAGGGGTTAGCCTTTGCAAATTTACGAATTTCATTGTTTATTCGATACAGCACGTTATAGTGGCCCGATTGTAATGAATGATACCTTAATCAAAAGCTCTGACCATCAGTATAAATACCACTATAAAATATGTATACATTTCAGCAACAAAATTGTATACAAAAAATCTGCAAAGGGGTTAGCCTTTGCAAATTTACGAATTTCATTGTTTATTCGATACAGCACGTAATAGTGGCCCGATTGTAATGAATGATATCTTAATCAAAAGCTCTGATCATCAGTATAAATACTACTATAAAATATGTATACATTTCAGCAAAAAAATTGTATAAGAAAAATCTGCAGAGGGGTTAGCCTTTGCAAATTTACGAATTTCATTGTTTATTCGATACAGCACGTTATAGTGGCCGGATTGTAATGAATGATACCTTAATCAAAAGCTCTGATCATCAGTATAAATACTACTATAAAATATGTATACATTTCAGCAAAAAAATTGTATACAAAAAAATCAGCAAATCTGCAAAGGGGTTAGCCTTTGCAAATTTACGAATTTCATTGTTTATTCGATACAGCACGTAATAGTGGCCCGATTGTAATGAATGATACCTTAATCAAAAGCTCTGACCATCAGTATAAATAATACTATAAAATATGTATACATTTCAGCAACAAAATTGTATACAAAAAATCTGCAAAGGGGTTAGCCTTTGCAAATTTACGAATTTCATTGTTTATTCGATACAGCACGTAATAGTGGCCGGATTGTAATGAATGATACCTTAATCAAAAGCTCTGATCATCAGTATAAATACTACTATAAAATATGTATACATTTCAGCAAAAAATTTGTATATAAAAAAATCAGCAAGTCTGCAAAGGGGTTAGCCTTTGCAAATTTACGAATTTCATTGTTTATTCGATACAGCACGTAATAGTGGCCCGATTGTAATGAATGATACCTTAATCAAAAGCTCTGATCATCAGTATAAATACTACTATAAAATATGTATACTTTTCAGCAACAAAATTGTATACAAAAAATCTGCAAAGGGGTTAGCCTTTGCAAATTTACGAATTTCATTGTTTATTCGATACAGCACGTAATAGTGGCCGGATTGTAATGAATGATACCTTAATCAAAAGCTCTGATCATCAGTATAAATACTACTATAAAATATGTATACATTTCAGCAAAAAAATTGTATACAAAAAAATCAGCAAATCTGCAAAGGGGTTAGCCTTTGCAAATTTACGAATTTCATTGTTTATTCGATACAACACGTTATAGTGGCCCGATTGTAATGAATGATACCTTAATCAAAAGCTCTGATCATCAGTATAAATACTACTATAAAATATGTATACATTTCAGCAAAAAATTTGTATACAAAAAAATCAGCAAATCTGCAAAGGGGTTAGCCTTTGCAAATTTACGAATTTCATTGTTTATTCGATACAACACGTTATAGTGGCCCGATTGTAATGAATGATACCTTAATCAAAAGCTCTGATCATCAGTATAAATACTACTATAAAATATGTATACATTTCAGCAACAAAATTGTATACAAAAAATCTGCAAAGGGGTTAGCCTTTGCAAATTTACGAATTTCATTGTTTATTCGATACAGCACGTAATAGTGGCCGGATTGTAATGAATGATACCTTAATCAAAAGCTCTGACCATCAGTATAAATACTACTATAAAATATGTATACATTTCAGCAACAAAATTGTATACAAAAAATCTGCAAAGGGGTTAGCCTTTGCAAATTTACGAATTTCATTGTTTATTCGATACAGCACGTAATAGTGGCCCGATTGTAATGAATGATATCTTAATCAAAAGCTCTGATCATCAGTATAAATACTACTATAAAATATGTATACATTTCAGCAAAAAAATTGTATAAGAAAAATCTGCAGAGGGGTTAGCCTTTGCAAATTTACGAATTTCATTGTTTATTCGATACAGCACGTTATAGTGGCCGGATTGTAATGAATGATACCTTAATCAAAAGCTCTGATCATCAGCATAAATACTACTATAAAATATGTATACATTTCAGCAAAAAAATTGTATACAAAAAAATCAGCAAATCTGCAAAGGGGTTAGCCTTTGCAAATTTACGAATTTCATTGTTTATTCGATACGGCACGTTATAGTGGCCCGATTGTAATGAATGATACCTTAATCAAAAGCTCTGACCATCAGTATAAATACTACTATAAAATATGTATACATTTCAGCAACAAAATTGTATACAAAAAATCTGCAAAGGGGTTAGCCTTTGCAAATTTACGAATTTCATTGTTTATTCGATACAGCACGTAATAGTGGCCCGATTGTAATGAATGATATCTTAATCAAAAGCTCTGATCATCAGTATAAATACTACTATAAAATATGTATACATTTCAGCAAAAAAATTGTATAAGAAAAATCTGCAGAGGGGTTAGCCTTTGCAAATTTACGAATTTCATTGTTTATTCGATACAGCACATTATAGTGGCCGGATTGTAATGAATGATACCTTAATCAAAAGCTCTGATCATCAGTATAAATACTACTATAAAATATGTATACATTTCAGCAAAAAAAATTGTATACAAAAAAATCAGCAAATCTGCAAAGGGGTTAGCCTTTGCAAATTTACGAATTTCATTGTTTATTCGATACAGCACGTAATAGTGGCCGGATTGTAATGAATGATACCTTAATCAAAAGCTCTGACCATCAGTATAAATAATACTATAAAATATGTATACATTTCAGCAACAAAATTGTAAACAAAAAATCTGCAAAGGGGTTAGCCTTTGCAAATTTACGAATTTCATTGTTAATTCGATACAGCACGTAATAGTGGCCGGATTGTAATGAATGATACCTTAATCAAAAGCTCTGATCATCAGTATAAATACTACTATAAAATATGTATACATTTCAGCAACAAAATTGTATACAAAAAAATCAGCAAATCTGCAAAGGGGTTAGCCTTTGCAAATTTACGAATTTCATTGTTTATTCGATACAGCACGTTATAGTGGCCCGATTGTAATGAATGATACCTTAATCAAAAGCTCTGACCATCAGTATAAATACTACTATAAAATATGTATACATTTCAGCAACAAAATTGTTTACAAAAAATCTGCAAAGGGGTTAGCCTTTGCAAATTTACGAATTTCATTGCTTATTCGATACAGCACGTAATAGTGGCCGGATTGTAATGAATGATACCTTAATCAAAAGCTCTGATCATCAGTATAAATACTACTATAAAATATGTATAGATTTCAGCAAAAAAATTGTATACAAAAAATCTGCAAAGGAGTTAGCCTTTGCAAATTTACGAATTTCATTGTTTATTCGATACAACACGTTATAGTGGCCCGATTGTAATGAATGATACCTTAATCAAAAGCTCTGATCATCAGTATAAATACTACTATAAAATATGTATACATTTCAGCAACAAAATTGTATACAAAAAATCTGCAAAGGGGTTAGCCTTTGCAAATTTACGAATTTCATTGTTTATTCGATACAGCACGTTATAGTGGCTCGATTGTAATGAATGATACCTTAATCAAAAGCTCTGATCATCAGTATAAATACTACTATAAAATATGTATACATTTCAGCAACAAAATTGTATACAAAAAATCTGCAAAGGGGTTAGCCTTTGCAAATTTACGAATTTCATTGTTTATTCGATACAGCACGTTATAGTGGCCCGATTGTAATGAATGATACCTTAATCAAAAGCTCTGACCATCAGTATAAATACTACTATAAAATATGTATACATTTCAGCAACAAAATTGTATACAAAAAATCTGCAAAGGGGTTAGCCTTTGCAAATTTACGAATTTCATTGCTTATTCGATACAGCACGTACTAGTGGCCGGATTGTAATGAATGATACCTTAATCAAAAGCTCTGATCATCAGTATAAATACTACTATAAAATATGTATAGATTTCAGCAAAAAAATTGTATACAAAAAATCTGCAAAGGAGTTAGCCTTTGCAAATTTACGAATTTCATTGTTTATTCGATACAGCACGTAATAGTGGCCCGATTGTAATGAATGATATCTTAATCAAAAGCTCTGATCATCAGTATAAATACTACTATAAAATATGTATACATTTCAGCAAAAAAATTGTATAAGAAAAATCTGCAGAGGGGTTAGCCTTTGCAAATTTACGAATTTCATTGTTTATTCAATACAGCACGTTATAGTGGCCGGATTGTAATGAATGATACCTTAATCAAAAGCTCTGATCATCAGCATAAATACTACTATAAAATATGTATACATTTCAGAAAAAAAATTGTATACAAAAAAATCAGCAAATCTGCATAGGGGTTAGCCTTTGCAAATTTACGAATTTCATTGTTTATTCGATACAACACGTTATAGTGGCCCGATTGTAATGAATGATACCTTAATCAAAAGCTCTGATCATCAGTATAAATACTACTATAAAATATGTATACATTTCAGCAACAAAATTGTATACAAAAAATCTGCAAAGGGGTTAGCCTTTGCAAATTTACGAATTTCATTGTTTATTCGATACAGCACGTAATAGTGGCCGGATTGTAATGAATGATACCTTAATCAAAAGCTCTGATCATCAGTATAAATACTACTATAAAATATGTATACATTTCAGCAAAAAAATTGTATACAAAAAAATCAGCAAATCTGCAAAGGGGTTAGCCTTTGCAAATTTACGAATTTCATTGTTTATTCGATACAACACGTTATAGTGGCCCGATTGTAATGAATGATACCTTAATCAAAAGCTCTGATCATCAGTATAAATACTACTATAAAATATGTATACATTTCAGCAACAAAATTGTATACAAAAAATCTGCAAAGGGGTTAGCCTTTGCAAATTTACGAATTTCATTGTTTATTCGATACAGCACGTAATAGTGGCCGGATTGTAATGAATGATACCTTAATCAAAAGCTCTGATCATCAGTATAAATACTACTATAAAATATGTATACATTTCAGCAAAAAAATTGTATACAAAAAAATCAGCAAATCTGCAAAGGGGTTAGCCTTTGCAAATTTACGAATTTCATTGTTTATTCGATACAACACGTTATAGTGGCCCGATTGTAATGAATGATACCTTAATCAAAAGCTCTGATCATCAGTATAAATACTACTATAAAATATGTATACATTTCAGCAACAAAATTGTATACAAAAAATCTGCAAAGGGGTTAGCCTTTGCAAATTTACGAATTTCATTGTTTATTCGATACAGCACGTAATAGTGGCCGGATTGTAATGAATGATACCTTAATCAAAAGCTCTGACCATCAGTATAAATACTACTATAAAATATGTATACATTTCAGCAAAAAAATTGTATACAAAAAAATCAGCAAATCTGCAAAGGGGTTAGCCTTTGCAAATTTACGAATTTCATTGTTTATTCGATACAACACGTTATAGTGGCCCGATTGTAATGAATGATACCTTAATCAAAAGCTCTGATCATCAGTATAAATACTACTATAAAATATGTATACATTTCAGCAACAAAATTGTATACAAAAAATCTGCAAAGGGGTTAGCCTTTGCAAATTTACGAATTTCATTGTTTATTCGATACAGCACGTTATAGTGGCCCGATTGTAATGAATGATACCTTAATCAAAAGCTCTGACCATCAGTATGAATACTACTATAAAATATGTATACATTTCAGCAACAAAATTGTATATAAAAAATCTGCAAAGGGGTTAGCCTTTGCAAATTTACGAATTTCATTGCTTATTCGATACAGCACGTAATAGTGGCCGGATTGTAATGAATGATACCTTAATCAAAAGCTCTGATCATCAGTATAAATACTACTATAAAATATGTATAGATTTCAGCAAAAAAATTGTATACAAAAAATCTGCAAAGGAGTTAGCCTTTGCAAATTTACGAATTTCATTGTTTATTCGATACAGCACGTAATAGTGGCCGGATTGTAATGAATGATACCTTAATCAAAAGCTCTGATCATCAGTATTAATACTACTATAAAATATGTATACATTTCAGCAACAAAATTGTATACAAAAAATCTGCAAAGGAGTTAGCCTTTGCAAATTTACGAATTTCATTGTTTATTCGATACAACACGTTATAGTGGCCCGATTGTAATGAATGATACCTTAATCAAAAGCTCTGATCATCAGTATAAATACTACTATAAAATATGTATACATTTCAGCAACAAAATTGTATACAAAAAATCTGCAAAGGGGTTAGCCTTTGCAAATTTACGAATTTCATTGTTTATTCGATACAGCACGTTATAGTGGCCCGATTGTAATGAATGATACCTTAATCAAAAGCTCTGATCATCAGTATAAATACTACTATAAAATATGTATACATTTCAGCAACAAAATTGTATACAAAAAATCTGCAAAGGGGTTAGCCTTTGCAAATTTACGAATTTCATTGTTTATTCGATACAGCACGTTATAGTGGCCCGATTGTAATGAATGATACCTTAATCAAAAACTCTGACCATCAGTATAAATACTACTATAAAATATGTATACATTTCAGCAACAAAATTGTATACAAAAAATCTGCAAAGGGGTTAGCCTTTGCAAATTTACGAATTTCATTGCTTATTCGATACAGCACGTACTAGTGGCCGGATTGTAATGAATGATACCTTAATCAAAAGCTCTGATCATCAGTATAAATACTACTATAAAATATGTATAGATTTCAGCAAAAAAATTGTATACAAAAAATCTGCAAAGGAGTTAGCCTTTGCAAATTTACGAATTTCATTGTTTATTCGATACAGCACGTAATAGTGGCCGGATTGTAATGAATGATACCTTAATCAAAAGCTCTGATCATCAGTATAAATACTACTATAAAATATGTATACATTTCAGCAAAAAAATTGTATACAAAAAAATCAGCAAATCTGCAAAGGGGTTAGCCTTTGCAAATTTACGAATTTCATTGTTTATTCGATACAACACGTTATAGTGGCCCGATTGTAATGAATGATACCTTAATCAAAAGCTCTGATCATCAGTATAAATACTACTATAAAATATGTATACATTTCAGCAACAAAATTGTATACAAAAAATCTGCAAAGGGGTTAGCCTTTGCAAATTTACGAATTTCATTGTTTATTCGATACAGCACGTAATAGTGGCCGGATTGTAATGAATGATACCTTAATCAAAAGCTCTGATCATCAGTATAAATACTACTATAAAATATGTATACATTTCAGCAACAAAATTGTATACAAAAAAATCAGCAAATCTGCAAAGGGGTTAGCCTTTGCAAATTTACGAATTTCATTGTTTATTCGATACAGCACGTAATAGTGGCCGGATTGTAATGAATGATACCTTAATCAAAAGCTCTGATCATCAGTATAAATACTACTATAAAATATGTATACATTTCAGCAACAAAATTGTATACAAAAAATCTGCAAAGGGGTTAGCCTTTGCAAATTTACGAATTTCATTGTTTATTCGATACAGCACGTAATAGTGGCCGGATTGTAATGAATGATACCTTAATCAAAAGCTCTGACCATCAGTATAAATACTACTATAAAATATGTATACATTTCAGCAACAAAATTGTATACAAAAAATCTGCAAAGGGGTTAGCCTTTGCAAATTTACGAATTTCATTGTTTATTCGATACAGCACGTAATAGTGGCCCGATTGTAATGAATGATATCTTAATCAAAAGCTCTGATCATCAGTATAAATACTACTATAAAATATGTATACATTTCAGCAAAAAAATCGTATAAGAAAAATCTGCAGAGGGGTTAGCCTTTGCAAATTTACGAATTTCATTGTTTATTCGATACAGCACGTTATAGTGGCCGGATTGTAATGAATGATACCTTAATCAAAAGCTCTGATCATCAGTATAAATACTACTATAAAATATGTATACATTTCAGCAAAAAAATTGTATTAAAAAAAATCAGCAAATCTGCAAAGGGGTTAGCCTTTGCAAATTTACGAATTTCATTGTTTATTCGATACAGCACGTTATAGTGGCCCGATTGTAATGAATGATACCTTAATCAAAAGCTCTGACCATCAGTATAAATACTACTATAAAATATGTATACATTTTAGCAACAAAATTGTATACAAAAAATCTGCAAAGGGGTTAGCCTTTGCAAATTTACGAATTTCATTGCTTATTCGATACAGCACGTAATAGTGGCCGGATTGTAATGAATGATACCTTAATCAAAAGCTCTGATCATCAGTATAAATACTACTATAAAATATGTATACATTTCAGCAAAAAAAATTGTATACAAAAAATCAGCAAATCTGCAAAGGGGTTAGCCTTTGCAAATTTACGAATTTCATTGTTTATTCGATACAGCACGTTATAGTGGCCCGATTGTAATGAATGATACCTTAATCAAAAGCTCTGACCATCAGTATAAATACTACTATAAAATATGTATACATTTCAGCAACAAAATTGTATACAAAAAATCTGCAAAGGGGTTAGCCTTTGCAAATTTACGAATTTCATTGTTTATTCGATACAGCACGTAATAGTGGCCCGATTGTAATGAATGATACCTTAATCAAAAGCTCTGACCATCAGTATAAATAATACTATAAAATATGTATACATTTCAGCAACAAAATTGTATACAAAAAATCTGCAAAGGGGTTAGCCTTTGCAAATTTACGAATTTCATTGTTAATTCGATATAGCACGTAATAGTGGCCGGATTGTAATGAATGATACCTTAATCAAAAGCTCTGACCATCAGTATAAATACTACTATAAAATATGTATACATTTCAGCAAAAAAATTGTATACAAAAAAATCAGCAAATCTGCAAAGGGGTTAGCCTTTGCAAATTTACGAATTTCATTGTTTATTCGATACAGCACGTTATAGTGGCCCGATTGTAATGAATGATACCTTAATCAAAAGCTCTGACCATCAGTATAAATACTACTATAAAATATGTATACATTTCAGCAAAAAAATTGTATACAAAAAAATCAGCAAATCTGCAAAGGGGTTAGCCTTTGCAAATTTACGAATTTCATTGTTTATTCGATACAGCACGTTATAGTGGCCCGATTGTAATGAATGATACCTTAATCAAAAGCTCTGACCATCAGTATAAATACTACTATAAAATATGTATACATTTCAGCAACAAAATTGTATACAAAAAATCTGCAAAGGGGTTAGCCTTTGCAAATTTACGAATTTCATTGCTTATTCGATACAGCACGTAATAGTTGCCCGATTGTAATGAATGATATCTTAATCAAAAGCTCTGATCATCAGTATAAATACTACTATAAAATATGTTTACATTTCAGCAAAAAAAATTGAATAAAAAAAAATCAGCAAATCTGCAAAGGGGTTAGCCTTTGCAAATTTACGAATTTCATTGTTTATTCGATACAGCACGTAATAGTGGCCCGATTGTAATGAATGATACCTTAATCAAAAGCTCTGACCATCAGTATAAATAATACTATAAAATATGTATACATTTCAGCAACAAAATTGTATACAAAAAATCTGCAAAGGGGTTAGCCTTTGCAAATTTACGAATTTCATTGTTAATTCGATACAGCACGTAATAGTGGCCGGATTGTAATGAATGATACCTTAATCAAAAGCTCTGATCATCAGTATAAATACTACTATAAAATATGTATACATTTCAGCAACAAAATTGTATACAAAAAAATCAGCAAATCTGCAAAGGGGTTAGCCTTTGCAAATTTACGAATTTCATTGTTTATTCGATACAGCACGTAATAGTGGCCGGATTGTAATGAATGATACCTTAATCAAAAGCTCTGATCATCAGTATAAATACTACTATAAAATATGTATACATTTCAGCAACAAAATTGTATACAAAAAATCTGCAAAGGGGTTAGCCTTTGCAAATTTACGAATTTCATTGTTTATTCGATACAGCACGTAATAGTGGCCGGATTGTAATGAATGATACCTTAATCAAAAGCTCTGATCATCAGTATTAATACTACTATAAAATATGTATACATTTCAGCAACAAAATTGTATACAAAAAATCTGCAAAGGAGTTAGCCTTTGCAAATTTACGAATTTCATTGTTTATTCGATACAACACGTTATAGTGGCCCGATTGTAATGAATGATACCTTAATCAAAAGCTCTGATCATCAGTATAAATACTACTATAAAATATTTATACATTTCAGCAACAAAATTGTATACAAAAAATCTGCAAAGGGGTTAGCCTTTGCAAATTTACGAATTTCATTGTTTATTCGATACAGCACGTTATAGTGGCCCGATTGTAATGAATGATACCTTAATCAAAAGCTCTGATCATCAGTATAAATACTACTATAAAATATGTATACATTTCAGCAACAAAATTGTATACAAAAAATCTGCAAAGGGGTTAGCCTTTGCAAATTTACGAATTTCATTGTTTATTCGATACAGCACGTTATAGTGGCCCGATTGTAATGAATGATACCTTAATCAAAAACTCTGACCATCAGTATAAATACTACTATAAAATATGTATACATTTCAGCAACAAAATTGTATACAAAAAATCTGCAAAGGGGTTAGCCTTTGCAAATTTACGAATTTCATTGCTTATTCGATACAGCACGTACTAGTGGCCGGATTGTAATGAATGATACCTTAATCAAAAACTCTGACCATCAGTATAAATACTACTATAAAATATGTATACATTTCAGCAACAAAATTGTATACAAAAAATCTGCAAAGGGGTTAGCCTTTGCAAATTTACGAATTTCATTGTTTATTCGATACAGCACGTAATAGTGGCCGGATTGTAATGAATGATACCTTAATCAAAAGCTCTGATCATCAGTATAAATACTACTATAAAATATGTATACATTTCAGCAAAAAAATTGTATACAAAAAAATCAGCAAATCTGCAAAGGGGTTAGCCTTTGCAAATTTACGAATTTCATTGTTTATTCGATACAACACGTTATAGTGGCCCGATTGTAATGAATGATACCTTAATCAAAAGCTCTGATCATCAGTATAAATACTACTATAAAATATGTATACATTTCAGCAACAAAATTGTATACAAAAAATCTGCAAAGGGGTTAGCCTTTGCAAATTTACGAATTTCATTGTTTATTCGATACAGCACGTAATAGTGGCCGGATTGTAATGAATGATACCTTAATCAAAAGCTCTGATCATCAGTATAAATACTACTATAAAATATGTATACATTTCAGCAACAAAATTGTATACAAAAAAATCAGCAAATCTGCAAAGGGGTTAGCCTTTGCAAATTTACGAATTTCATTGTTTATTCGATACAGCACGTAATAGTGGCCGGATTGTAATGAATGATACCTTAATCAAAAGCTCTGATCATCAGTATAAATACTACTATAAAATATGTATACATTTCAGCAACAAAATTGTATACAAAAAATCTGCAAAGGGGTTAGCCTTTGCAAATTTACGAATTTCATTGTTTATTCGATACAGCACGTAATAGTGGCCGGATTGTAATGAATGATACCTTAATCAAAAGCTCTGACCATCAGTATAAATACTACTATAAAATATGTATACATTTCAGCAACAAAATTGTATACAAAAAATCTGCAAAGGGGTTAGCCTTTGCAAATTTACGAATTTCATTGTTTATTCGATACAGCACGTAATAGTGGCCCGATTGTAATGAATGATATCTTAATCAAAAGCTCTGATCATCAGTATAAATACTACTATAAAATATGTATACATTTCAGCAAAAAAATCGTATAAGAAAAATCTGCAGAGGGGTTAGCCTTTGCAAATTTACGAATTTCATTGTTTATTCGATACAGCACGTTATAGTGGCCGGATTGTAATGAATGATACCTTAATCAAAAGCTCTGATCATCAGTATAAATACTACTATAAAATATGTATACATTTCAGCAAAAAAATTGTATTAAAAAAAATCAGCAAATCTGCAAAGGGGTTAGCCTTTGCAAATTTACGAATTTCATTGTTTATTCGATACAGCACGTTATAGTGGCCCGATTGTAATGAATGATACCTTAATCAAAAGCTCTGACCATCAGTATAAATACAACTATAAAATATGTATACATTTTAGCAACAAAATTGTATACAAAAAATCTGCAAAGGGGTTAGCCTTTGCAAATTTACGAATTTCATTGCTTATTCGATACAGCACGTAATAGTGGCCGGATTGTAATGAATGATACCTTAATCAAAAGCTCTGATCATCAGTATAAATACTACTATAAAATATGTATACATTTCAGCAAAAAAAATTGTATACAAAAAATCAGCAAATCTGCAAAGGGGTTAGCCTTTGCAAATTTACGAATTTCATTGTTTATTCGATACAGCACGTTATAGTGGCCCGATTGTAATGAATGATACCTTAATCAAAAGCTCTGACCATCAGTATAAATACTACTATAAAATATGTATACATTTCAGCAACAAAATTGTATACAAAAAATCTGCAAAGGGGTTAGCCTTTGCAAATTTACGAATTTCATTGTTTATTCGATACAGCACGTAATAGTGGCCCGATTGTAATGAATGATACCTTAATCAAAAGCTCTGACCATCAGTATAAATAATACTATAAAATATGTATACATTTCAGCAACAAAATTGTATACAAAAAATCTGCAAAGGGGTTAGCCTTTGCAAATTTACGAATTTCATTGTTAATTCGATACAGCACGTAATAGTGGCCGGATTGTAATGAATGATACCTTAATCAAAAGCTCTGACCATCAGTATAAATACTACTATAAAATATGTATACATTTCAGCAAAAAAATTGTATACAAAAAAATCAGCAAATCTGCAAAGGGGTTAGCCTTTGCAAATTTACGAATTTCATTGTTTATTCGATACAGCACGTTATAGTGGCCCGATTGTAATGAATGATACCTTAATCAAAAGCTCTGACCATCAGTATAAATACTACTATAAAATATGTATACATTTCAGCAAAAAAATTGTATACAAAAAAATCAGCAAATCTGCAAAGGGGTTAGCCTTTGCAAATTTACGAATTTCATTGTTTATTCGATACAGCACGTTATAGTGGCCCGATTGTAATGAATGATACCTTAATCAAAAGCTCTGACCATCAGTATAAATACTACTATAAAATATGTATACATTTCAGCAACAAAATTGTATACAAAAAATCTGCAAAGGGGTTAGCCTTTGCAAATTTACGAATTTCATTGCTTATTCGATACAGCACGTAATAGTTGCCCGATTGTAATGAATGATATCTTAATCAAAAGCTCTGATCATCAGTATAAATACTACTATAAAATATGTATACATTTCAGCAAAAAAAATTGAATAAAAAAAATCAGCAAATCTGCAAAGGGGTTAGCCTTTGCAAATTTACGAATTTCATTGTTTATTCGATACAGCACGTAATAGTGGCCCGATTGTAATGAATGATACCTTAATCAAAAGCTCTGACCATCAGTATAAATAATACTATAAAATATGTATACATTTCAGCAACAAAATTGTATACAAAAAATCTGCAAAGGGGTTAGCCTTTGCAAATTTACGAATTTCATTGTTAATTCGATACAGCACGTAATAGTGGCCGGATTGTAATGAATGATACCTTAATCAAAAGCTCTGATCATCAGTATAAATACTACTATAAAATATGTATACATTTCAGCAACAAAATTGTATACAAAAAAATCAGCAAATCTGCAAAGGGGTTAGCCTTTGCAAATTTACGAATTTCATTGTTTATTCGATACAGCACGTAATAGTGGCCGGATTGTAATGAATGATACCTTAATCAAAAGCTCTGATCATCAGTATAAATACTACTATAAAATATGTATACATTTCAGCAACAAAATTGTATACAAAAAATACCTTAATCAAAAGCTCTGATCATCAGTATAAATACTACTATAAAATATGTATACATTTCAGCAAAAAAATTGTATACAAAAAAATCAGCAAATCTGCAAAGGGGTTAGCCTTTGCAAATTTACGAATTTCATTGTTTATTCGATACAGCACGTTATAGTGGCCCGATTGTAATGAATGATACCTTAATCAAAAGCTCTGACCATCAGTATAAATACTACTATAAAATATGTATACATTTCAGCAACAAAATTGTATACAAAAAATCTGCAAAGGGGTTAGCCTTTGCAAATTTACAAATTTCATTGCTTATTCGATACAGCACGTAATAGTGGCCGGATTGTAATGAATGATACCTTAATCAAAAGCTCTGATCATCAGTATAAATACTACTATAAAATATGTATAGATTTCAGCAAAAAAATTGTATACAAAAAATCTGCAAAGGAGTTAGCCTTTGCAAATTTACGAATTTCATTGTTTATTCGATACAGCACGTTATAGTGGCCCGATTGTAATGAATGATACCTTAATCAAAAGCTCTGACCATCAGTATAAATACTACTATAAAATATGTATACATTTCAGCAACAAAATTGTATACAAAAAATCTGCAAAGGGGTTAGCCTTTGCAAATTTACGAATTTCATTGCTTATTCGATACAGCACGTAATAGTGGCCGGATTGTAATGAATGATACCTTAATCAAAAGCTCTGATCATCAGTATAAATACTACTATAAAATATGTATAGATTTCAGCAAAAAAATTGTATACAAAAAATCTGCAAAGGAGTTAGCCTTTGCAAATTTACGAATTTCATTGTTTATTCGATACAACACGTTATAGTGGCCCGATTGTAATGAATGATACCTTAATCAAAAGCTCTGATCATCAGTATAAATACTACTATAAAATAAGTATACATTTCAGCAACAAAATTGTATACAAAAAAATCAGCAAATCTGCAAAGGGGTTAGCCTTTGCAAATTTACGAATTTCATTGTTTATTCGATACAGCACGTTATAGTGGCCCGATTTAATGAATGATACCTTAATCGAAAGCTCTGATCATCAGTATAAATACTACTATAAAATATGTATACATTTCAGCAACAAAATTGTATACAAAAAATCTGCAAAGGGGTTAGCCTTTGCAAATTTACGAATTTCATTGTTTATTCGATACAGAACGTTATAGTGGCCCGATTGTAATGAATGATACCTTAATCAAAAGCTCTGACCATCAGTATAAATACTACTATAAAATATGTATACATTTCAGCAACAAAATTGTATACAAAAAATCTGCAAAGGGGTTAGCCTTTGCAAATTTACGAATTTCATTGCTTATTCGATACAGCACGTAATAGTGGCCGGATTGTAATGAATGATACCTTAATCAAAAGCTCTGATCATCAGTATAAATACTACTATAAAATATGTATAGATTTCAGCAAAAAAATTGTATACAAAAAATCTGCAAAAGAGTTAGCCTTTGCAAATTTACGAATTTCATTGTTTATTCGATACAACACGTTATAGTGGCCCGATTGTAATGAATGATACCTTAATCAAAAGCTCTGATCATCAGTATAAATACTACTATAAAATATGTATACATTTCAGCAACAAAATTGTATACAAAAAATCTGCAAAGGGGTTAGCCTTTGCAAATTTACGAATTTCATTGTTTATTCGATACAGCACGTAATAGTGGCCCGATTTAATGAATGATACCTTAATCGAAAGCTCTGATCATCAGTATAAATACTACTATAAAATATGTATACATTTCAGCAACAAAATTGTATACAAAAAATCTGCAAAGGGGTTAGCCTTTGCAAATTTACGAATTTCATTGTTTATTCGATACAGCACGTTATAGTGGCCCGATTGTAATGAATGATACCTTAATCAAAAGCTCTGACCATCAGTATAAATACTACTATAAAATATGTATACATTTCAGCAACAAAATTGTATACAAAAAATCTGCAAAGGGGTTAGCCTTTGCAAATTTACGAATTTCATTGCTTATTCGATACAGCACGTACTAGTGGCCGGATTGTAATGAATGATACCTTAATCAAAAGCTCTGATCATCAGTATAAATACTACTATACAATATGTATAGATTTCAGCAAAAAAATGGTATACAAAAAATCTGCAAAGGAGTTAGCCTTTGCAAATTTACGAATTTCATTGTTTATTCGATACAGCACGTAATAGTGGCCGGATTGTAATGAATGATACCTTAATCAAAAGCTCTGATCATCAGTATAAATACTACTATAAAATATGTATACATTTCAGCAAAAAAATTGTATACAAAAAAATCAGCAAATCTGCAAAGGGGTTAGCCTTTGCAAATTTACGAATTTCATTGTTTATTCGATACAACACGTTATAGTGGCCCGATTGTAATGAATGATACCTTAATCAAAAGCTCTGATCATCAGTATAAATACTACTATAAAATATGTATACATTTCAGCAACAAAATTGTATACAAAAAATCTGCAAAGGGGTTAGCCTTTGCAAATTTACGAATTTCATTGTTTATTCGATACAGCACGTAATAGTGGCCGGATTGTAATGAATGATACCTTAATCAAAAGCTCTGATCATCAGTATAAATACTACTATAAAATATGTATACATTTCAGCAAAAAATTTGTATATAAAAAAATCAGCAAGTCTGCAAAGGGGTTAGCCTTTGCAAATTTACGAATTTCATTGTTTATTCGATACAACACGTTATAGTGGCCCGATTGTAATGAATGATACCTTAATCAAAAGCTCTGATTATCAGTATAAATACTACTATAAAATATGTATACATTTCAGCAACAAAATTTTATACAAAAAATCTGCAAAGGGGTTAGCCTTTGCAAATTTACGAATTTCATTGTTTATTCGATACAGCACGTAATAGTGACCGGATTGTAATGAATGATACCTTAATCAAAAGCTTTGATCATCAGTATAAATACTACTATAAAATATGTATACATTTCAGCAAAAAATTTGTTTACAAAAAAATCAGCAAATCTGCAAAGGGGTTAGCCTTTGCAAATTTACGAATTTCATTGTTTATTCGATACAACACGTTATAGTAGCCCGATTGTAATGAATGATACCTTAATCAAAAGCTCTGATCATCAGTATAAATACTACTTTAAAATATGTATACATTTCAGCAACAAAATTGTATACAAAAAATCTGCAAAGGGGTTAGCCTTCGCAAATTTACGAATTTCATTGTTTATTCGATAAAGCACGTAATAGTGGCCGGATTGTAATGAATGATACCTTAATCAAAAGCTCTGACCATCAGTATAAATACTACTATAAAATATGTATACATTTCAGCAACAAAATTGTATACAAAAAAATCAACAAATCTGCAAAGGGGTTAGCCTTTGCAAATTTACGAATTTCATTGTTTATTCGATACAGCACGTTATAGTGGCCCGATTGTAATGAATGATACCTTAATCAAAAGCTCTGATCATCAGTATAAATACTACTATAAAATATGTATACATTTCAGCAACAAAATTGTATACAAAAAATCTGCAAAGGGGTTAGCCTTTGCAAATTTACGAATTTCATTGTTTATTCGATATAGCACGTAATAGTGGCCGGATTGTAATGAATGATACCTTAATCAAAAGCTCTGACCATCAGTATAAATACTACTATAAAATATGTATACATTTCAGCAACAAAATTGTATACAAAAAATCTGCAAAGGGGTTAGCCTTTGCAAATTTACGAATTTCATTGTTTATTCGATACAGCACGTAATAGTGGCCGGATTGTAATGAATGATATCTTAATCAAAAGCTCTGATCATCAGTATAAATACTACTATAAAATATGTATACATTTCAGCAAAAAAATTGTATAAGAAAAATCTGCAGAGGGGTTAGCCTTTGCAAATTTACGAATTTCATTGTTTATTCGATACAGCACGTTATAGTGGCCGGATTGTAATGAATGATACCTTAATCAAAAGCTCTGATCATCAGTATAAATACTACTATAAAATATGTATACATTTCAGCAACAAAATTGTATACAAAAAATCTGCAAAGGGGTTAGCCTTTGCAAATTTACGAATTTCATTGTTTATTCGATACAGCACGTAATAGTGGCCGGATTGTAATGAATGATACCTTAATCAAAAGCTCTGATCATCAGTATAAATACTACTATAAAATATGTATACATTTCAGCAACAAAATTGTATACAAAAAATCTGCAAAGGGGTTAGCCTTTGCAAATTTACGAATTTCATTGTTTATTCGATACAGCACGTAATAGTGGCCGGATTGTAATGAATGATACCTTAATCAAAAGCTCTGATCATCAGTATAAATACTACTATAAAATATGTATACATTTCAGCAAAAAATTTGTATACAAAAAAATCAGCAAATCTGCAAAGGGGTTAGCCTTTGCAAATTTACGAATTTCATTGTTTATTCGATACAACACGTTATAGTGGCCCGATTGTAATGAATGATACCTTAATCAAAAGCTCTGATCATCAGTATAAATACAACTATAAAATATGTATACATTTCAGCAACAAAATTGTATACAAAAAATCTGCAAAGGGGTTAGCCTTTGCAAATTTACGAATTTCATTGTTTATTCGATACAGCACGTAATAGTGGCCGGATTGTAATGAATGATACCTTAATCAAAAGCTCTGACCATCAGTATAAATACTACTATAAAATTTGTATACATTTCAGCAACAAAATTGTATACAAAAAATCTGCAAAGGGGTTAGCCTTTGCAAATTTACGAATTTCATTGTTTATTCGATACAGCACGTAATAGTGGCCCGATTGTAATGAATGATATCTTAATCAAAAGCTCTGATCATCAGTATAATTACTACTATAAAATATGTATACATTTCAGCAAAAAAATTGTATAAGAAAAATCTGCAAAGGGGTTAGCCTTTGCAAATTTCCGAATTTCATTGTTTATTCGATACAGCACGTTATAGTGGCCGGATTGTAATGAATGATACCTTAATCAAAAGCTCTGATCATCAGTATAAATACTACTATAAAATATGTATACATTTCAGCAACAAAATTGTATACAAAAAATCTGCAAAGGGGTTAGCCTTTGCAAATTTACGAATTTCATTGTTTATTCGATACAGCACGTAATAGTGGCCGGATTGTAATGAATGATACCTTAATCAAAAGCTCTGACCATCAGTATAAATACTACTATAAAATATGTATACATTTCAGCAACAAAATTGTATACAAAAAATCTGCAAAGGGGTTAGCCTTTGCAAATTTACGAATTTCATTGTTTATTCGATACAGCACGTAATAGTGGCCCGATTGTAATGAATGATATCTTAATCAAAAGCTCTGATCATCAGTATAATTACTACTATAAAATATGTATACATTTCAGCAAAAAAATTGTATAAGAAAAATCTGCAGAGGGGTTAGCCTTTGCAAATTTCCGAATTTCATTGTTTATTCGATACAGCACGTTATAGTGGCCGGATTGTAATGAATGATACCTTAATCAAAAGCTCTGATCATCAGTATAAATACTACTATAAAATATGTATACATTTCAGCAAAAAAATTGTATACAAAAAAATCAGCAAATCTGCAAAGGGGTTAGCCTTTGCAAATTTACGAATTTCATTGTTTATTCGATACAGCACGTTATAGTGGCCCGATTGTAATGAATGATACCTTAATCAAAAGCTCTGACCATCAGTATAAATACTACTATAAAATATGTATACATTTTAGCAACAAAATTGTATACAAAAAATCTGCAAAGGGGTTAGCCTTTGCAAATTTACGAATTTCATTGTTTATTCGATACAGCACGTAATAGTGGCCGGATTGTAATGAATGATACCTTAATCAAAAGCTCTGACCATCAGTATAAATACTACTATAAAATATGTATACATTTCAGCAACAAAATTTTATACAAAAAATCTGCAAAGGGGTTAGCCTTTGCAAATTTACGAATTTCATTGTTTATTCGATACAGCACGTAATAGTGGCCCGATTGTAATGAATGATATCTTAATCAAAAGCTCTGATCATCAGTATAAATACTACTATTAAATATGTATACATTTCAGCAAAAAAATTGTATAAGAAAAATCTGCAGAGGGGTTAGCCTTTGCAAATTTACGAATTTCATTGTTTATTCGATACAGCACGTTATAGTGGCCCGATTGTAATGAATGATACCTTAATCAAAAGCTCTGATCATCAGTATAAATACTACTATAAAATATGTATACATTTCAGCAACAAAATTGTATACAAAAGATCTGCAAAGGGGTAAGCCTTTGCAAATTTACGAATTTCATTGTTTATTCGATACAGCACGTAATAGTGGCCGGATTGTAATGAATGATACCTTAATCAAAAGCTCTGATCATCAGTATAAATACAACTATAAAATATGTATACATTTCAGCAAAAAATTTTTATACAAAAAATCTGCAAAGGGGTTAGCCTTTGCAAATTTACGAATTTCATTGTTTATTCGATACAGCACGTAATAGTGGCCGGATTGTAATGAATGATACCTTAATCAAAAGCTCTGACCATCAGTATAAATACTACTATAAAATATGTATACATTTCAGCAACAAAATTTTATACAAAAAATCTGCAAAGGGGTTAGCCTTTGCAAATTTACGAATTTCATTGTTTATTCGATACAGCACGTTATAGTGGCCCGATTGTAATGAATGATACCTTAATCAAAAGCTCTGACCATCAGTATAAATACTACTATAAAATATGTATACATTTCAGCAACAAAATTGTATACAAAAAATCTGCAAAGGGGTTAGCCTTTGCAAATTTACGAATTTCATTGTTTATTCGATACAGCACGTAATAGTGGCCGGATTGTAATGAATGATACCTTAATCAAAAGCTCTGACCATCAGTATAAATACTACTATAAAATATGTATACATTTCAGCAACAAAATTGTATACAAAAAATCTGCAAAGGGGTTAGCCTTTGCAAATTTACGAATTTCATTGTTTATTCGATACAGCACGTAATAGTGGCCGGATTGTAATGAATGATACCTTAATCAAAAGCTCTGACCATCAGTATAAATACTACTATAAAATATGTATACATTTCAGCAAAAAAATTGTATAAGAAAAATCTGCAGAGGGGTTAGCCTTTGCAAATTTATGAATTTCATTGTTTATTCGATACAGCACGTTATAGTGGCCGGATTGTAATGAATGATACCTTAATCAAAAGCTCTGATCATCAGTATAAATACTACTATAAAATATGTATACATTTCAGCAAAAAAATTGTATACAAAAAAATCAGCAAATCTGCAAAGGGGTTAGCCTTTGCAAATTTACGAATTTCATTGTTTATTCGATACAGCACGTTATAGTGGCCCGATTGTAATGAATGATACCTTAATCAAAAGCTCTGACCATCAGTATAAATACTACTATAAAATATGTATACATTTCAGCAACAAAATTGTATACAAAAAATCTGCAAAGGGGTTAGCCTTTGCAAATTTACGAATTTCATTGTTTATTCGATACAGCACGTAATAGTGGCCGGATTGTAATGAATGATACCTTAATCAAAAGCTCTGACCATCAGTATAAATACTACTATAAAATATGTATACATTTCAGCAACAAAATTTTATACAAAAAATCTGCAAAGGGGTTAGCCTTTGCAAATTTACGAATTTCATTGTTTATTCGATACAGCACGTTATAGTGGCCCGATTGTAATGAATGATACCTTAATCAAAAGCTCTGACCATCAGTATAAATACTACTATAAAATATGTATACATTTCAGCAACAAAATTCAATACAAAAAATCTGCAAAGGGGTTAGCCTTTGCAAATTTACGAATTTCATTGTTTATTCGATACAGCACGTAATAGTGGCCGGATTGTAATGAATGATACCTTAATCAAAAGCTCTGACCATCAGTATAAATACTACTATAAAATATGTATACATTTCAGCAACAAAATTGTATACAAAAAATCTGCAAAGGGGTTAGCCTTTGCAAATTTACGAATTTCATTGTTTATTCGATACAGCACGTAATAGTGGCCGGATTGTAATGAATGATACCTTAATCAAAAGCTCTGACCATCAGTATAAATACTACTATAAAATATGTATACATTTCAGCAAAAAAATTGTATAAGAAAAATCTGCAGAGGGGTTAGCCTTTGCAAATTTATGAATTTCATTGTTTATTCGATACAGCACGTTATAGTGGCCGGATTGTAATGAATGATACCTTAATCAAAAGCTCTGATCATCAGTATAAATACTACTATAAAATATGTATACATTTCAGCAAAAAAATTGTATACAAAAAAATCAGCAAATCTGCAAAGGGGTTAGCCTTTGCAAATTTACGAATTTCATTGTTTATTCGATACAGCACGTTATAGTGGCCCGATTGTAATGAATGATACCTTAATCAAAAGCTCTGACCATCAGTATAAATACTACTATAAAATATGTATACATTTCAGCAACAAAATTGTATACAAAAAATCTGCAAAGGGGTTAGCCTTTGCAAATTTACGAATTTCATTGTTTATTCGATACAGCACGTAATAGTGGCCGGATTGTAATGAATGATACCTTAATCAAAAGCTTTGACCATCAGTATAAATACAACTATAAAATATGTATACATTTCAGTAACAAAATTGTATACAAAAAATCTGCAAAGGGGTTAGCCTTTGCAAATTTACGAATTTCATTGTTTATTCGATACAGCACGTAATAGTGGCCCGATTGTAATGAATGATATCTTAATCAAAAGCTCTGATCATCAGTATAAATACTACTATAAAATATGTATACATTTCAGCAAAAAAATTGTATAAGAAAAATCTGCAGAGGGGTTAGCCTTTGCAAATTTACGAATTTCATTGTTTATTCGATACAGCACGTAATAGTGGCCGGATTGTAATGAATGATACCTTAATCAAAAGCTCTGATCATCAGTATAAATACAACTATAAAATATGTATACATTTCAGCAAAAAATTTGTATACAAAAAAATCAGCAAATCTGCAAAGGGGTTAGCCTTTGCAAATTTACGAATTTCATTGTTTATTCGATACAGCACGTTATAGTGGCCCGATTGTAATGAATGATACCTTAATCAAAAGCTCTGATCATCAGTATAAATACTACTATAAAATATGTATACATTTCAGCAACAAAATTGTATACAAAAAATCTGCAAAGGGGTTAGCCTTTGCAAATTTACGAATTTCATTGTTTATTCGATACAGCACGTAATAGTGGCCGGATTGTAATGAATGATACCTTAATCAAAAGCTCTGACCATCAGTATAAATACTACTATAAAATATGTATACATTTCAGCAACAAAATTGTATACAAAAAATCTGCAAAGGGGTTAGCCTTTGCAAATTTACGAATTTCATTGTTTATTCGATACAGCACGTAATAGTGGCCCGATTGTAATGAATGATATCTTAATCAAAAGCTCTGATCATCAGTATAAATACTACTATAAAATATGTATACATTTCAGCAAAAAAATTGTATAAGAAAAATCTGCAGAGGGGTTAGCCTTTGCAAATTTACGAATTTCATTGTTTATTCGATACAGCACGTTATAGTGGCCGGATTGTAATGAATGATACCTTAATCAAAAGCTCTGATCATCAGTATAAATACTACTATAAAATATGTATACATTTCAGCAAAAAAATTGTATACAAAAAAATCAGCAAATCTGCAAAGGGGTTAGCCTTTGCAAATTTACGAATTTCATTGTTTATTCGATACAGCACGTTATAGTGGCCCGATTGTAATGAATGATACCTTAATCAAAAGCTCTGACCATCAGTATAAATACTACTATAAAATATGTATACATTTCAGCAACAAAATTGTATACGAAAATCTGCAAAGGGGTTAGCCTTTGCAAATTTACGAATTTCATTGCTTATTCGATACAGCACGTAATAGTGGCCGGATTGTAATGAATGATACCTTAATCAAAAGCTCTGATCATCAGTATAAATACTTCTATAAAATATGTATAGATTTCAGCAAAAAAATTGTATACAAAAAATCTGCAAAGGAGTTAGCCTTTGCAAATTTACGAATTTCATTGTTTATTCGATACAGCACGTAATAGTGGCCCGATTGTAATGAATGATACCTTAATCAAAAGCTTTGATCATCAGAATAAATACTACTATAAAATATGTATACATTTCAGCAAAAAAAATTGTATACAAAAAAATCAGCAAATCTGCAAAGGGGTTAGCCTTTGCAAATTTACGAATTTCATTGTTTATTCGATACAGCACGTAATAGTGGCCCGATTGTAATGAATGATACCTTAATCAAAAGCTCTGACCATCAGTATAAATAATACTATAAAATATGTATACATTTCAGCATAAAATTTGTATACAAAAAAATCAGCAAATCTGCAAAGGGGTTAGCCTTTGCAAATTTACGAATTTCATTGTTTATTCGATACAACACGTTATAGTGGCCCGATTGTAATGAATGATACCTTAATCAAAAGCTCTGATCATCAGTATAAATACTAATATAAAATATGTATACATTTCAGCAACAAAATTGTATACAAAAAATCTGCAAAGGGGTTAGCCTTTGCAAATTTACGAATTTCATTGTTTATTCGATACAGCACGTAATAGTGGCCGGATTGTAATGAATGATACCTTAATCAAAAGCTCTGACCATCAGTATAAATACTACTATAAAATATGTATACATTTCAGCAACAAAATTTTATACAAAAAATCTGCAAATGAGTTAGCCTTTGCAAATTTACGAATTTCATTGTTTATTCGATACAGCACGTAATAGTGGCCCGATTGTAATGAATGATATCTTAATCAAAAGCTCTGATCATCAGTATAAATACTACTATAAAATATGTATACATTTCAGCAAAAAAATTATATAAGAAAAATCTGCAGAGGGGTTAGCCTTTGCAAATTTACGAATTTCATTGTTTATTCGATACAGCACGTTATAGTGGCCGGATTGTAATGAATGATACCTTAATCAAAAGCTCTGATCATCAGTATAAATACTACTATAAAATATGTATACATTTCAGCAAAAAAATTGTATACAAAAAAATCAGCAAATCTGCAAAGGGGTTAGCCTTTGCAAATTTACGAATTTCATTGTTTATTCGATACAGCACGTTATAGTGGCCCGATTGTAATGAATGATACCTTAATCAAAAGCTCTGACCATCAGTATAAATACTACTATAAAATATGTATAAATTTCAGCATTAAAATTGTATACAAAAAATCTGCAAAGGGGTTAGCCTTTGCAAATTTACGAATTTCATTGTTTATTCGATACAGCACGTATTAGTGGCTGGATTGTAATGAATGATACCTTAATCAAAAGCTCTGACCATCAGTATAAATACAACTATAAAATATGTATACATTTCAGCAACAAAATTGTATACAAAAAATCTGCAAAGGGGTTAGCCTTTGCAAATTTACGAATTTCATTGTTTATTCGATACAGCACGTAATAGTGGCCGGATTGTAATGAATGATACCTTAATCAAAAGCTCTGATCATCAGTATAAATACAACTATAAAATATGTATACATTTCAGCAAAAAATTTGTATACAAAAAAATCAGCAAATCTGCAAAGGGGTTAGCCTTTGCAAATTTACGAATTTCATTGTTTATTCGATACAACACGTAATAGTGGCCGGATTGTAATGAATGATACCTTAATCAAAAGCTCTGATCATCAGTATAAATACTACTATAAAATATGTATACATTTCAGCAACAAAATTGTATACCAAAAATCTGCAAAGGGGTTAGCCTTTGCAAATTTACGAATTTCATTGTTTATTCGATACAGCACGTAATAGTGGCCGGATTGTAATGAATGATACCTTAATCAAAAGCTCTGACCATCAGTATAAATACTACTATAAAATATGTATACATTTCAGCAACAAAATTGTATACAAAAAATCTGCAAAGGGGTTAGCCTTTGCAAATTTACGAATTTCATTGTTTATTCGATACAGCACGTAATAGTGGCCCGATTGTAATGAATGATATCTTAATCAAAAGCTCTGATCATCAGTATAAATACTACTATAAAATATGTATACATTTCAGCAAAAAAATTGTATAAGAAAAATCTGCAGAGGGGTTAGCCTTTGCAAATTTACGAATTTCATTGTTTATTCGATACAGCACGTTATAGTGGCCGGATTGTAATGAATGATACCTTAATCAAAAGCTCTGATCATCAGTATAAATACAACTATAAAATATGTATACATTTCAGCAAAAAAATTGTATACAAAAAAATCAGCAAATCTGCAAAGGGGTTAGCCTTTGCAAATTTACGAATTTCATTGTTTATTCGATACAGCACGTTATAGTGGCTGGATTGTAATGAATGATACCTTAATCAAAAGCTCTGACCATCATAATAAATACTACTATAAAATATGTATACATTTCAGCAACAAAATTGTATACAAAAAATCTGCAAAGGGGTTAGCCTTTGCAAATTTACGAATTTCATTGTTTATTCGATACAGCACGTAATAGTGGCCGGATTGTAATGAATGATACCTTAATCAAAAGCTCTGATCATCAGTATAAATACAACTATAAAATATGTATACATTTCAGCAAAAAATTTGTATACAAAAAAATCAGCAAATCTGCAAAGGGGTTAGCCTTTGCAAATTTACGAATTTCATTGTTTATTCGATACAACACGTAATAGTGGCCGGATTGTAATGAATGATACCTTAATCAAAAGCTCTGATCATCAGTATAAATACTTCTATAAAATATGTATAGATTTCAGCAAAAAAATTGTATACAAAAAATCTGCAAAGGAGTTAGCCTTTGCAAATTTACGAATTTCATTGTTTATTCGATACAGCACGTAATAGTGGCCGGATTGTAATGAATGATACCTTAATCAAAAGCTTTGATCATCAGTATAAATACTACTATAAAATATGTATACATTTCAGCAAAAAATTTGTATATAAAAAAATCAGCAAGTCTGCAAAGGGGTTAGCCTTTGCAAATTTACGAATTTCATTGTTTATTCGATACAGCACGTAATAGTGGCCCGATTGTAATGAATGATACCTTAATCAAAAGCTCTGACCATCAGTATAAATAATACTATAAAATATGTATACATTTCAGCAAAAAATTTGTATACAAAAAAATCAGCAAATCTGCAAAGGGGTTAGCCTTTGCAAATTTACGAATTTCATTGTTTATTCGATACAACACGTTATAGTGGCCCGATTGTAATGAATGATACCTTAATCAAAAGCTCTGATCATCAGTATAAATACTACTATAAAATATGTATACATTTCAGCAACAAAATTCTATACAAAAAAATCAGCAAATCTGCAAAGGGGTTAGCCTTTGCAAATTTACGAATTTCATTGTTTATTCGATACAACACGTTATAGTGGCCCGATTGTAATAAATGATACCTTAATCAAAAGCTCTGATCATCAGTATAAATACTACTATAAAATACGTATACATTTCAGCAAAAAAATTGTATACAAAAAATCTGCAAAGGGGTTAGCCTTTGCAAATTTACGAATTTCATTGTTTATTCGATACAGCACGTAATAGTGGCCGGATTGTAATGAATGATACCTTAATCAAAAGCTCTGATCATCAGTATAAATACTACTATAAAATATGTATACATTTCAGCAAAAAATTTATATACAAAAAAATCAGCAAATCTGCAAAGGGGTTAGCCTTTGCAAATTTACGAATTTCATTGTTTATTCGATACAGCACGTAATAGTGGCCGGATTGTAATGAATGATACCTTAATCAAAAGCTCTGATCATCAGTATAAATACTACTATAAAATATGTATACATTTCAGCAAAAAAATTGTATACAAAAAAATCAGCAAATCTGCAAAGGGGTTAGCCTTTGCAAATTTACGAATTTCATTGTTTATTTGATACAACACGTTATAGTGGCCCGATTGTAATGAATGATACCTTAATCAAAAGCTCTGATAATCAGTATAAATACTACTATAAAATATGTATACATTTCAGCATTTAAATTGTATACAAAAAATCTGCAAATCTGCAAAGGGGTTAGCATTTGCAAATTTACGAATTTCATTGTTTATTCGATACAGCACGTAATAGTGGCCGGATTGTAATGAATGATACCTTAATCAAAAGCTCTGATCATCAGTATAAATACTACTATAAAATATGTATACATTTCAGCAAAAAATTTGTATATAAAAAAATCAGCAAGTCTGCAAAGGGGTTAGCCTTTGCAAATTTACGAATTTCATTGTTTATTCGATACAACACGTTATAGTGGCCCGATTGTAATGAATGATACCTTAATCAAAAGCTCTGATCATCAGTATAAATACTACTATAAAATATGTATACATTACAGCAACAAAATTGTGTACAAAAAATCTGCAAAGGGGTTAGCCTTTGCAAATTTATGAATTTCATTGTTTATTCGATACAGCACGTAATAGTGGCCGGATTGTAATGAATGATACCTTAATCAAAAGCTCTGATCATCAGTATAAATACTACTATAAAATATGTATACATTTCAGCATTAAAATTTTATACAAAAAATCTGCAAAGGGGTTAGCCTTTGCAAATTTACGAATTTCATTGTTTATTCGATACAGCACGTAATAGTGGCCGGATTGTAATGAATGATACCTTAATCAAAAGCTCTGATCATCAGTATAAATACTACTATAAAATATGTATACATTTCAGCAACAAAATTGTATACAAAAAAATCAGCAAATCTGCAAAGGGGTTAGCCTTTGCAAATTTACGAATTTCATTGTTTATTCGATACAACACGTTATAGTGGCCCGATTGTAATGAATGATACCTTAATCAAAAGCTCTGATCATCAGTATAAATACTACTATAAAATATGTATACATTTCAGCAACAAAATTGTATACAAAAAATCTGCAAAGGGGTTATCCTTTGCAAATTTACGAATTTCATTGTTTATTCGATACAGCACGTAATAGTGGCCGGATTGTAATGAATGATACCTAAATCAAAAGCTCTGATCATCAGTATAAATACTACTATAAAATATGTATACATTTCAGCAAAAAATTTGTATACAAAAAAATCAGCAAATCTGCAAAGGGGTTAGCCTTTGCAAATTTACGAATTTCCTTGTTTATTCAATACAACACGTTATAGTAGCCCGATTGTAATGAATGATACCTTAATCAAAAGCTCTGATCATCAGTATAAATACTACTATAAAATATGTATACATTTCAGCAAAAAAATTGTATACAAAAATCTGCAAAGGGGTTAGCCTTTGCAAATTTACGAATTTCATTGTTTATTCGATACAACACGTTATAGTGGCCCGATTGTAATGAATGATACCTTAATCAAAAGCTCTGATCATCAGTATAAATACTACTATAAAATATGTATACATTTCAGCAACAAAATTGTATACAAAAAATCTGCAAAGGGGTTAGCCTTTGCAAATTTACGAATTTCATTGTTTATTCGATACAGCACGTAATAGTGGCCGGATTGTAATGAATGATACCTTAATCAAAAGCTCTGACCATCAGTATAAATACTACTATAAAATATGTATACATTTCAGCAACAAAATTGTATACAAAAAATCTGCAAAGGGGTTAGCCTTTGCAAATTTACGAATTTCATTGTTTATTCGATACAGCACGTAATAGTGGCCCGATTGTAATGAATGATATCTTAATCAAAAGCTCTGATCATCAGTATAAATACTACTATAAAATATGTATACATTTCAGCAAAAAAATTGTATAAGAAAAATCTGCAGAGGGGTTAGCCTTTGCAAATTTACGAATTTCATTGTTTATTCGATACAGCACGTTATAGTGGCCGGATTGTAATGAATGATACCTTAATCAAAAGCTCTGATCATCAGTATAAATACTACTATAAAATATGTATACATTTCAGCAAAAAAATTGTATACAAAAAAATCAGCAAATCTGCAAAGGGGTTAGCCTTTGCAAATTTACGAATTTCATTGTTTATTCGATACAGCACGTTATAGTGGCCCGATTGTAATGAATGATACCTTAATCAAAAGCTCTGACCATCAGTATAAATACTACTATAAAATATGTATACATTTCAGCAACAAAATTGTATACGAAAATCTGCAAAGGGGTTAGCCTTTGCAAATTTACGAATTTCATTGCTTATTCGATATAGCACGTAATAGTGGCCGGATTGTAATGAATGATACCTTAATCAAAAGCTCTGATCATCAGTATAAATACTACTATAAAATATGTATACATTTCAGCAAAAAAATTGTATACAAAAAAATCAGCAAATCTGCAAAGGGGTTAGCCTTTGCAAATTTACGAATTTCATTGTTTATTCAATACAACACGTTATAGTGGCCGGAGTGTAATGAATGATACCTTAATCAAAAGCTCTGATCATCAGTATAAATACTACTAGAAAATATGTATACATTTCAGCAAAAAAATTGTATACAAAAAAATCAGCAAATCTGCAAAGGGGTTAGCCTTTGCAAATTTACGAATTTCATTGTTTATTCAATACAACACGTTATAGTGGCCGGATTGTAATGAATGATACCTTAATCAAAAGCTCTGACCATCAGTATAAATACTACTATAAAATATGTATACATTTCAGCAACAAAATTGTATACAAAAAATCTGCAAAGGGGTTAGCCTTTGCAAATTTACGAATTTCATTGTTTATTCGATACAGCACGTAATAGTGGCCCGATTGTAATGAATGATACCTTAATCAAAAGCTCTGATCATCAGTATAAATACTACTATAAAATATGTATACATTTCAGCATTAAAATTGTATACAAAAAATCTGCAAAGGGGTTAGCCTTTGCAAATTTACGAATTTCATTGTTTATTCGATACAGCACGTAATAGTGGCCGGATTGTAATGAATGATACCTTAATCAAAAGCTCTGATCATCAGTATAAATACTACTATAAAATATGTATACATTTCAGCAACAAAATTGTATACAAAAAAATCAGCAAATCTGCAAAGGGGTTAGCCTTTGCAAATTTACGAATTTCATTGTTTATTCGATACAACACGTTATAGTGGCCCGATTGTAATGAATGATACCTTAATCAAAAGCTCTGATCATCAGTATAAATACTACTATAAAATATGTATACATTTCAGCAACAAAATTGTATACAAAAAATCTGCAAAGGGGTTATCCTTTGCAAATTTACGAATTTCATTGTTTATTCGATACAGCACGTAATAGTGGCCGGATTGTAATGAATGATACCTAAATCAAAAGCTATGATCATCAGTATAAATACTACTATAAAATATGTATACATTTCAGCAAAAAATTTGTATACAAAAAAATCAGCAAATCTGCAAAGGGGTTAGCCTTTGCAAATTTACGAATTTCCTTGTTTATTCAATACAACACGTTATAGTAGCCCGATTGTAATGAATGATACCTTAATCAAAAGCTCTGATCATCAGTATAAATACTACTATAAAATATGTATACATTTCAGCAAAAAAATTGTATACAAAAATCTGCAAAGGGGTTAGCCTTTGCAAATTTACGAATTTCATTGTTTATTCGATACAACACGTTATAGTGGCCCGATTGTAATGAATGATACCTTAATCAAAAGCTCTGATCATCAGTATAAATACTACTATAAAATATGTATACATTTCAGCAACAAAATTGTATACAAAAAATCTGCAAAGGGGTTAGCCTTTGCAAATTTACGAATTTCATTGTTTATTCGATACAGCACGTAATAGTGGCCGGATTGTAATGAATGATACCTTAATCAAAAGCTCTGATCATCAGTATAAATACTACTATAAAATATGTATACATTTCAGCAACAAAATTGTATACAAAAAATCTGCAAAGGGGTTAGCCTTTGCAAATTTACGAATTTCATTGTTTATTCGATACAGCACGTAATAGTGGCCCGATTGTAATGAATGATATCTTAATCAAAAGCTCTGATCATCAGTATAAATACTACTATAAAATATGTATACATTTCAGCAAAAAAATTTTATAAGAAAAATCTGCAGAGGGGTTAGCCTTTGCAAATTTACGAATTTCATTGTTTATTCGATACAGCACGTTATAGTGGCCGGATTGTAATGAATGATACCTTAATCAAAAGCTCTGATCATCAGTATAAATACTACTATAAAATATGTATACATTTCAGCAAAAAAATTGTATACAAAAAAATCAGCAAATCTGCAAAGGGGTTAGCCTTTGCAAATTTACGAATTTCATTGTTTATTCGATACAGCACGTTATAGTGGCCCGATTGTAATGAATGATACCTTAATCAAAAGCTCTGACCATCAGTATAAATACTACTATAAAATATGTATACATTTCAGCAACAAAATTGTATACGAAAATCTGCAAAGGGGTTAGCCTTTGCAAATTTACGAATTTCATTGCTTATTCGATATAGCACGTAATAGTGGCCGGATTGTAATGAATGATACCTTAATCAAAAGCTCTGATCATCAGTATAAATACTACTATAAAATATGTATACATTTCAGCAAAAAAATTGTATACAAAAAAATCAGCAAATCTGCAAAGGGGTTAGCCTTTGCAAATTTACGAATTTCATTGTTTATTCAATACAACACGTTATAGTGGCCGGAGTGTAATGAATGATACCTTAATCAAAAGCTCTGATCATCAGTATAAATACTACTATAAAATATGTATACATTTCAGCAAAAAAATTGTATACAAAAAAATCAGCAAATCTGCAAAGGGGTTAGCCTTTGCAAATTTACGAATTTCATTGTTTATTCAATACAACACGTTATAGTGGCCGGATTGTAATGAATGATACCTTAATCAAAAGCTCTGACCATCAGTATAAATACTACTATAAAATATGTATACATTTCAGCAACAAAATTGTATACAAAAAATCTGCAAAGGGGTTAGCCTTTGCAAATTTACGAATTTCATTGTTTATTCGATACAGCACGTAATAGTGGCCCGATTGTAATGAATGATACCTTAATCAAAAGCTCTGATCATCAGTATAAATACTACTATAAAATATGTGTACATTTCAGCAAAAAAATTGTATACAAAAAATCTGTAAAGGGGTTAGCCTTTGCAAATTTACGAATTTCATTGTTTATTCGATACAGCACGTAATAGTGGCCCGATTGTAATGAATGATACCTTAATCAAAAGCTCTGATCATCAGTATAAATACTACTATAAAATATGTATACATTTCAGCAACAAAATTGTATACCAAAAAATCAGCAAATCTGCAAAGGGGTTAGCCTTTGCAAATTTACGAATTTCATTGTTTATTTGATACAACACGTTATAGTGGCCCGATTGTAATGAATGATACCTTAATCAAAAGCTCTGATCATCAGTATAAATACTACTATAAAATATGTCTCCATTTCAGCAACAAAATTGTATACAAAAAATCTGCAAATCTGCAAAGGGGTTAGCATTTGCAAATTTACGAATTTCATTGTTTATTCGATACAGCACGTAATAGTGGCCGGATTGTAATGAATGATACCTTAATCAAAAGCTCTGATCATCAGTATAAATACTACTATAAAATATGTATACATTTCAGCAAAAAAATTATATACAAAAAAATCAGCAAATCTGCAAAGGGGTTAGCCTTTGCAAATTTACGAATTTCATTGTTTATTCGATACAGCACGTAATAGTGGCCGGATTGTAATGAATGATACCTTAATCAAAAGCTCTGATCATCAGTATAAATACAACTATAAAATATGTATACATTTCAGCAAAAAAATTGTATACAAAAAAATCAGCAAATCTGCAAAGGGGTTAGCCTTTGCAAATTTTCGAATTTCATTGTTTATTCGATACAACACGTTATAGTGGCCCGATTGTAATGAATGATACCTTAATCAAAAGCTCTGATCATCAGTATAAATACTACTATAAAATATGTATACATTTCAGCAACAAAATTGTGTACAAAAAATCTGCAAAGGGGTTAGCCTTTGCAAATTTATGAATTTCATTGTTTATTCGATACAGCACGTAATAGTGGCCGGATTGTAATGAATGATACCTTAATCAAAAGCTCTGATCATCAGTATAAATACTACTATAAAATATGTATACATTTCAGCAACAAAATTGTATACGAAAATCTGCAAAGGGGTTAGCCTTTGCAAATTTACGAATTTCATTGCTTATTCGATATAGCACGTAATAGTGGCCGGATTGTAATGAATGATACCTTAATCAAAAGCTCTGATCATCAGTATAAATACAACTATAAAATATGTATACATTTCAGCAAAAAAATTGTATACAAAAAAATCAGCAAATCTGCAAAGGGGTTAGCCTTTGCAAATTTTCGAATTTCATTGTTTATTCGATACAACACGTTATAGTGGCCCGATTGTAATGAATGATACCTTAATCAAAAGCTCTGATCATCAGTATAAATACTACTATAAAATATGTATACATTTCAGCAACAAAATTGTGTACAAAAAATCTGCAAAGGGGTTAGCCTTTGCAAATTTATGAATTTCATTGTTTATTCGATACAGCACGTAATAGTGGCCGGATTGTAATGAATGATACCTTAATCAAAAGCTCTGATCATCAGTATAAATACTACTATAAAATATGTATACATTTCAGCATTAAAATTTACAAAAAATCTGCAAAGGGGTTAGCCTTTGCAAATTTACGAATTTCATTGTTTATTCGATACAGCACGTAATAGTGGCCGGATTGTAATTAATGATACCTTAATCAAAAGCTCTGATCATCAGTATAAATACTACTATAAAATATGTATACATTTCAGCAACAAAATTGTATACAAAAAAATCAGCAAATCTGCAAAGGGGTTAGCCTTTGCAAATTTACGAATTTCATTGTTTATTCGATACAACACGTTATAGTGGCCCGATTGTAATGAATGATACCTTAATCAAAAGCTCTGATCATCAGTATAAATACTACTATAAAATATGTATACATTTCAGCAACAAAATCGTATACAAAAAATCTGCAAAGGGGTTATCCTTTGCAAATTTACGAATTTCATTGTTTATTCGATACAGCACGTAATAGTGGCCGGATTGTAATGAATGATACCTAAATCAAAAGCTCTGATCATCAGTATAAATACTACTATAAAATATGTATACATTTCAGCAAAAAATTTGTATACAAAAAAATCAGCAAATCTGCAAAGGGGTTAGCCTTTGCAAATTTACGAATTTCCTTGTTTATTCAATACAACACGTTATAGTAGCCCGATTGTAATGAATGATACCTTAATCAAAAGCTCTGATCATCAGTATAAATACTACTATAAAATATGTATACATTTCAGCAAAAAAATTGTATACAAAAATCTGCAAAGGGGTTAGCCTTTGCAAATTTACGAATTTCATTGTTTATTCGATACATCACGTAATAGTGGCCGGATTGTAATGAATGATACCTTAATCAAAAGCTCTGATCATCAGTATAAATACTACTATAAAATATGTATACATTTCAGCAACAAAATTGTATACAAAAAAATCAGCAAATCTGCAAAGGGGTTAGCCTTTGCAAATTTACGAATTTCATTTTTTATTCGATACAACACGTTATAGTGGCCCGATTGTAATGAATGATACCTTAATCAAAAGCTCTGATCATCAGTATAAATACTACTATAAAATATGTATACATTTCAGCAACAAAATTGTATACAAAAAATCTGCAAAGGGGTTAGCCTTTGCAAATTTACGAATTTCATTGTTTATTCGATACAGCACGTAATAGTGGCCGGATTGTAATGAATGATACCTTAATCAAAAGCTCTGACCATCAGTATAAATACTACTATAAAATATGTATACATTTCAGCAACAAAATTGTATACAAAAAATCTGCAAAGGGGTTAGCCTTTGCAAATTTACGAATTTCATTGTTTATTCGATACAGCACGTAATAGTGGCCCGATTGTAATGAATGATATCTTAATCAAAAGCTCTGATCATCAGTATAAATACTACTATAAAATATGTATACATTTCAGCAAAAAAATTGTATAAGAAAAATCTGCAGAGGGGTTAGCCTTTGCAAATTTACGAATTTCATTGTTTATTCGATACAGCACGTTATAGTGGCCGGATTGTAATGAATGATACCTTAATCAAAAGCTCTGATCATCAGTATAAATACTACTATAAAATATGTATACATTTCAGCAAAAAAATTATATACAAAAAATCAGCAAATCTGCAAAGGGGTTAGCCTTTGCAAATTTACGAATTTCATTGTTTATTCGATACAGCACGTTATAGTGGCCCGATTGTAATGAATGATACCTTAATCAAAAGCTCTGACCATCAGTATAAATACTACTATAAAATATGTATACATTTCAGCAACAAAATTGTATACGAAAATCTGCAAAGGGGTTAGCCTTTGCAAATTTACGAATTTCATTGCTTATTCGATATAGCACGTAATAGTGGCCGGATTGTAATGAATGATACCTTAATCAAAAGCTCTGATCATCAGTATAAATACTACTATAAAATATGTATAGATTTCAGCAAAAAAATTGTATACAAAAAATCTGCAAAGGAGTTAGCCTTTGCAAATTTACGAATTTCATTGTTTATTCGATACAGCACGTAATAGTGGCCGGATTGTAATGAATGATACCTTAATCAAAAGCTTTGATCATCAGTATAAATACTACTATAAAATATGTATACATTTCAGCAAAAAAAATTGTATACAAAAAAATCAGCAAACCTGCAAAGGGGTTAGCCTTTGCAAATTTACGGATTTCATTGTTTATTCGATACAGCACGTAATAGTGGCCCGATTGTAATGAATGATACCTTAATCAAAAGCTCTGACCATCAGTATAAATAATACTATAAAATATGTATACATTTCAGCAAAAAAATTGTATACAAAAAATCTGCAAAGGGGTTAGCCTTTGCAAATTTACGAATTTCATTGTTAATTCGATACAGCACGTAATAGTGGCCGGATTGTAATGAATGATACCTTAATCAAAAGCTCTGATCATCAGTATAAATACTACTATAAAATATGTATACATTTCAGCAAAAAATTTGTATACAAAAAAATCAGCAAATCTACAAAGGGGTTAGCCTTTGCAAATTTACGAATTTCATTGTTTATTCGATACAACACGTTATAGTGGCCCGATTGTAATGAATGATACCTTAATCAAAAGCTCTGATCATCAGTATAAATACTACTATAAAATATGTATACATTTCAGCAACAAAATTGTATACAAAAAAATCTGCAAAGGGGTTAGCCTTTGCAAATTTACGAATTTCATTGTTTATTCGATACAGCACGTAATAGGGGCCGGATTGTAATGAATGATACCTTAATCAAAAGCTCTGATCATCAGTATAAATACTACTATAAAATATGTATACATTTCATCAAAAAATTTGTATATAAAAAAATCAGCAAGTCTGCAAAGGGGTTAGCCTTTGCAAATTTACGAATTTCATTGTTTATTCGATACAACACGTTATAGTGGCCCGATTGTAATGAATGATACCTTAATCAAAAGCTCTGATCATCAGTATAAATACTACTATAAAATATGTATACATTTCAGCAACAAAATTGTATACAAAAAATCTGCAAAGGGGTTAGCCTTTGCAAATTTACGAATTTCATTGTTTATTCGATACAGCACGTAATAGTGGCCGGATTGTAATGAATGATACCTTAATCAAAAGCTCTGATCATCAGTATAAATACTACTATAAAATATGTGTACATTTCAGCAAAAAAATTGTATACAAAAAATCTGTAAAGGGGTTAGCCTTTGCAAATTTACGAATTTCATTGTTTATTTGATACAACACGTTATAGTGGCCCGATTGTAATGAATGATACCTTAATCAAAAGCTCTGATCATCAGTATAAATACTACTATAAAATATGTATCCATTTCAGCAACAAAATTGTATACAAAAAATCTGCAAATCTGCAAAGGGGTTAGCATTTGCAAATTTACGAATTTCATTGTTTATTCGATACAGCACGTAATAGTGGCCGGATTGTAATGAATGATACCTTAATCAAAAGCTCTGGTCATCAGTATAAATACTACTATAAAATATGTATACATTTCAGCAAAAAAATTATATACAAAAAAATCAGCAAATCTGCAAAGGGGTTAGCCTTTGCAAATTTACGAATTTCATTGTTTATTCGATACAGCACGTAATAGTGGCCGGATTGTAATGAATGATACCTTAATCAAAAGCTCTGATCATCAGTATAAATACTACTATAAAATATGTATACATTTCAGCAAAAAAATTGTATACAAAAAAATCAGCAAATCTGCAAAGGGGTTAGCCTTTGCAAATTTACGAATTTCATTGTTTATTCGATACAACACGTTATAGTGGCCCGATTGTAATGAATGATACCTTAATCAAAAGCTCTGATCATCAGTATAAATACTACTATAAAATATGTATACATTTCAGCAAAAAATTTGTATACAAAAAAATCAGCAAATCTGCAAAGGGGTTAGCCTTTGCAAATTTACGAATTTCATTGTTTATTCGATACAACAAGTTATAGTGGCCCGATTGTAATGAATGATACCTTAATCAAAAGCTCTGATCATCAGTATATATACTACTATAAAATATGTATACATTTCAGCAACAAAATTGTATACAAAAAATCTGCAAAGGGGTTAGCCTTTGCAAATTTACGAATTTCATTGTTTATTCGATACAGCACGTAATAGTGGCCGGATTGTAATGAATGATACCTTAATCAAAAGCTCTGACCATCAGTATAAATACTACTATAAAATATGTATACATTTCAGCAACAAAATTGTATACAAAAAATCTGCAAAGGGGTTAGCCTTTGCAAATTTACGAATTTCATTGTTTATTCGATACAGCACGTAATAGTGGCCCGATTGTAATGAATGATATCTTAATCAAAAGCTCTGATCATCAGTATAAATACTACTATAAAATATGTATACATTTCAGCAAAAAAATTGTATACAAAAAAATCAGCAAATCTGCAAAGGGGTTAGCCTTTGCAAATTTACGAATTTCATTGTTTATTCGATACAGCACGTAATAGTGGCCGGATTGTAATGAATGATACCTTAATCAAAAGCTCTGACCATCAGTATAAATACTACTATAAAATATGTATACATTTCAGCAACAAAATTGTATACAAAAAATCTGCAAAGGGGTTAGCCTTTGCAAATTTACGAATTTCATTGTTTATTCGATACAGCACGTAATAGTGGCCCGATTGTAATGAATGATATCTTAATCAAAAGCTCTGATCATCAGTATAAATACTACTATAAAATATGTATACATTTCAGCAAAAAAATTGTATAAGAAAAATCTGCAGAGGGGTTAGCCTTTGCAAATTTACGAATTTCATTGTTTATTCGATACAGCACGTTATAGTGGCCGGATTGTAATGAATGATACCTTAATCAAAAGCTCTGATCATCAGTATAAATACTACTATAAAATATGTATACATTTCAGCAAAAAAATTGTATACAAAAAAATCAGCAAATCTGCAAAGGGGTTAGCCTTTGCAAATTTACGAATTTCATTGTTTATTCGATACAGCACGTTATAGTGGCCCGATTGTAATGAATGATACCTTAATCAAAAGCTCTGACCATCAGTATAAATACTACTATAAAATATGTATACATTTCAGCAACAAAATTGTATATACGAAAATCTGCAAAGGGGTTAGCCTTTGCAAATTTACGAATTTCATTGCTTATTCGATATAGCACGTAATAGTGGCCGGATTGTAATGAATGATACCTTAATCAAAAGCTCTGATCATCAGTATAAATACTACTATAAAATATGTATACATTTCAGCAAAAAAATTGTATACAAAAAAATCAGCAAATCTGCAAAGGGGTTAGCCTTTGCAAATTTACGAATTTCATTGTTTATTCAATACAACACGTTATAGTGGCCGGAGTGTAATGAATGATACCTTAATCAAAAGCTCTGATCATCAGTATAAATACTACTATAAAAAATGTATACATTTCAGCAAAAAAATTGTATACAAAAAAATCAGCAAATCTGCAAAGGGGTTAGCCTTTGCAAATTTACGAATTTCATTGTTTATTCAATACAACACGTTATAGTGGCCGGATTGTAATGAATGATACCTTAATCAAAAGCTCTGACCATCAGTATAAATACTACTATAAAATATGTATACATTTCAGCAACAAAATTGTATACAAAAAATCTGCAAAGGGGTTAGCCTTTGCAAATTTACGAATTTCATTGTTTATTCGATACAGCACGTAATAGTGGCCCGATTGTAATGAATGATACCTTAATCAAAAGCTCTGATCATCAGTATAAATACTACTATAAAATATGTGTACATTTCAGCAAAAAAATTGTATACAAAAAATCTGTAAAGGGGTTAGCCTTTGCAAATTTACGAATTTCATTGTTTATTCGATACAGCACGTAATAGTGGCCCGATTGTAATGAATGATACCTTAATCAAAAGCTCTGATCATCAGTATAAATACTACTATAAAATATGTATACATTTCAGCAACAAAATTGTATACCAAAAAATCAGCAAATCTGCAAAGGGGTTAGCCTTTGCAAATTTACGAATTTCATTGTTTATTTGATACAACACGTTATAGTGGCCCGATTGTAATGAATGATACCTTAATCAAAAGCTCTGATCATCAGTATAAATACTACTATAAAATATGTATCCATTTCAGCAACAAAATTGTATACAAAAAATCTGCAAATCTGCAAAGGGGTTAGCATTTGCAAATTTACGAATTTCATTGTTTATTCGATACAGCACGTAATAGTGGCCGGATTGTAATGAATGATACCTTAATCAAAAGCTCTGATCATCAGTATAAATACTACTATAAAATATGTATACATTTCAGCAAAAAAATTGTATACAAAAAAATCAGCAAATCTGCAAAGGGGTTAGCCTTTGCAAATTTACGAATTTCATTGTTTATTCGATACAACACGTTATAGTGGCCCGATTGTAATAAATGATACCTTAATCAAAAGCTCTGATCATCAGTATAAATACTACTATAAAATATGTATACATTTCAGCAAAAAAATTGTATACAAAAAATCTGCAAAGGGGTTAGCCTTTGCAAATTTACGAATTTCATTGTTTATTCGATACAGCACGTAATAGTGGCCGGATTGTAATGAATGATACCTTAATCAAAAGCTCTGATCATCAGTATAAATACTACTATAAAATATGTATACATTTCAGCAAAAAAATTATATACAAAAAAATCAGCAAATCTGCAAAGGGGTTAGCCTTTGCAAATTTACGAATTTCATTGTTTATTCGAAACAGCACGTAATAGTGGCCGGATTGTAATGAATGATACCTTAATCAAAAGCTCTGATCATCAGTATAAATACAACTATAAAATATGTATACATTTCAGCAAAAAAATTGTATACAAAAAAATCAGCAAATCTGCAAAGGGGTTAGCCTTTGCAAATTTTCGAATTTCATTGTTTATTCGATACAACACGTTATAGTGGCCCGATTGTAATGAATGATACCTTAATCAAAAGCTCTGATCATCAGTATAAATACTACTATAAAATATGTATACATTTCAGCAACAAAATTGTGTACAAAAAATCTGCAAAGGGGTTAGCCTTTGCAAATTTATGAATTTCATTGTTTATTCGATACAGCACGTAATAGTGGCCGGATTGTAATGAATGATACCTTAATCAAAAGCTCTGATCATCAGTATTAATACTACTATAAAATATGTATACATTTCAGCAACAAAATTGTATACAAAAAATCTGCAAAGGAGTTAGCCTTTGCAAATTTACGAATTTCATTGTTTATTCGATACAACACGTTATAGTGGCCCGATTGTAATGAATGATACCTTAATCAAAAGCTCTGATCATCAGTATAAATACTACTATAAAATATGTATACATTTCAGCATTAAAATTTACAAAAAATCTGCAAAGGGGTTAGCCTTTGCAAATTTACGAATTTCATTGTTTATTCGATACAGCACGTAATAGTGGCCGGATTGTAATTAATGATACCTTAATCAAAAGCTCTGATCATCAGTATAAATACTACTATAAAATATGTATACATTTCAGCAACAAAATTGTATACAAAAAAATCAGCAAATCTGCAAAGGGGTTAGCCTTTGCAAATTTACGAATTTCATTGTTTATTCGATACAACACGTTATAGTGGCCCGATTGTAATGAATGATACCTTAATCAAAAGCTCTGATCATCAGTATAAATACTACTATAAAATATGTATACATTTCAGCAACAAAATTGTATACAAAAAATCTGCAAAGGGGTTATCCTTTGCAAATTTACGAATTTCATTGTTTATTCGATACAGCACGTAATAGTGGCCGGATTGTAATGAATGATACCTAAATCAAAAGCTCTGATCATCAGTATAAATACTACTATAAAATATGTATACATTTCAGCAAAAAATTTGTATACAAAAAAATCAGCAAATCTGCAAAGGGGTTAGCCTTTGCAAATTTACGAATTTCCTTGTTTATTCAATACAACACGTTATAGTAGCCCGATTGTAATGAATGATACCTTAATCAAAAGCTCTGATCATCAGTATAAATACTACTATAAAATATGTATACATTTCAGCAAAAAAATTGTATACAAAAATCTGCAAAGGGGTTAGCCTTTGCAAATTTACGAATTTCATTGTTTATTCGATACATCACGTAATAGTGGCCGGATTGTAATGAATGATACCTTAATCAAAAGCTCTGATCATCAGTATAAATACTACTATAAAATATGTATACATTTCAGCAACAAAATTGTATACAAAAAAATCAGCAAATCTGCAAAGGGGTTAGCCTTTGCAAATTTACGAATTTCATTGTTTATTCGATACAACACGTTATAGTGGCCCGATTGTAATGAATGATACCTTAATCAAAAGCTCTGATCATCAGTATAAATACTACTATAAAATATGTATACATTTCAGCAACAAAATTGTATACAAAAAATCTGCAAAGGGGTTAGCCTTTGCAAATTTACGAATTTCATTGTTTATTCGATACAGCACGTAATAGTGGCCCGATTGTAATGAATGATATCTTAATCAAAAGCTCTGATCATCAGTATAAATACTACTATAAAATATGTATACATTTCAGCAAAAAAATTGTATAAGAAAAATCTGCAGAGGGGTTAGCCTTTGCAAATTTACGAATTTCATTGTTTATTCGATACAGCACGTTATAGTGGCCGGATTGTAATGAATGATACCTTAATCAAAAGCTCTGATCATCAGTATAAATACTACTATAAAATATGTATACATTTCAGCAAAAAAATTATATACAAAAAATCAGCAAATCTGCAAAGGGGTTAGCCTTTGCAAATTTACGAATTTCATTGTTTATTCGATACAGCACGTTATAGTGGCCCGATTGTAATGAATGATACCTTAATCAAAAGCTCTGACCATCAGTATAAATACTACTATAAAATATGTATACATTTCAGCAACAAAATTGTATACGAAAATCTGCAAAGGGGTTAGCCTTTGCAAATTTACGAATTTCATTGCTTATTCGATATAGCACGTAATAGTGGCCGGATTGTAATGAATGATACCTTAATCAAAAGCTCTGATCATCAGTATAAATACTACTATAAAATATGTATAGATTTCAGCAAAAAAATTGTATACAAAAAATCTGCAAAGGAGTTAGCCTTTGCAAATTTACGAATTTCATTGTTTATTCGATACAGCACGTAATAGTGGCCGAAATGTAATGAATGATACCTTAATCAAAAGCTTTGATCATCAGTATAAATACTACTATAAAATATGTATACATTTCAGCAAAAAAAATTGTATACAAAAAAATCAGCAAACCTGCAAAGGGGTTAGCCTTTGCAAATTTACGGATTTCATTGTTTATTCGATACAGCACGTAATAGTGGCCCGATTGTAATGAATGATACCTTAATCAAAAGCTCTGATCATCAGTATAAATACTACTATAAAATATGTATACATTTCAGCAAAAAAATTATATACAAAAAATCAGCAAATCTGCAAAGGGGTTAGCCTTTGCAAATTTACGAATTTCATTGTTTATTCGATACAGCACGTTATAGTGGCCCGATTGTAATGAATGATACCTTAATCAAAAGCTCTGACCATCAGTATAAATACTACTATAAAATATGTATACATTTCAGCAACAAAATTGTATACGAAAATCTGCAAAGGGGTTAGCCTTTGCAAATTTACGAATTTCATTGCTTATTCGATATAGCACGTAATAGTGGCCGGATTGTAATGAATGATACCTTAATCAAAAGCTCTGATCATCAGTATAAATACTACTATAAAATATGTATACATTTCAGCAAAAAAATTATATACAAAAAATCAGCAAATCTGCAAAGGGGTTAGCCTTTGCAAATTTACGAATTTCATTGTTTATTCGATACAGCACGTTATAGTGGCCCGATTGTAATGAATGATACCTTAATCAAAAGCTCTGACCATCAGTATAAATACTACTATAAAATATGTATACATTTCAGCAACAAAATTGTATACGAAAATCTGCAAAGGGGTTAGCCTTTGCAAATTTACGAATTTCATTGCTTATTCGATATAGCACGTAATAGTGGCCGGATTGTAATGAATGATACCTTAATCAAAAGCTCTGATCATCAGTATAAATACTACTATAAAATATGTATAGATTTCAGCAAAAAAATTGTATACAAAAAATCTGCAAAGGGGTTAGCCTTTGCAAATTTACGAATTTCATTGTTTATTCGATACAGCACGTAATAGTGGCCCGATTGTAATGAATGATATCTTAATCAAAAGCTCTGATCATCAGTATAAATACTACTATAAAATATGTATACATTTCAGCAAAAAAATTGTATAAGAAAAATCTGCAGAGGGGTTAGCCTTTGCAAATTTACGAATTTCATTGTTTATTCGATACAGCACGTTATAGTGGCCGGATTGTAATGAATGATACCTTAATCAAAAGCTCTGATCATCAGTATAAATACTACTATAAAATATGTATACATTTCAGCAAAAAAATTATATACAAAAAATCAGCAAATCTGCAAAGGGGTTAGCCTTTGCAAATTTACGAATTTCATTGTTTATTCGATACAGCACGTTATAGTGGCCCGATTGTAATGAATGATACCTTAATCAAAAGCTCTGACCATCAGTATAAATACTACTATAAAATATGTATACATTTCAGCAACAAAATTGTATACGAAAATCTGCAAAGGGGTTAGCCTTTGCAAATTTACGAATTTCATTGCTTATTCGATATAGCACGTAATAGTGGCCGGATTGTAATGAATGATACCTTAATCAAAAGCTCTGATCATCAGTATAAATACTACTATAAAATATGTATAGATTTCAGCAAAAAAATTGTATACAAAAAATCTGCAAAGGGGTTAGCCTTTGCAAATTTACGAATTTCATTGTTAATTCGATACAGCACGTAATAGTGGCCGGATTGTAATGAATGATACCTTAATCAAAAGCTCTGATCATCAGTATAAATACTACTATAAAATATGTATACATTTCAGCAAAAAATTTGTATACAAAAAAATCAGCAAATCTACAAAGGGGTTAGCCTTTGCAAATTTACGAATTTCATTGTTTATTCGATACAACACGTTATAGTGGCCCGATTGTAATGAATGATACCTTAATCAAAAGCTCTGATCATCAGTATAAATACTACTATAAAATATGTATACATTTCAGCAACAAAATTGTATACAAAAAAATCTGCAAAGGGGTTAGCCTTTGCAAATTTACGAATTTCATTGTTTATTCGATACAGCACGTAATAGGGGCCGGATTGTAATGAATGATACCTTAATCAAAAGCTCTGATCATCAGTATAAATACTACTATAAAATATGTATACATTTCATCAAAAAATTTGTATATAAAAAAATCAGCAAGTCTGCAAAGGGGTTAGCCTTTGCAAATTTACGAATTTCATTGTTTATTCGATACAACACGTTATAGTGGCCCGATTGTAATGAATGATACCTTAATCAAAAGCTCTGATCATCAGTATAAATACTACTATAAAATATGTATACATTTCAGCAACAAAATTGTATACAAAAAATCTGCAAAGGGGTTAGCCTTTGCAAATTTACGAATTTCATTGTTTATTCGATACAGCACGTAATAGTGGCCGGATTGTAATGAATGATACCTTAATCAAAAGCTCTGATCATCAGTATAAATACTACTATAAAATATGTGTACATTTCAGCAAAAAAATTGTATACAAAAAATCTGTAAAGGGGTTAGTCTTTGCAAATTTACGAATTTCATTGTTTATTTGATACAACACGTTATAGTGGCCCGATTGTAATGAATGATACCTTAATCAAAAGCTCTGATCATCAGTATAAATACTACTATAAAATATGTATCCATTTCAGCAACAAAATTGTATACAAAAAATCTGCAAATCTGCAAAGGGGTTAGCATTTGCAAATTTACGAATTTCATTGTTTATTCGATACAGCACGTAATAGTGGCCGGATTGTAATGAATGATACCTTAATCAAAAGCTCTGGTCATCAGTATAAATACTACTATAAAATATGTATACATTTCAGCAAAAAAATTATATACAAAAAAATCAGCAAATCTGCAAAGGGGTTAGCCTTTGCAAATTTACGAATTTCATTGTTTATTCGATACAGCACGTAATAGTGGCCGGATTGTAATGAATGATACCTTAATCAAAAGCTCTGATCATCAGTATAAATACTACTATAAAATATGTATACATTTCAGCAAAAAAATTGTATACAAAAAAATCAGCAAATCTGCAAAGGGGTTAGCCTTTGCAAATTTACGAATTTCATTGTTTATTCGATACAACACGTTATAGTGGCCCGATTGTAATGAATGATACCTTAATCAAAAGCTCTGATCATCAGTATAAATACTACTATAAAATATGTATACATTTCAGCAAAAAATTTGTATACAAAAAAATCAGCAAATCTGCAAAGGGGTTAGCCTTTGCAAATTTACGAATTTCATTGTTTATTCGATACAACAAGTTATAGTGGCCCGATTGTAATGAATGATACCTTAATCAAAAGCTCTGATCATCAGTATAAATACTACTATAAAATATGTATACATTTCAGCAACAAAATTGTATACCAAAAAATCAGCAAATCTGCAAAGGGGTTAGCCTTTGCAAATTTACGAATTTCATTGTTTATTTGATACAACACGTTATAGTGGCCCGATTGTAATGAATGATACCTTAATCAAAAGCTCTGATCATCAGTATAAATACTACTATAAAATATGTATCCATTTCAGCAACAAAATTGTATACAAAAAATCTGCAAATCTGCAAAGGGGTTAGCATTTGCAAATTTACGAATTTCATTGTTTATTCGATACAGCACGTAATAGTGGCCGGATTGTAATGAATGATACCTTAATCAAAAGCTCTGATCATCAGTATAAATACTACTATAAAATATGTATACATTTCAGCAAAAAAATTGTATACAAAAAAATCAGCAAATCTACAAAGGGGTTAGCCTTTGCAAATTTACGAATTTCATTGTTTATTCGATACAACACGTTATAGTGGCCCGATTGTAATAAATGATACCTTAATCAAAAGCTCTGATCATCAGTATAAATACTACTATAAAATATGTATACATTTCAGCAAAAAAATTGTATACAAAAAATCTGCAAAGGGGTTAGCCTTTGCAAATTTACGAATTTCATTGTTTATTCGATACAGCACGTAATAGTGGCCGGATTGTAATGAATGATACCTTAATCAAAAGCTCTGATCATCAGTATAAATACAACTATAAAATATGTATACATTTCAGCAAAAAAATTGTATACAAAAAAATCAGCAAATCTGCAAAGGGGTTAGCCTTTGCAAATTTTCGAATTTCATTGTTTATTCGATACAACACGTTATAGTGGCCCGATTGTAATGAATGATACCTTAATCAAAAGCTCTGATCATCAGTATAAATACTACTATAAAATATGTATACATTTCAGCAACAAAATTGTGTACAAAAAATCTGCAAAGGGGTTAGCCTTTGCAAATTTATGAATTTCATTGTTTATTCGATACAGCACGTAATAGTGGCCGGATTGTAATGAATGATACCTTAATCAAAAGCTCTGATCATCAGTATTAATACTACTATAAAATATGTATACATTTCAGCAACAAAATTGTATACAAAAAATCTGCAAAGGAGTTAGCCTTTGCAAATTTACGAATTTCATTGTTTATTCGATACAAGACGTTATAGTGGCCCGATTGTAATGAATGATACCTTAATCAAAAGCTCTGATCATCAGTATAAATACTACTATAAAATATGTATACATTTCAGCATTAAAATTTACAAAAAATCTGCAAAGGGGTTAGCCTTTGCAAATTTACGAATTTCATTGTTTATTCGATACAGCACGTAATAGTGGCCGGATTGTAATTAATGATACCTTAATCAAAAGCTCTGATCATCAGTATAAATACTACTATAAAATATGTATACATTTCAGCAACAAAATTGTATACAAAAAAATCAGCAAATCTGCAAAGGGGTTAGCCTTTGCAAATTTACGAATTTCATTGTTTATTCGATACAACACGTTATAGTGGCCCGATTGTAATGAATGATACCTTAATCAAAAGCTCTGATCATCAGTATAAATACTACTATAAAATATGTATACATTTCAGCAACAAAATTGTATACAAAAAATCTGCAAAGGGGTTATCCTTTGCAAATTTACGAATTTCATTGTTTATTCGATACAGCACGTAATAGTGGCCGGATTGTAATGAATGATACCTAAATCAAAAGCTCTGATCATCAGTATAAATACTACTATAAAATATGTATACATTTCAGCAAAAAATTTGTATACAAAAAAATCAGCAAATCTGCAAAGGGGTTAGCCTTTGCAAATTTACGAATTTCCTTGTTTATTCAATACAACACGTTATAGTAGCCCGATTGTAATGAATGATACCTTAATCAAAAGCTCTGATCATCAGTATAAATACTACTATAAAATATGTATACATTTCAGCAAAAAAATTGTATACAAAAATCTGCAAAGGGGTTAGCCTTTGCAAATTTACGAATTTCATTGTTTATTCGATACATCACGTAATAGTGGCCGGATTGTAATGAATGATACCTTAATCAAAAGCTCTGATCATCAGTATAAATACTACTATAAAATATGTATACATTTCAGCAACAAAATTGTATACAAAAAAATCAGCAAATCTGCAAAGGGGTTAGCCTTTGCAAATTTACGAATTTCATTGTTTATTCGATACAACACGTTATAGTGGCCCGATTGTAATGAATGATACCTTAATCAAAAGCTCTGATCATCAGTATAAATACTACTATAAAATATGTATACATTTCAGCAACAAAATTGTATACAAAAAATCTGCAAAGGGGTTAGCCTTTGCAAATTTACGAATTTCATTGTTTATTCGATACAGCACGTAATAGTGGCCCGATTGTAATGAATGATATCTTAATCAAAAGCTCTGATCATCAGTATAAATACTACTATAAAATATGTATACATTTCAGCAAAAAAATTGTATAAGAAAAATCTGCAGAGGGGTTAGCCTTTGCAAATTTACGAATTTCATTGTTTATTCGATACAGCACGTTATAGTGGCCGGATTGTAATGAATGATACCTTAATCAAAAGCTCTGATCATCAGTATAAATACTACTATAAAATATGTATACATTTCAGCAAAAAAATTATATACAAAAAATCAGCAAATCTGCAAAGGGGTTAGCCTTTGCAAATTTACGAATTTCATTGTTTATTCGATACAGCACGTTATAGTGGCCCGATTGTAATGAATGATACCTTAATCAAAAGCTCTGACCATCAGTATAAATACTACTATAAAATATGTATACATTTCAGCAACAAAATTGTATACGAAAATCTGCAAAGGGGTTAGCCTTTGCAAATTTACGAATTTCATTGCTTATTCGATATAGCACGTAATAGTGGCCGGATTGTAATGAATGATACCTTAATCAAAAGCTCTGATCATCAGTATAAATACTACTATAAAATATGTATAGATTTCAGCAAAAAAATTGTATACAAAAAATCTGCAAAGGAGTTAGCCTTTGCAAATTTACGAATTTCATTGTTTATTCGATACAGCACGTAATAGTGGCCGAAATGTAATGAATGATACCTTAATCAAAAGCTTTGATCATCAGTATAAATACTACTATAAAATATGTATACATTTCAGCAAAAAAAATTGTATACAAAAAAATCAGCAAACCTGCAAAGGGGTTAGCCTTTGCAAATTTACGGATTTCATTGTTTATTCGATACAGCACGTAATAGTGGCCCGATTGTAATGAATGATACCTTAATCAAAAGCTCTGATCATCAGTATAAATACTACTATAAAATATGTATACATTTCATCAAAAAATTTGTATATAAAAAAATCAGCAAGTCTGCAAAGGGGTTAGCCTTTGCAAATTTACGAATTTCATTGTTTATTCGATACAACACGTTATAGTGGCCCGATTGTAATGAATGATACCTTAATCAAAAGCTCTGATCATCAGTATAAATACTACTATAAAATATGTATACATTTCAGCAACAAAATTGTATACAAAAAAATCTGCAAAGGGGTTAGCCTTTGCAAATTTACGAATTTCATTGTTTATTCGATACAGCACGTAATAGGGGCCGGATTGTAATGAATGATACCTTAATCAAAAGCTCTGATCATCAGTATAAATACTACTATAAAATATGTATACATTTCATCAAAAAATTTGTATATAAAAAAATCAGCAAGTCTGCAAAGGGGTTAGCCTTTGCAAATTTACGAATTTCATTGTTTATTCGATACAACACGTTATAGTGGCCCGATTGTAATGAATGATACCTTAATCAAAAGCTCTGATCATCAGTATAAATACTACTATAAAATATGTATACATTTCAGCAACAAAATTGTATACAAAAAATCTGCAAAGGGGTTAGCCTTTGCAAATTTACGAATTTCATTGTTTATTCGATACAGCACGTAATAGTGGCCGGATTGTAATGAATGATACCTTAATCAAAAGCTCTGATCATCAGTATAAATACTACTATAAAATATGTGTACATTTCAGCAAAAAAATTGTATACAAAAAATCTGTAAAGGGGTTAGTCTTTGCAAATTTACGAATTTCATTGTTTATTTGATACAACACGTTATAGTGGCCCGATTGTAATGAATGATACCTTAATCAAAAGCTCTGATCATCAGTATAAATACTACTATAAAATATGTATCCATTTCAGCAACAAAATTGTATACAAAAAATCTGCAAATCTGCAAAGGGGTTAGCATTTGCAAATTTACGAATTTCATTGTTTATTCGATACAGCACGTAATAGTGGCCGGATTGTAATGAATGATACCTTAATCAAAAGCTCTGGTCATCAGTATAAATACTACTATAAAATATGTATACATTTCAGCAAAAAAATTATATACAAAAAAATCAGCAAATCTGCAAAGGGGTTAGCCTTTGCAAATTTACGAATTTCATTGTTTATTCGATACAGCACGTAATAGTGGCCGGATTGTAATGAATGATACCTTAATCAAAAGCTCTGATCATCAGTATAAATACTACTATAAAATATGTATACATTTCAGCAAAAAAATTGTATACAAAAAAATCAGCAAATCTGCAAAGGGGTTAGCCTTTGCAAATTTACGAATTTCATTGTTTATTCGATACAACACGTTATAGTGGCCCGATTGTAATGAATGATACCTTAATCAAAAGCTCTGATCATCAGTATAAATACTACTATAAAATATGTATACATTTCAGCAAAAAATTTGTATACAAAAAAATCAGCAAATCTGCAAAGGGGTTAGCCTTTGCAAATTTACGAATTTCATTGTTTATTCGATACAACAAGTTATAGTGGCCCGATTGTAATGAATGATACCTTAATCAAAAGCTCTGATCATCAGTATAAATACTACTATAAAATATGTATACATTTCAGCAACAAAATTGTATACCAAAAAATCAGCAAATCTGCAAAGGGGTTAGCCTTTGCAAATTTACGAATTTCATTGTTTATTTGATACAACACGTTATAGTGGCCCGATTGTAATGAATGATACCTTAATCAAAAGCTCTGATCATCAGTATAAATACTACTATAAAATATGTATCCATTTCAGCAACAAAATTGTATACAAAAAATCTGCAAATCTGCAAAGGGGTTAGCATTTGCAAATTTACGAATTTCATTGTTTATTCGATACAGCACGTAATAGTGGCCGGATTGTAATGAATGATACCTTAATCAAAAGCTCTGATCATCAGTATAAATACTACTATAAAATATGTATACATTTCAGCAAAAAAATTGTATACAAAAAAATCAGCAAATCTACAAAGGGGTTAGCCTTTGCAAATTTACGAATTTCATTGTTTATTCGATACAACACGTTATAGTGGCCCGATTGTAATAAATGATACCTTAATCAAAAGCTCTGATCATCAGTATAAATACTACTATAAAATATGTATACATTTCAGCAAAAAAATTGTATACAAAAAATCTGCAAAGGGGTTAGCCTTTGCAAATTTACGAATTTCATTGTTTATTCGATACAGCACGTAATAGTGGCCGGATTGTAATGAATGATACCTTAATCAAAAGCTCTGATCATCAGTATAAATACTACTATAAAATATGTATACATTTCAGCAAAAAAATTATATACAAAAAAATCAGCAAATCTGCAAAGGGGTTAGCCTTCGCAAATTTACGAATTTCATTGTTTATTCGATACAGCACGTAATAGTGGCCGGATTGTAATGAATGATACCTTAATCAAAAGCTCTGATCATCAGTATAAATACAACTATAAAATATGTATACATTTCAGCAAAAAAATTGTATACAAAAAAATCAGCAAATCTGCAAAGGGGTTAGCCTTTGCAAATTTTCGAATTTCATTGTTTATTCGATACAACACGTTATAGTGGCCCGATTGTAATGAATGATACCTTAATCAAAAGCTCTGATCATCAGTATAAATACTACTATAAAATATGTATACATTTCAGCAACAAAATTGTGTACAAAAAATCTGCAAAGGGGTTAGCCTTTGCAAATTTATGAATTTCATTGTTTATTCGATACAGCACGTAATAGTGGCCGGATTGTAATGAATGATACCTTAATCAAAAGCTCTGATCATCAGTATTAATACTACTATAAAATATGTATACATTTCAGCAACAAAATTGTATACAAAAAATCTGCAAAGGAGTTAGCCTTTGCAAATTTACGAATTTCATTGTTTATTCGATACAACACGTTATAGTGGCCCGATTGTAATGAATGATACCTTAATCAAAAGCTCTGATCATCAGTATAAATACTACTATAAAATATGTATACATTTCAGCATTAAAATTTACAAAAAATCTGCAAAGGGGTTAGCCTTTGCAAATTTACGAATTTCATTGTTTATTCGATACAGCACGTAATAGTGGCCGGATTGTAATTAATGATACCTTAATCAAAAGCTCTGATCATCAGTATAAATACTACTATAAAATATGTATACATTTCAGCAACAAAATTGTATACAAAAAAATCAGCAAATCTGCAAAGGGGTTAGCCTTTGCAAATTTACGAATTTCATTGTTTATTCGATACAACACGTTATAGTGGCCCGATTGTAATGAATGATACCTTAATCAAAAGCTCTGATCATCAGTATAAATACTACTATAAAATATGTATACATTTCAGCAACAAAATTGTATACAAAAAATCTGCAAAGGGGTTATCCTTTGCAAATTTACGAATTTCATTGTTTATTCGATACAGCACGTAATAGTGGCCGGATTGTAATGAATGATACCTAAATCAAAAGCTCTGATCATCAGTATAAATACTACTATAAAATATGTATACATTTCAGCAAAAAATTTGTATACAAAAAAATCAGCAAATCTGCAAAGGGGTTAGCCTTTGCAAATTTACGAATTTCCTTGTTTATTCAATACAACACGTTATAGTAGCCCGATTGTAATGAATGATACCTTAATCAAAAGCTCTGATCATCAGTATAAATACTACTATAAAATATGTATACATTTCAGCAAAAAAATTGTATACAAAAATCTGCAAAGGGGTTAGCCTTTGCAAATTTACGAATTTCATTGTTTATTCGATACATCACGTAATAGTGGCCGGATTGTAATGAATGATACCTTAATCAAAAGCTCTGATCATCAGTATAAATACTACTATAAAATATGTATACATTTCAGCAACAAAATTGTATACAAAAAAATCAGCAAATCTGCAAAGGGGTTAGCCTTTGCAAATTTACGAATTTCATTGTTTATTCGATACAACACGTTATAGTGGCCCGATTGTAATGAATGATACCTTAATCAAAAGCTCTGATCATCAGTATAAATACTACTATAAAATATGTATACATTTCAGCAACAAAATTGTATACAAAAAATCTGCAAAGGGGTTAGCCTTTGCAAATTTACGAATTTCATTGTTTATTCGATACAGCACGTAATAGTGGCCCGATTGTAATGAATGATATCTTAATCAAAAGCTCTGATCATCAGTATAAATACTACTATAAAATATGTATACATTTCAGCAAAAAAATTGTATAAGAAAAATCTGCAGAGGGGTTAGCCTTTGCAAATTTACGAATTTCATTGTTTATTCGATACAGCACGTTATAGTGGCCGGATTGTAATGAATGATACCTTAATCAAAAGCTCTGATCATCAGTATAAATACTACTATAAAATATGTATACATTTCAGCAAAAAAATTATATACAAAAAATCAGCAAATCTGCAAAGGGGTTAGCCTTTGCAAATTTACGAATTTCATTGTTTATTCGATACAGCACGTTATAGTGGCCCGATTGTAATGAATGATACCTTAATCAAAAGCTCTGACCATCAGTATAAATACTACTATAAAATATGTATACATTTCAGCAACAAAATTGTATACGAAAATCTGCAAAGGGGTTAGCCTTTGCAAATTTACGAATTTCATTGCTTATTCGATATAGCACGTAATAGTGGCCGGATTGTAATGAATGATACCTTAATCAAAAGCTCTGATCATCAGTATAAATACTACTATAAAATATGTATAGATTTCAGCAAAAAAATTGTATACAAAAAATCTGCAAAGGAGTTAGCCTTTGCAAATTTACGAATTTCATTGTTTATTCGATACAGCACGTAATAGTGGCCGAAATGTAATGAATGATACCTTAATCAAAAGCTTTGATCATCAGTATAAATACTACTATAAAATATGTATACATTTCAGCAAAAAAAATTGTATACAAAAAAATCAGCAAACCTGCAAAGGGGTTAGCCTTTGCAAATTTACGGATTTCATTGTTTATTCGATACAGCACGTAATAGTGGCCCGATTGTAATGAATGATACCTTAATCAAAAGCTCTGACCATCAGTATAAATAATACTATAAAATATGTATACATTTCAGCAAAAAAATTGTATACAAAAAATCTGCAAAGGGGTTAGCCTTTGCAAATTTACGAATTTCATTGTTAATTCGATACAGCACGTAATAGTGGCCGGATTGTAATGAATGATACCTTAATCAAAAGCTCTGATCATCAGTATAAATACTACTATAAAATATGTATACATTTCAGCAAAAAATTTGTATACAAAAAAATCAGCAAATCTACAAAGGGGTTAGCCTTTGCAAATTTACGAATTTCATTGTTTATTCGATACAACACGTTATAGTGGCCCGATTGTAATGAATGATACCTTAATCAAAAGCTCTGATCATCAGTATAAATACTACTATAAAATATGTATACATTTCAGCAACAAAATTGTATACAAAAAAATCTGCAAAGGGGTTAGCCTTTGCAAATTTACGAATTTCATTGTTTATTCGATACAGCACGTAATAGGGGCCGGATTGTAATGAATGATACCTTAATCAAAAGCTCTGATCATCAGTATAAATACTACTATAAAATATGTATACATTTCATCAAAAAATTTGTATATAAAAAAATCAGCAAGTCTGCAAAGGGGTTAGCCTTTGCAAATTTACGAATTTCATTGTTTATTCGATACAACACGTTATAGTGGCCCGATTGTAATGAATGATACCTTAATCAAAAGCTCTGATCATCAGTATAAATACTACTATAAAATATGTATACATTTCAGCAACAAAATTGTATACAAAAAATCTGCAAAGGGGTTAGCCTTTGCAAATTTACGAATTTCATTGTTTATTCGATACAGCACGTAATAGTGGCCGGATTGTAATGAATGATACCTTAATCAAAAGCTCTGATCATCAGTATAAATACTACTATAAAATATGTGTACATTTCAGCAAAAAAATTGTGTACAAAAAATCTGTAAAGGGGTTAGTCTTTGCAAATTTACGAATTTCATTGTTTATTTGATACAACACGTTATAGTGGCCCGATTGTAATGAATGATACCTTAATCAAAAGCTCTGATCATCAGTATAAATACTACTATAAAATATGTATCCATTTCAGCAACAAAATTGTATACAAAAAATCTGCAAATCTGCAAAGGGGTTAGCATTTGCAAATTTACGAATTTCATTGTTTATTCGATACAGCACGTAATAGTGGCCGGATTGTAATGAATGATACCTTAATCAAAAGCTCTGGTCATCAGTATAAATACTACTATAAAATATGTATACATTTCAGCAAAAAAATTATATACAAAAAAATCAGCAAATCTGCAAAGGGGTTAGCCTTTGCAAATTTACGAATTTCATTGTTTATTCGATACAGCACGTAATAGTGGCCGGATTGTAATGAATGATACCTTAATCAAAAGCTCTGATCATCAGTATAAATACTACTATAAAATATGTATACATTTCAGCAAAAAAATTGTATACAAAAAAATCAGCAAATCTGCAAAGGGGTTAGCCTTTGCAAATTTACGAATTTCATTGTTTATTCGATACAACACGTTATAGTGGCCCGATTGTAATGAATGATACCTTAATCAAAAGCTCTGATCATCAGTATAAATACTACTATAAAATATGTATACATTTCAGCAAAAAATTTGTATACAAAAAAATCAGCAAATCTGCAAAGGGGTTAGCCTTTGCAAATTTACGAATTTCATTGTTTATTCGATACAACAAGTTATAGTGGCCCGATTGTAATGAATGATACCTTAATCAAAAGGTCTGATCATCAGTATATATACTACTATAAAATATGTATACATTTCAGCAACAAAATTGTATACAAAAAATCTGCAAAGGGGTTAGCCTTTGCAAATTTACGAATTTCATTGTTTATTCGATACAGCACGTAATAGTGGCCGGATTGTAATGGATGATACCTTAATCAAAAGCTCTGACCATCAGTATAAATACTACTATAAAATATGTATACATTTCAGCAACAAAATTGTATACAAAAAATCTGCAAAGGGGTTAGCCTTTGCAAATTTACGAATTTCATTGTTTATTCGATACAGCACGTAATAGTGGCCCGATTGTAATGAATAATATCTTAATCAAAAGCTCTGATCATCAGTATAAATACTACTATAAAATATGTATACATTTCAGCAAAAAAATTGTATAAGAAAAATCTGCAGAGGGGTTAGCCTTTGCAAATTTACGAATTTCATTGTTTATTCGATACAGCACGTTATAGTGGCCGGATTGTAATGAATGATACCTTAATCAAAAGCTCTGATCATCAGTATAAATACTACTATAAAATATGTATACATTTCAGCAACAAAATTGTATACAAAAAATCTGCAAATCTGCAAAGGGGTTAGCATTTGCAAATTTACGAATTTCATTGTTTATTCGATACAGCACGTAATAGTGGCCGGATTGTAATGAATGATACCTTAATCAAAAGCTCTGATCATCAGTATAAATACTACTATAAAATATGTATACATTTCAGCAAAAAAATTGTATACAAAAAAATCAGCAAATCTGCAAAGGGGTTAGCCTTTGCAAATTTACGAATTTCATTGTTTATTTGATACAACACGTTATAGTGGCCCGATTGTAATGAATGATACCTTAATCAAAAGCTCTGATCATCAGTATAAATACTACTATAAAATATGTATACATTTCAGCAAAAAAATTGTATACAAAAAATCTGCAAAGGGGTTAGCCTTTGCAAATTTACGAATTTCATTGTTTATTCGATACAGCACGTAATAGTGGCCGGATTGTAATGAATGATACCTTAATCAAAAGCTCTGATCATCAGTATAAATACTACTATAAAATATGTTTACATTTCAGCAAAAAAATTATATACAAAAAAATCAGCAAATCTGCAAAGGGGTTAGCCTTTGCAAATTTACGAATTTCATTGTTTATTCGATACAGCACGTAATAGTGGCCGGATTGTAATGAATGATACCTTAATCAAAAGCTCTGATCATCAGTATAAATACTACTATAAAATATGTATGCATTTCAGCAAAAAAATTGTATACAAAAAAATCAGCAAATCTGCAAAGGGGTTAGCCTTTGCAAATTTACGAATTTCATTGTTTATTCGATACAACACGTTATAGTGGCCCGATTGTAATGAATGATACCTTAATCAAAAGCTCTGATCATCAGTATAAATACTACTATAAAATATGTATACATTTCAGCAAAAAATTTGTATACAAAAAAATCAGCAAATCTGCAAAGGGGTTAGCCTTTGCAAATTTACGAATTTCATTGTTTATTTGATACAACACGTTATAGTGGCCCGATTGTAATGAATGATACCTTAATCAAAAGCTCTGATCATCAGTATAAATACTACTATAAAATATGTATCCATTTCAGCAACAAAATTGTATACAAAAAATCTGCAAATCTGCAAAGGGGTTAGCATTTGCAAATTTACGAATTTCATTGTTTATTCGATACAGCACGTAATAGTGGCCGGATTGTAATCAATGATACCTTAATCAAAAGCTCTGATCATCAGTATAAATACTACTATAAAATATGTATACATTTCAGCAAAAAAATTGTATACAAAAAAATCAGCAAATCTGCAAAGGGGTTAGCCTTTGCAAATTTACGAATTTCATTGTTTATTCGATACAACACGTTATAGTGGCCCGATTGTAATAAATGATACCTTAATCAAAAGCTCTGATCATCAGTATAAATACTACTATAAAATATGTATACATTTCAGCAAAAAAATTGTATACAAAAAATCTGCAAAGGGGTTAGCCTTTGCAAATTTACGAATTTCATTGTTTATTCGATACAGCACGTAATAGTGGCCGGATTGTAATGAATGATACCTTAATCAAAAGCTCTGATCATCAGTATAAATACTACTATAAAATATGTATACATTTCAGCAAAAAAATTATATACAAAAAAATCAGCAAATCTGCAAAGGGGTTAGCCTTTGCAAATTTACGAATTTCATTGTTTATTCGATACAGCACGTAATAGTGGCCGGATTGTAATGAATGATACCTTAATCAAAAGCTCTGATCATCAGTATAAATACTACTATAAAATATGTATACATTTCAGCAAAAAAATTGTATACAAAAAAATCAGCAAATCTGCAAAGGGGTTAGCCTTTGCAAATTTACGAATTTCATTGTTTATTCGATACAACACGTTATAGTGGCCCGATTGTAATGAATGATACCTTAATCAAAAGCTCTGATCATCAGTATAAATACTACTATAAAATATGTATACATTTCAGCAAAAAAATTGTATACAAAAAATCTGCAAAGGGGTTAGCCTTTGCAAATTTACGAATTTCATTGTTTATTCGATACAGCACGTAATAGTGGCCGGATTGTAATGAATGATACCTTAATCAAAAGCTCTGATCATCAGTATAAATACTACTATAAAATATGTATACATTTCAGCAACAAAAATTGTATACAAAAAATCTGCAAAGGGGTTAGCCTTTGCAAATTTACGAATTTCATTGTTTATTCGATACAGCACGTAATAGTGGCCGGATTGTAATGATTGATACCTTAATCAAAAGCTCTGACCATCAGTATAAATACTACTATAAAATATGTATACATTTCAGCAACAAAATTGTATACAAAAAAATCAGCAAATCTGCAAAGGGGTTAGCCTTTGCAAATTTACGAATTTCATTGTTTATTCGATACAGCACGTAATAGTGGCCCGATTGTAATGAATGATATCTTAATCAAAAGCTCTGATCATCAGTATAAATACTACTATAAAATATGTATACATTTCAGCAAAAAAATTGTATAAGAAAAATCTGCAGAGGGGTTAGCCTTTGCAAATTTACGAATTTCATTGTTTATTCGATACAGCACGTTATAGTGGCCGGATTGTAATGAATGATACCTTAATCAAAAGCTCTGATCATCAGTATAAATACTACTATAAAATATGTATACATTTCAGCAAAAAAATTGTATACAAAAAAATCAGCAAATCTGCAAAGGGGTTAGCCTTTGCAAATTTACGAATTTCATTGTTTATTCGATACAACACGTTATAGTGGCCCGATTGTAATAAATGATACCTTAATCAAAAGCTCTGATCATCAGTATAAATACTACTATAAAATATGTATACATTTCAGCAAAAAAATTGTATACAAAAAATCTGCAAAGGGGTTAGCCTTTGCAAATTTACGAATTTCATTGTTTATTCGATACAGCACGTAATAGTGGCCGGATTGTAATGAATGATACCTTAATCAAAAGCTCTGATCATCAGTATAAATACTACTATAAAATATGTATACATTTCAGCAAAAAAATTATATACAAAAAAATCAGCAAATCTGCAAAGGGGTTAGCCTTTGCAAATTTACGAATTTCATTGTTTATTCGATACAGCACGTAATAGTGGCCGGATTGTAATGAATGATACCTTAATCAAAAGCTCTGATCATCAGTATAAATACTACTATAAAATATGTATACATTTCAGCAAAAAAATTGTATACAAAAAAATCAGCAAATCTGCAAAGGGGTTAGCCTTTGCAAATTTACGAATTTCATTGTTTATTCGATACAACACGTTATAGTGGCCCGATTGTAATGAATGATACCTTAATCAAAAGCTCTGATCATCAGTATAAATACTACTATAAAATATGTATACATTTCAGCAAAAAAATTGTATACAAAAAAATCAGCAAATCTGCAAAGGGGTTAGCCTTTGCAAATTTACGAATTTCATTGTTTATTCTATACAACACGTTATAGTGGCCCGATTGTAATGAATGATACCTTAATCAAAAGCTCTGATCATCAATATAAATACTACTATAAAATATGTATACATTTCAGCAACAAAATTGTATACAAAAAATCTGCAAAGGGGTTAGCCTTTGCAAATTTACGAATTTCATTGTTTATTCGATACAGCACGTAATAGTGGCCGGATTGTAATGAATGATACCTTAATCAAAAGCTCTGACCATCAGTATAAATACTACTATAAAATATGTATACATTTCAGCAACAAAATTGTATACAAAAAATCTGCAAAGGGGTTAGCCTTTGCAAATTTACGAATTTCATTGTTTATTCGATACAGCACGTAATAGTGGCCCGATTGTAATGAATGATATCTTAATCAAAAGCTCTGATCATCAGTATAAATACTACTATAAAATATGTATACATTTCAGCAAAAAAATTGTATAAGAAAAATCTGCAGAGGGGTTAGCCTTTGCAAATTTACGAATTTCATTGTTTATTCGATACAGCACGTTATAGTGGCCGGATTGTAATGAATGATACCTTAATCAAAAGCTCTGATCATCAGTATAAATACTACTATAAAATATGTATACATTTCAGCAAAAAAATTGTATACAAAAAAATCAGCAAATCTGCAAAGGGGTTAGCCTTTGCAAATTTACGAATTTCATTGTTTATTCGATACAGCACGTTATAGTGGCCCGATTGTAATGAATGATACCTTAATCAAAAGCTCTGACCATCAGTATAAATACTACTATAAAATATGTATACATTTCAGCAACAAAATTGTATACGAAAATCTGCAAAGGGGTTAGCCTTTGCAAATTTACGAATTTCATTGCTTATTCGATATAGCACGTAATAGTGGCCGGATTGTAATGAATGATACCTTAATCAAAAGCTCTGATCATCAGTATAAATACTACTATAAAATATGTATAGATTTCATTAAAAAAATTGTATACAAAAAATCTGCAAAGGAGTTAGCCTTTGCAAATTTACGAATTTCATTGTTTATTCGATACAGCACGTAATAGTGGCCGGATTGTAATGAATGATACCTTAATCAAAAGCTTTGATCATCAGTATAAATACTACTATAAAATATGTATACATTTCAGCAAAAAAAATTGTATACAAAAAAATCAGCAAATCTGCAAAGGGGTTAGCCTTTGCAAATTTACGAATTTCATTGTTTATTCGATACAGCACGTAATAGTGGCCCGATTGTAATGAATGATACCTTAATCAAAAGCTCTGACCATCAGTATAAATAATACTATAAAATATGTATACATTTCAGCAAAAAAATTGTATACAAAAAATCTGCAAAGGGGTTAGCCTTTGCAAATTTACGAATTTCATTGTTAATTCGATACAGCACGTAATAGTGGCCGGATTGTAATGAATGATACCTTAATCAAAAGCTCTGATCATCAGTATAAATACTACTATAAAATATGTGTACATTTCAGCAAAAAAATTGTATACAAAAAAAACAGCAAATCTGCAAAGGGGTTAGCCTTTGCAAATTTACGAATTTCATTGTTTATTTGATACAACACGTTATAGTGGCCCGATTGTAATGAATGATACTTAATCAAAAGCTCTGATCATCAGTATAAATACTACTATAAAATATGTATCCATTTCAGTAACAAAATTGTATACAAAAAATCTGCAAATCTGCAAAGGGGTTAGCATTTGCAAATTTACGAATTTCATTGTTTATTCGATACAGCACGTAATAGTGGCCGGATTGTAATGAATGATACCTTAATCAAAAGCTCTGATCATCAGTATAAATACTACTATAAAATATGTATACATTTCAGCAACAAAATTGTATACAAAAAAATCAGCAAATCTGCAAAGGGGTTAGCCTTTGCAAATTTACGAATTTCATTGTTTATTCGATACAACACGTTATAGTGGCCCGATTGTAATAAATGATACCTTAATCAAAAGCTCTGATCATCAGTATAAATACTACTATAAAATATGTATACATTTCAGCAAAAAAATTGTATACAAAAAATCTGCAAAGGGGTTAGCCTTTGCAAATTTACGAATTTCATTGTTTATTCGATACAGCACGTAATAGTGGCCGGATTGTAATGAATGATACCTTAATCAAAAGCTCTGATCATCAGTATAAATACTACTATAAAATATGTATACATTTCAGCAAAAAAATTATATACAAAAAAATCAGCAAATCTGCAAAGGGGTTAGCCTTTGCAAATTTACGAATTTCATTGTTTATTCGATACAGCACGTAATAGTGGCCGGATTGTAATGAATGATACCTTAATCAAAAGCTCTGATCATCAGTATAAATACTACTATAAAATATGTATACATTTCAGCAAAAAAATTGTATACAAAAAAATCAGCAAATCTGCAAAGGGGTTAGCCTTTGCAAATTTTCGAATTTCATTGTTTATTCGATACAACACGTTATAGTGGCCCGATTGTAATGAATGATACCTTAATCAAAAGCTCTGATCATCAGTATAAATACTACTATAAAATATGTATACATTTCAGCAACAAAATTGTGTACAAAAAATCTGCAAAGGGGTTAGCCTTTGCAAATTTATGAATTTCATTGTTTATTCGATACAGCACGTAATAGTGGCCGGATTGTAATGAATGATACCTTAATCAAAAGCTCTGATCATCAGTATAAATACTACTATAAAATATGTATACATTTCAGCATTAAAATTGTATACAAAAAATCTGCAAAGGGGTTAGCCTTTGCAAATTTACGAATTTCATTGTTTATTCGATACAGCACGTAATAGTGGCCGGATTGTAATGAATGATACCTTAATCAAAAGCTCTGATCATCAGTATAAATACTACTATAAAATATGTATACATTTCAGCAACAAAATTGTATACAAAAAAATCAGCAAATCTGCAAAGGGGTTAGCCTTTGCAAATTTACGAATTTCATTGTTTATTCGATACAACACGTTATAGTGGCCCGATTGAAATGAATGATACCTTAATCAAAAGCTCTGATCATCAGTATAAATACTACTATAAAATATGTATACATTTCAGCAACAAAATTGTATACAAAAAATCTGCAAAGGGGTTATCCTTTGCAAATTTACAAATTTCATTGTTTATTCGATACAGCACGTAATAGTGGCCGGATTGTAATGAATGATACCTAAATCAAAAGCTCTGATCATCAGTATAAATACTACTATAAAATATGTATACATTTCAGCAAAAAATTTGTATACAAAAAAATCAGCAAATCTGCAAAGGGGTTAGCCTTTGCAAATTTACGAATTTCCTTGTTTATTCAATACAACACGTTATAGTAGCCCGATTGTAATGAATGATACCTTAATCAAAAGCTCTGATCATCAGTATAAATACTACTATAAAATATGTATACATTTCAGCAAAAAAATTGTATACAAAAAATCTGCAAATGGGTTAGCCTTTGCAAATTTACGAATTTCATTGTTTATTCGATACAGCACGTAATAGTGGCCGGATTGTAATGAATGATACCTTAATCAAAAGCTCTGATCATCAGTATAAATACTACTATAAAATATGTATACATTTCAGCAAAAAAATTATATACAAAAAAATCAGCAAATCTGCAAAGGGGTTAGCCTTTGCAAATTTACGAATTTCATTGTTTATTCGATACAGCACGTAATAGTGGCCGGATTGTAATGAATGATACCTTAATCAAAAGCTCTGATCATCAGTATAAATACTACTATAAAATATGTATACATTTCAGCAAAAAAATTGTATACAAAAAAATCAGCAAATCTGCAAAGGGGTTAGCCTTTGCAAATTTTCGAATTTCATTGTTTATTCGATACAACACGTTATAGTGGCCCGATTGTAATGAATGATACCTTAATCAAAAGCTCTGATCATCAGTATAAATACTACTATAAAATATGTATACATTTCAGCAACAAAATTGTGTACAAAAAATCTGCAAAGGGGTTAGCCTTTGCAAATTTATGAATTTCATTGTTTATTCGATACAGCACGTAATAGTGGCCGGATTGTAATGAATGATACCTTAATCAAAAGCTCTGATCATCAGTATAAATACTACTATAAAATATGTGTACATTTCAGCATTAAAATTGTATACAAAAAATCTGCAAAGGGGTTAGCCTTTGCAAATTTACGAATTTCATTGTTTATTCGATACAGCACGTAATAGTGGCCGGATTGTAATGAATGATACCTTAATCAAAAGCTCTGATCATCAGTATAAATACTACTATAAAATATGTATACATTTCAGCAACAAAATTGTATACAAAAAAATCAGCAAATCTGCAAAGGGGTTAGCCTTTGCAAATTTACGAATTTCATTGTTTATTCGATACAACACGTTATAGTGGCCCGATTGTAATGAATGATACCTTAATCAAAAGCTCTGATCATCAGTATAAATACTACTATAAAATATGTATACATTTCAGCAACAAAATTGTATACAAAAAATCTGCAAAGGGGTTATCCTTTGCAAATTTACAAATTTCATTGTTTATTCGATACAGCACGTAATAGTGGCCGGATTGTAATGAATGATACCTAAATCAAAAGCTCTGATCATCAGTATAAATACTACTATAAAATATGTATACATTTCAGCAAAAAATTTGTATACAAAAAAATCAGCAAATCTGCAAAGGGGTTAGCCTTTGCAAATTTACGAATTTCCTTGTTTATTCAATACAACACGTTATAGTAGCCCGATTGTAATGAATGATACCTTAATCAAAAGCTCTGATCATCAGTATAAATACTACTATAAAATATGTATACATTTCAGCAAAAAAATTGTATACAAAAAATCTGCAAAGGGGTTAGCCTTTGCAAATTTACGAATTTCATTGTTTATTCGATACATCACGTAATAGTGGCCGGATTGTAATGAATGATACCTTAATCAAAAGCTCTGATCATCAGTATAAATACTACTATAAAATATGTATACATTTCAGCAACAAAATTGTATACAAAAAAATCAGCAAATCTGCAAAGGGGTTAGCCTTTGCAAATTTACGAATTTCATTGTTTATTCGATACAGCACGTAATAGTGGCCCGATTGTAATGAATGATACCTTAATCAAAAGCTCTGATCATCAGTATAAATACTACTATAAAATATGTATACATTTCAGCAACAAAATTGTATACAAAAAATCTGCAAAGGGGTTAGCCTTTGCAAATTTACGAATTTCATTGTTTATTCGATACAGCACGTAATAGTGGCCGGATTGTAATGAATGATACCTTAATCAAAAGCTCTGATCATCAGTATAAATACTACTATAAAATATGTATACATTTCAGCAAAAAATTTGTATACAAAAAAATCAGCAAATCTGCAAAGGGGTTAGCCTTTGCAAATTTACGAATTTCATTGTTTATTCAATACAACACGTTATAGTGGCCCGATTGTAATGAATGATACCTTAATCAAAAGCTCTGATCATCAGTATAAATACTACTATAAAATATGTATACATTTCAGCAACAAAAATTGTATACAAAAAAATCAGCAAATCTGCAAAGGGGTTAGCCTTTGCAAATTTACGAATTTCATTGTTTATTCGATACAACACGTTATGGTGGCCCGATTGTAATGAATGATACCTTAATCAAAAGCTCTGATCATCAGTATAAATACTACATTAAAATATGTATACATTTCAGCAACAAAATTGTATACAAAAAATCTGCAAAGGGGTTAGCCTTTGCAAATTTACGAATTTCATTGTTTATTCAATACACCACGTAATAGTGGCCGGATTGTAATGAATGATACCTTAATCAAAAGCTCTGATCATCAGTATAAATACAACTATAAAATATGTATACATTTCAGCAAAAAAATTGTATACAAAAAAATCAGCAAATCTGCAAAGGGGTTAGCCTTTGCAAATTTACGAATTTCATTGTTTATTCAATACAACACGTTATGGTGGCCCGATTGTAATGAATGATACCTTAATCAAAAGCTCTGATCATCAGTATAAATACTACTATAAAATATGTATACATTTCAGCAAAAAAAAATTTATACAAAAAAATCAGCAAATCTGCAAAGGGGTTAGCCTTTGCAAATTTACGAATTTCATTGTTTATTCGATACAACACGTTATAGTGGCCCGATTGTAATGAATGATACCTTAATCAAAAGCTCTGATCATCAGTATAAATACTACTATAAAATATGTATACATTTCAGCAACAAAATTGTATACAAAAAAATCAGCAAATCTGCAAAGGGGTTAGCCTTTGCAAATTTACGAATTTCATTGTTTATTCAATACAACACGTTATAGTTGCCCGATTGTAATGAATGATACCTTAATCAAAAGCTCTGATCATCAGTATAAATACTACTATAAAATATGTATACATTTCAGCAAAAAAATTGTATACAAAAAAATCAGCAAATCTGCAAAGGGGTTAGCCTTTGCAAATTTACGAATTTCATTGTTTATTCGATACAGCACGTAATAGTGGCCGGATTGTAATGAATGATACCTTAATCAAAAGCTCTGATCATCAGTATAAATACTACTATAAAATATGTATACATTTCAGCAAAAAAATTGTATACAAAAAAATCAGCAAATCTGCAAGGGGGTTAGCCTTTGCAAATTTACGAATTTCATTGTTTATTCGATACAACACGTTATAGTGGCCCGATTGTAATGAATGATACCTTAATCAAAAGCTCTGATCATCAGTATAAATACTACTATAAAATATGTATACATTTCAGCAACAAAATTGTGTACAAAAAATCTGCAAAGGGGTTAGCCTTTGCAAATTTACGAATTTCATTGTTTATTCGATACAGCACGTAATAGTGGCCCGATTGTAATGAATGATACCTTAATCAAAAGCTCTGATCATCAGTATAAATACTACTATAAAATATGTATACATTTCAGCAAAAAATTTGTATACAAAAAAATCAGCAAATCTGCAAAGGGGTTAGCCTTTGCAAATTTACGAATTTCATTGTTTATTCAATACAACACGTTATAGTGGCCCGATTGTAATGAATGATACCTTAATCAAAAGCTCTGATCATCAGTATAAATACTACTATAAAATATGTATACATTTCAGCAAAAAAATTGTATACAAAAAAATCAGCAAATCTGCAAAGGGGTTAGCCTTTGCAAATTTACGAATTTCATTGTTTATTCGATACAACACGTTATAGTGGCCCGATTGTAATGAATGATACCTTAATGAAAAGCTCTGATCATCAGTATAAATACTACTATAAAATATATATACATTTCAGCAACAAAATTGTATACAAAAAATCTGCAAAGGGGTTAGCCTTTGCAAATTTACGAATTTCATTGTTTATTCGATACAGCACGTAATAGTGGCCGGATTGTAATGAATGATACCTTAATCAAAAGCTCCGATCATCAGTATAAATACTACTATAAAATATGTATACGTTTCAGCAAAAAAATTGTATACAAAAAAATCAGCAAATCTGCAAAGGGGTTAGCCTTTGCAAATTTACGAATTTCATTGTTTATTCGATACAACACGTTATAGTGGCCCGATTGTAATGAATGATACCTTAATCAAAAGCTCTGATCATCAGTATAAATACTACTATAAAATATGTATACATTTCAGCAACAAAATTGTATACAAAAAATCTGCAAAGGGGTTAGCCTTTGCAAATTTACGAATTTCATTGTTTATTCGATACAGCACGTAATAGTGGCCGGATTGTAATGAATGATACCTTAATCAAAAGCTCTGATCATCAGTATAAATACTACTATAAAATATGTATACATTTCAGCAAAAAAATTGTATACAAAAAAATCAGCAAATCTGCAAGGGGGTTAGCCTTTGCAAATTTACGAATTTCATTGTTTATTCGATACAACACGTTATAGTGGCCCGATTGTAATGAATGATACCTTAATGAAAAGCTCTGATCATCAGTATAAATACTACTATAAAATATGTATACATTTCAGCAACAAAATTGTATACAAAAAATCTGCAAAGGGGTTAGCCTTTGCAAATTTACGAATTTCATTGTTTATTCGATACAACACGTTATAGTGGCCCGATTGTAATGAATGATACCTTAATCAAAAGCTCTGATCATCAGTATAAATACTACTATAAAATATGTATACATTTCAGCAAAAAATTTGTATACAAAAAACACAGCAAATCTGCAAAGGGGTTAGCCTTTGCAAATTTACGAATTTCATTGTTTATTCGATACAGCACGTTAAAGTGGCCCGATTGTAATGAATGATACCTTAATCAAAAGCTCTGATCATCAGTATAAATACTACTATAAAATATGTATACATTTCAGCAAAAAAAATTGTATACAAAAAAATCACCAAATCTGCAAAGGGGTTAGCCTTTGCAAATTTACGAATTTCATTGTTTATTCGATACAACACGTTATAGTGGCCCGATTGTAATGAATGATACCTTAATCAAAAGCTCTGATCATCAGTATAAATACTACTATAAAATATGTATACATTTCAGCAAAAAAAATTGTATACAAAAAAATCACCAAATCTGCAAAGGGGTTAGCCTTTGCAAATTTACGAATTTCATTGTTTATTCGATACAACACGTTATAGTGGCCCGATTGTAATGAATGATACCTTAATCAAAAGCTCTGATCATCAGTATAAATACTACTATAAAATATGTATACATTTCAGCAAAAAAATTGTATACAAAAAAATCAGCAAATCTGCAAAGGGGTTAGCCTTTGCAAATTTACGAATTTCATTGTTTATTCGATACAACACGTTATAGTGGCCCGATTGTAATGAATGATACCTTAATCAAAAGCTCTGATCATCAGTATAAATACTACTATAAAATATGTATACATTTCAGCAACAAAATTGTGTACAAAAAATCTGCAAAGGGGTTAGCCTTTGCAAATTTACGAATTTCATTGTTTATTCGATACAACACGTTATAGTGGCCCGATTGTAATGAATGATACCTTAATCAAAAGCTCTGATCATCAGTATAAATACTACTATAAAATATGTATACATTTCAGCAAAAAAAATTGTATACAAAAAAATCACCAAATCTGCAAAGGGGTTAGCCTTTGCAAATTTACGAATTTCATTGTTTATTCGATACAACACGTTATAGTGGCCCGATTGTAATGAATGATGCCTTAATCAAAAGCTCTGATCATCAGTATAAATACTACTATAAAATATGTATACATTTCAGCAAAAAAATTGTATACAAAAAAATCAGCAAATCTGCAAAGGGGTTAGCCTTTGCCAATTTACGAATTTCATTGTTTATTCGATACAACACGTTATAGTGGCCCGATTGTAATGAATGATACCTTAATCAAAAGCTCTGATCATCAGTATAAATACTACTATAAAATATGTATACATTTCAGCAAAAAAATTGTATACAAAAAAATCAGCAAATCTGCAAAGGGGTTAGCCTTTGCAAATTTACGAATTTCATTGTTTATTCAATACAACACGTTATAGTGGCCCGATTGTAATGAATGATACCTTAATCAAAAGCTCTGATCATCAGTATAAATACTACTATAAAATATGTATACATTTCAGCAAAAAAAATTGTATACAAAAAAATCAACAAATCTGCAAAGGGGTTAGCCTTTGCAAATTTACGAATTTCATTGTTTATTCGATACAACACGTTATAGTGGCCCGATTGTAATGAATGATACCTTAATCAAAAGCTCTGATCATCAGTATAAATACTACTATAAAATATGTATACATTTCAGCAAAAAAATTGTATACAAAAAAATCAGCAAATCTGCAAAGGGGTTAGCCTTTGCAAATTTACGAATTTCATTGTTTATTCGATACAGCACGTAATAGTGGCCCGATTGTAATGAATGATACCTTAATCAAAAGCTCTGATCATCAGTATAAATACTACTATAAAATATGTATACATTTCAGCAAAAAAATTGTATACAAAAAAATCAGCAAATCTGCAAAGGGGTTAGCCTTTGCAAATTTACGAATTTCATTGTTTATTCAATACAACACGTTATAGTGGCCCGATTGTAATGAATGATACCTTAATGAAAAGCTCTGATCATCAGTATAAATACTACTATAAAATATGTATACATTTCAGCAACAAAATTGTATACAAAAAATCTGCAAAGGGGTTAGCCTTTGCAAATTTACGAATTTCATTGTTTATTCGAAACAGCACGTAATAGTGGCCGGATTGTAATGAATGATACCTTAATCAAAAGCTCTGATCATCAGTATAAATACTACTATAAAATATGTATACATTTCAGCAAAAAAATTGTATACAAAAAAATCAGCAAATCTGCAAAGGGGTTAGCCTTTGCAAATTTACGAATTTCATTGTTTATTCGATACAACACGTTATAGTGGCCCGATTGTAATGAATGATACCTTAATCAAAAGCTCTGATCATCAGTATAAATACTACTATAAAATATGTATACATTTCAGCAAAAAAATTGTATACAAAAAAATCAGCAAATCTGCAAAGGGGTTAGCCTTTGAAAATTTACGAATTTCATTGTTTATTCGATACAACACGTTATAGTGGCCAGATTGTAATGAATGATACCTTAATCAAAAGCTCTGATCATCAGTATAAATACTACTATAAAATATGTATACATTTCAGCAAAAAAATTGTATACAAAAAATCTGCAAAGGGGTTAGCCTTTGCAAATTTACGAATTTCATTGTTTATTCGATACAGCACGTTATAGTGGCCGGATTGTAATGAATGATACCTTAATCAAAAGCTCTGATCATCAGTATAAATACTACTATAAAATATGTATACATTTCAGCAAAAAAATTGTATACAAAAAAATCAGCAAATCTGCAAAGGGGTTAGCCTTTGCAAATTTACGAATTTCATTGTTTATTCGATACAACACGTTATAGTGGCCCGATTGTAATGAATGATACCTTAATCAAAAGCTCTGATCATCAGTATAAATACTACTATAAAATATGTATACATTTCAGCAACAAAATTGTATACAAAAAATCTGCAAAGGGTTTAGCCTTTGCAAATTTACGAATTTCATTGTTTATTCGATACAGCACGTAATAGTGGCCCGATTGTAATGAATGATACCTTAATCAAAAGCTCTGATCATCAGTATAAATACTACTATAAAATATGTATACATTTCAGCAAAAAAAAATTGTATACAAAAAAATCAGCAAATCTGCAAAGGGGTTAGCCTTTGCAAATTTACGAATTTCATTGTTTATTCGATACAACACGTTATAGTGGCCGGATTGTAATATATGATACCTTAATCAAAAGCTCTGATCATCAGTATAAATACTACTATAAAATATGTATACATTTCAGCAACAAAATTGTGTACAAAAAATCTGCAAAGGGGTTAGCCTTTGCAAATTTACGAATTTCATTGTTTATTCGATACAACACGTTATAGTGGCCCGATTGTAATGAATGATACCTTAATCAAAAGCTCTGATCATCAGTATAAATACTACTATAAAATATGTATACATTTCAGCAGCAAAATTGTGTACAAAAAATCTGCAAAGGGGTTAGCCTTTGCAAATTTACGAATTTCATTGTTTATTCGATACAGCACGTTAAAGTGGCCCGATTGTAATGAATGATACCTTAATCAAAAGCTCTGATCATCAGTATAAATACTACTATAAAATATGTATACATTTCAGCAAAAAAAATTGTATACAAAAAAATCACCAAATCTGCAAAGGGGTTAGCCTTTGCAAATTTACGAATTTCATTGTTTATTCGATACAACACGTTATAGTGGCCCGATTGTAATGAATGATACCTTAATCAAAAGCTCTGATCATCAGTATAAATACTACTATAAAATATGTATACATTTCAGCAAAAAAAATTGTATACAAAAAAATCACCAAATCTGCAAAGGGGTTAGCCTTTGCAAATTTACGAATTTCATTGTTTATTCGATACAACACGTTATAGTGGCCCGATTGTAATGAATGATACCTTAATCAAAAGCTCTGATCATCAGTATAAATACTACTATAAAATATGTATACATTTCAGCAAAAAAATTGTATACAAAAAAATCAGCAAATCTGCAAAGGGGTTAGCCTTTGCAAATTTACGAATTTCATTGTTTATTCGATACAACACGTTATAGTGGCCCGATTGTAATGAATGATACCTTAATCAAAAGCTCTGATCATCAGTATAAATACTACTATAAAATATGTATACATTTCAGCAACAAAATTGTGTACAAAAAATCTGCAAAGGGGTTAGCCTTTGCAAATTTACGAATTTCATTGTTTATTCGATACAACACGTTATAGTGGCCCGATTGTAATGAATGATACCTTAATCAAAAGCTCTGATCATCAGTATAAATACTACTATAAAATATGTATACATTTCAGCAAAAAAAATTGTATACAAAAAAATCACCAAATCTGCAAAGGGGTTAGCCTTTGCAAATTTACGAATTTCATTGTTTATTCGATACAACACGTTATAGTGGCCCGATTGTAATGAATGATGCCTTAATCAAAAGCTCTGATCATCAGTATAAATACTACTATAAAATATGTATACATTTCAGCAAAAAAATTGTATACAAAAAAATCAGCAAATCTGCAAAGGGGTTAGCCTTTGCAAATTTACGAATTTCATTGTTTATTCGATACAACACGTTATAGTGGCCCGATTGTAATGAATGATACCTTAATCAAAAGCTCTGATCATCAGTATAAATACTACTATAAAATATGTATACATTTCAGCAACAAAATTGTGTACAAAAAATCTGCAAAGGGGTTAGCCTTTGCAAATTTACGAATTTCATTGTTTATTCGATACAACACGTTATAGTGGCCCGATTGTAATGAATGATACCTTAATCAAAAGCTCTGATCATCAGTATAAATACTACTATAAAATATGTATACATTTCAGCAAAAAAATTGTATACAAAAAAATCAGCAAATCTGCAAAGGGGTTAGCCTTTGCAAATTTACGAATTTCATTGTTTATTCAATACAACACGTAATAGTGGCCCGATTGTAATGAATGATACCTTAATCAAAAGCTCTGATCATCAGTATAAATACTACTATAAAATATGTATACATTTCAGCAAAAAAAATTGTATACAAAAAAATCAACAAATCTGCAAAGGGGTTAGCCTTTGCAAATTTACGAATTTCATTGTTTATTCGATACAACACGTTATAGTGGCCCGATTGTAATGAATGATATCTTAATCAAAAGCTCTGATCATCAGTATAAATACTACTATAAAATATGTATACATTTCAGCAAAAAAATTGTATACAAAAAAATCAGCAAATCTGCAAAGGGGTTAGCCTTTGCAAATTTACGAATTTCATTGTTTATTCGATACAGCACGTAATAGTGGCCGGATTGTAATGAATGATACCTTAATCAAAAGCTCTGATCATCAGTATAAATACTACTATAAAATATGTATACATTTCAGCAAAAAAATTGTATACAAAAAAATCAGAAAATCTGCAAGGAGGTTAGCCTTTGCAAATTTACGAATTTCATTGTTTATTCGATACAACACGTTATAGTGGCCCGATTGTAATGAATGATACCTTAATGAAAAGCTCTGATCATCAGTATAAATACTACTATAAAATATGTATACATTTCAGCAACAAAATTGTATACAAAAAAATCAGCAAATCTGCAAAGGGGTTAGCCTTTGCAAATTTACGAATTTCATTGTTTATTCGATACAACACGTTATAGTGGCCGGATTGTAATGAATGATACCTTAATCAAAAGCTCTGATCATCAGTATAAATACTACTATAAAATATGTAAACATTTCAGCAACAAAATTGTATACAAAAAAATCAGCAAATCTGCAAAGGGGTTAGCCTTTGCAAATTTACGAATTTCATTGTTTATTCGATACAACACGTTATAGTGGCCCGATTGTAATGAATGATACCTTAATCAAAAGCTCTGATCATCAGTATAAATACTACTATAAAATATGTAAACATTTCAGCAAAAAAATTGTATACAAAAAAATCAGCAAATCTGCAAAGGGGTTAGCCTTTGCAAATTTACGAATTTCATTGTTTATTCAATACAACACGTTATAGTGGCCCGATTGTAATGAATGATACCTTAATCAAAAGCTCTGATCATCAGTATAAATACTACTATAAAATATGTATACATTTCAGCAAAAAAAATTGTATACAAAAAAATCAGCAAATCTGCAAAGGGGTTAGCCTTTGCAAATTTACGAATTTCATTGTTTATTCGATACAACACGTTATAGTGGCCCGATTGTAATGAATGATACCTTAATCAAAAGCTCTGATCATCAGTATAAATACTACTATAAAATATGTATACATTTCATCAACAAAATTGTGTACAAAAAATCTGCAAAGGGGTTAGCCTTTGCAAATTTACGAATTTCATTGTTTATTCGATACAACACGTTATAGTGGCCCGATTGTAATGAATGATACCTTAATCAAAAGCTCTGATCATCAGTATAAATACTACTATAAAATATGTATACATTTCAGCAACAGAATGGTATAAAAAAAATCTGCAAAGGGTTTAGCCTTTGCAAATTTACGAATTTCATTGTTTATTCGATACAGCACGTAATAGTGGCCGGATTGTAATGAATGATACCTTAATCAAAAGCTCTGATCATCAGTATAAATACTACTATAAAATATGTATACATTTCAGCAAAAAAATTGTATACAAAAAAATCAGCAAATCTGCAAAGGGGTTAGCCTTTGCAAATTTACGAATTTCATTGTTTATTCGATACAACACGTTATAGTGGCCCAATTGTAATGAATGATACCTTAATCAAAAGCTCTGATCATCAGTATAAATACTACTATAAAATATGTATACATTTCAGCAACAAAATTGTGTACAAAAAATCTGTAAAGGGGTTAGCCTTTGCAAATTTACGAATTTCATTGTTTATTCGATACAGCACGTAATAGTGGCCGGATTGTAATGAATGATACCTTAATCAAAAGCTCTGATCATCAGTATAAATACTACTATAAAATATGTATACATTTCAGCAAAAAAATTGTATACAAAAAAATCAGCAAATCTGCAAAGGGGTTAGCCTTTGCAAATTTACGAATTTCATTGTTTATTCAATACAACACGTTATAGTGGCCCGATTGTAATGAATGATACCTTAATCAAAAGCTCTGATCATCAGTATAAATACTACTATAAAATATGTATACATTTCAGCAAAAAAAATTGTATACAAAAAAATCAGCAAATCTGCAAAGGGGTTAGCCTTTGCAAATTTACGAATTTCATTGTTTATTCGATACAACACGTTATAGTGGCCCGATTGTAATGAATGATACCTTAATCAAAAGCTCTGATCATCAGTATAAATACTACTATAAAATATGTATACATTTCATCAACAAAATTGTGTACAAAAAATCTGCAAAGGGGTTAGCCTTTGCAAATTTACGAATTTCATTGTTTATTCGATACAGCACGTTATAGTGGCCGGATTGTAATGAATGATACCTTAATCAAAAGCTCTGATCATCAGTATAAATACTACTATAAAATATGTATACATTTCAGCAAAAAAATTGTATACACAAAAATCAGCAAATCTGCAAAGGGGTTAGCCTTTGCAAATTTACGAATTTCATTGTTTATTCAATACAACACGTTATAGTGGCCCGATTGTAATGAATGATACCTTAATCAAAAGCTCTGATCATCAGTATAAATACTACTATAAAATATGTATACATTTCAGCAAAAAAAATTGTATACAAAAAAATCAGCAAATCTGCAAAGGGGTTAGCCTTTGCAAATTTACGAATTTCATTGTTTATTCAATACAACACGTTATAGTGGCCCGATTGTAATGAATGATACCTTAATCAAAAGCTCTGATCATCAGTATAAATACTACTATAAAATATGTATACATTTCAGCAAAAAAAATTGTATACAAAAAAATCAGCAAATCTGCAAAGGGGTTAGCCTTTGCAAATTTACGAATTTCATTGTTTATTCGATACAACACGTTATAGTGGCCCGATTGTAATGAATGATACCTTAATCAAAAGCTCTGATCATCAGTATAAATACTACTATAAAATATGTATACATTTCATCAACAAAATTGTGTACAAAAAATCTGCAAAGGGGTTAGCCTTTGCAAATTTACGAATTTCATTGTTTATTCGATACAGCACGTTATAGTGGCCGGATTGTAATGAATGATACCTTAATCAAAAGCTCTGATCATCAGTATAAATACTACTATAAAATATGTATACATTTCAGCAAAAAAAATTGTATACAAAAAAATCAGCAAATCTGCAAAGGGGTTAGCCTTTGCAAATTTACGAATTTCATTGTTTATTCGATACAACACGTTATAGTGGCCCGATTGTAATGAATGATACCTTAATCAAAAGCTCTGATCATCAGTATAAATACTACTATAAAATATGTATACATTTCATCAACAAAATTGTGTACAAAAAATCTGCAAAGGGGTTAGCCTTTGCAAATTTACGAATTTCATTGTTTATTCGATACAGCACGTTATAGTGGCCGGATTGTAATGAATGATACCTTAATCAAAAGCTCTGATCATCAGTATAAATACTACTATAAAATATGTATACATTTCAGCAAAAAAATTGTATACAAAAAAATCAGCAAATCTGCAAAGGGGTTAGCCTTTGCAAATTTACGAATTTCATTGTTTATTCAATACAACACGTTATAGTGGCCCGATTGTAATGAATGATACCTTAATCAAAAGCTCTGATCATCAGTATAAATACTACTATAAAATATGTATACATTTCAGCAAAAAAAATTGTATACAAAAAAATCAGCAAATCTGCAAAGGGGTTAGCCTTTGCAAATTTACGAATTTCATTGTTTATTCGATACAACACGTTATAGTAGCCCGATTGTAATGAATGATACCTTAATCAAAAGCTCTGATCATCAGTATAAATACTACTATAAAATATGTATACATTTCATCAACAAAATTGTGTACAAAAAATCTGCAAAGGGGTTAGCCTTTGCAAATTTACGAATTTCATTGTTTATTCGATACAGCACGTTATAGTGGCCCGATTGTAATGAATGATACCTTAATCAAAAGCTCTGATCATCAGTATAAATACTACTATAAAATATGTATACATTTCAGCAAAAAAATTGTATACAAAAAAATCAGCAAATCTGCAAAGGGGTTAGCCTTTGCAAATTTACGAATTTCATTGTTTATTCAATACAACACGTTATAGTGGCCCGATTGTAATGAATGATACCTTAATCAAAAGCTCTGATCATCAGTATAAATACTACTATAAAATATGTATACATTTCAGCAAAAAAAATTGTATACAAAAAAATCAGCAAATCTGCAAAGGGGTTAGCCTTTGCAAATTTACGAATTTCATTGTTTATTCGATACAACACGTTATAGTGGCCCGATTGTAATGAATGATACCTTAATCAAAAGCTCTGATCATCAGTATAAATACTACTATAAAATATGTATACATTTCATCAACAAAATTGTGTACAAAAAATCTGCAAAGGGGTTAGCCTTTGCAAATTTACGAATTTCATTGTTTATTCGATACAGCACGTTATAGTGGCCGGATTGTAATGAATGATACCTTAATCAAAAGCTCTGATCATCAGTATAAATACTACTATAAAATATGTATACATTTCAGCAAAAAAATTGTATACAAAAAAATCAGCAAATCTGCAAAGGGGTTAGCCTTTGCAAATTTACGAATTTCATTGTTTATTCAATACAACACGTTATAGTGGCCCGATTGTAATGAATGATACCTTAATCAAAAGCTCTGATCATCAGTATAAATACTACTATAAAATATGTATACATTTCAGCAAAAAAAATTGTATACAAAAAAATCAGCAAATCTGCAAAGGGGTTAGCCTTTGCAAATTTACGAATTTCATTGTTTATTCGATACAACACGTTATAGTGGCCCGATTGTAATGAATGATACCTTAATCAAAAGCTCTGATCATCAGTATAAATACTACTATAAAATATGTATACATTTCATCAACAAAATTGTGTACAAAAAATCTGCAAAGGGGTTAGCCTTTGCAAATTTACGAATTTCATTGTTTATTCGATACAGCACGTAATAGTGGCCGGATTGTAATGAATGATACCTTAATCAAAAGCTCTGATCATCAGTATAAATACTACTATAAAATATGTATACATTTCAGCAAAAAAATTGTATACAAAAAAATCAGCAAATCTGCAAAGGGGTTAGCCTTTGCAAATTTACGAATTTCATTGTTTATTCAATACAACACGTTATAGTGGCCCGATTGTAATGAATGATACCTTAATCAAAAGCTCTGATCATCAGTATAAATACTACTATAAAATATGTATACATTTCAGCAAAAAAATTGTATACAAAAAATCAGCAAATCTGCAAAGGGGTTAGCCTTTGCAAATTTACGAATTTCATTGTTTATTCGATACAGCACGTTATAGTGGCCCGATTGTAATGAATGATACCTTAATCAAAAGCTCTGATCATCAGTATAAATACTACTATAAAATATGTATACATTTCAGCAAAAAAATTGTATACAAAAAAATCAGCAAATCTGCAAAGGGGTTAGCCTTTGCAAATTTACGAATTTCATTGTTTATTCGATACAACACGTTATAGTGGCCCGATTGTAATGAATGATACCTTAATCAAAAGCTCTGATCATCAGTATAAATACTACTATAAAATATGTATACATTTCATCAACAAAATTGTGTACAAAAAATCTGCAAAGGGGTTAGCCTTTGCAAATTTACGAATTTCATTGTTTATTCGATACAGCACGTTATAGTGGCCGGATTGTAATGAATGATACCTTAATCAAAAGCTCTGATCATCAGTATAAATACTACTATAAAATATGTATACATTTCAGCAAAAAAATTGTATACAAAAAAATCAGCAAATCTGCAAAGGGGTTAGCCTTTGCAAATTTACGAATTTCATTGTTTATTCGATACAACACGTTATAGTGGCCCGATTGTAATGAATGATACCTTAATCAAAAGCTCTGATCATCAGTATAAATACTACTATAAAATATGTATACATTTCAGCAACAAAATTGTATACAAAAAATCTGCAAAGGGTTTAGCCTTTGCAAATTTACGAATTTCATTGTTTATTCGATACAGCACGTAATAGTGGCCCGATTGTAATGAATGATACCTTAATCAAAAGCTCTGATCATCAGTATAAATACTACTATAAAATATGTATACATTTCAGCAAAAAAAATTGTATACAAAAAAATCAGCAAATCTGCAAAGGGGTTAGCCTTTGCAAATTTACGAATTTCATTGTTTATGCGATACAACACGTTATAGTGGCCGGATTGTAATATATGATACCTTAATCAAAAGCTCTGATCATCAGTATAAATACTACTATAAAATATGTATACATTTCAGCAACAAAATTGTGTACAAAAAATCTGCAAAGGGGTTAGCCTTTGCAAATTTACGAATTTCATTGTTTATTCGATACAACACGTTATAGTGGCCCGATTGTAATGAATGATACCTTAATCAAAAGCTCTGATCATCAGTATAAATACTACTATAAAATATGTATACATTTAAGCAAAAAAATTGTATACAAAAAAATCAGCAAATCTGCAAAGGGGTTAGCCTTTGCAAATTTACGAATTTCATTGTTTATTCGATACAACACGTTATAGTGGCCCGATTGTAATGAATGATACCTTAATCAAAAGCTCTGATCATCAGTATAAATACTACTATAAAATATGTATACATTTCAGCAACAAAATTGTATACAAAAAATCTGCAAAGGGGTTAGCCTTTGCAAATTTACGAATTTCATTGTTTATTCGATACAGCACGTAATAGTGGCCGGATTGTAATGAATGATACCTTAATCAAAAGCTCTGATCATCAGTATAAATACTACTATAAAATATGTATACATTTCAGCAACAAAATTGTATACAAAAAAATCAGCAAATCTGCAAAGGGGTTAGCCTTTGCAAATTTACGAATTTCATTGTTTATTCGATACAGCACGTAATAGTGGCCGGATTGTAATATATGATACCTTAATCAAAAGCTCTGATCATCAGTATAAATACTACTATAAAATATGTATACATTTCAGCAACAAAATTGTATACAAAAAATCTGCAAAGGGGTTAGCCTTTGCAAATTTACGAATTTCATTGTTTATTCGATACAGCACGTAATAGTGGCCCGATTGTAATGAATGATACCTTAATCAAAAGCTCTGATCATCAGTATAAATACTACTATAAAATATGTATACATTTCAGCAAAAAAATTGTACACAAAAAAATCAGCAAATCTGCAAAGGGGTTAGCCTTTGCAAATTTACGAATTTCATTGTTTATTCAATACAACACGTTATAGTGGCCCGATTGTAATGAATGATACCTTAATCAAAAGCTCTGATCATCAGTATAAATATTACTATAAAATATGTATACATTTCAGCAAAAATAATTGTATACAAAAAAATCAGCAAATCTGCAAAGGGGTTAGCCTTTGCAAATTTACGAATTTCATTGTTTATTCGATACAACACGTTATAGTGGCCCGATTGTAATGAATGATACCTTAATCAAAAGCTCTGATCATCAGTATAAATACTACTATAAAATATGTATACATTTCAGCAAAAAATTTGTATACCAAAAAATCAGCAAATCTGCAAAGGGGTTAGCCTTTGCAAATTTACGAATTTCATTGTTTATTCAATACAACACGTTATAGTGGCCCGATTGTAATGAATGATACCTTAATCAAAAGCTCTGATCATCAGTTTAAATACTACTATAACATATGTATACATTTCAGCAAAAAAAATTGTATACAAAAAAATCAGCAAATCTGCAAAGGGGTTAGCCTTTGCAAATTTACGAATTTCATTGTTTATTCAATACAACTTGTATAGTGGCGCGATTGTAATGAATGATACCTTAATCAAAAGCTCTGATCATCAGTATAAATATTACTATAAAATATGTATACATTTCAGCAACAAAATTGTGTACAAAAAATCTGCAAAGGGGTTAGCCTTTGCAAATTTACGAATTTCATTGTTTATTCGATACATCACGTAATAGTGGCCGGATTGTAATGAATGATACCTTAATCAAAAGCTCTGATCATCAGTATAAATACTACTATAAAATATGTATACATTTCAGCAAAAAATTTGTATTCAAAAAAATCAGCAAATCTGCAAAGGGGTTAGCCTTTGCAAATTTACGAATTTCATTGTTTATTCGATACAGCACGTAATAGTGGCCGGATTGTAATGAATGATACCTTAATCAAAAGCTCTGATCATCAGTATAAATACTACTATAAAATATGTATACATTTCAGCAAAAAATTTGTATTCAAAAAAATCAGCAAATCTGCAAAGGGGTTAGCCTTTGCAAATTTACGAATTTCATTGTTTATTCGATACAGCACGTAATAGTGGCCCGATTGTAATGAATGATACCTTAATCAAAAGCTCTGATCATCAGTATAAATACTACTATAAAATATGTATACATTTTAGCAAAAAAATTGTATACAAAAAAATCAGCAAATCTGCAAAGGGGTTAGCCTTTGCAAATTTACGAATTTCATTGTTTATTCAATACAACACGTTATAGTGGCCGGATTGTAATGAATGATACCTTAATCAAAAGCTCTGATCATTATAGTTATAGTGGCCGGATTGTAATGAATGATACCTTAATCAAAAACTCTGATGCAAAGGGGTTAGCCTTTGCAAATTTACGAATTTCATTGTTTATTCAATACAACACGTTATAGTGGCCGGATTGTAATGAATGATACCTTAATCAAAAGCTCTGATCATCAGTATAAATACTACTATAAAATATGTATACATTTCAGCAACAAAATTGTATACAAAAAATCTGCAAAGGGGTTAGCCTTTGCAAATTTACGAATTTCATTGTTTATTCGATACAGCACGTAATAGTGGCCGGATTGTAATGAATGATACCTTAATCAAAAGCTCTGATCATCAGTATAAATACTACTATAAAATATGTATACATTTCAGCAAAAAAAATTGTATACAAAAAAATCAGCAAATCTGCAAAGGGGTTAGCCTTTGCAAATTTACGAATTTCATTGTTTATTCGATACAGCACGTAATAGTGGCCGGATTGTAATGAATGATACCTTAATCAAAAGCTCTGATCATCAGTATAAATACTACTATAAAATATGTATACATTTCAGCAAAAAAATTGTATACAAAAAAATCAGCAAATCTGCAAAGGGGTTAGCCTTTGCAAATTTACGAATTTCATTGTTTATTCGATACAGCACGTAATAGTGGCCGGATTGTAATGAATGATACCTTAATCAAAAGCTCTGATCATCAGTATAAATACTACTATAAAATATGTATACATTTCAGCAACAAAATTGTATACAAAAAAATCAGCAAATCTGCAAAGGGGTTAGCCTTTGCAAATTTACGAATTTCATTGTTTATTCGATACAGCACGTAATAGTGGCCGGATTGTAATGAATGATACCTTAATCAAAAGCTCTGATCATCAGTATAAATACTACTATAAAATATGTATACATTTCAGCAACAAAATTGTATACAAAAAAATCAGCAAATCTGCAAAGGGGTTAGCCTTTGCAAATTTACGAATTTCATTGTTTATTCGATACAGCACGTAATAGTGGCCGGATTGTAATGAATGATACCTTAATCAAAAGCTCTGATCATCAGTATAAATACTACTATAAAATATGTATACATTTCAGCAACAAAATTGTATACAAAAAAATCAGCAAATCTGCAAAGGGGTTAGCCTTTGCAAATTTACGAATTTCATTGTTTATTCGATACAGCACGTAATAGTGGCCGGATTGTAATGAATGATACCTTAATCAAAAGCTCTGATCATCAGAATAAATACTACTATAAAATATGTATACATTTCAGCAACAAAATTGTATACAAAAAAATCAGCAAATCTGCAAAGGGGTTAGCCTTTGCAAATTTACGAATTTCATTGTTTATTCGATACAGCACGTAATAGTGGCCGGATTGTAATGAATGATACCTTAATCAAAAGCTCTGATCATCAGTATAAATACTACTATAAAATATGTATACATTTCAGCAACAAAATTGTATACAAAAAAATCAGCAAATCTGCAAAGGGGTTAGCCTTTGCAAATTTACGAATTTCATTGTTTATTCGATACAGCACGTAATAGTGGCCGGATTGTAATGAATGATACCTTAATCAAAAGCTCTGATCATCAGTATAAATACTACTATAAAATATGTATACATTTCAGCAACAAAATTGTATACAAAAAAATCAGCAAATCTGCAAAGGGGTTAGCCTTTGCAAATTTACGAATGTCATTGTTTATTCGATACAGCACGTAATAGTGGCCGGATTGTAATGAATGATACCTTAATCAAAAGCTCTGATCATCAGTATAAATACTACTATAAAATATGTATACATTTCAGCAACAAAATTGTATACAAAAAAATCAGCAAATCTGCAAAGGGGTTAGCCTTTGCAAATTTACGAATTTCATTGTTTATTCGATACAGCACGTAATAGTGGCCGGATTGTAATGAATGATACCTTAATCAAAAGCTCTGATCATCAGTATAAATACTACTATAAAATATGTATACATTTCAGCAACAAAATTGTATACAAAAAAATCAGCAAATCTGCAAAGGGGTTAGCCTTTGCAAATTTACGAATTTCATTGTTTATTCGATACAGCACGTAATAGTGGCCGGATTGTAATGAATGATACCATAATCAAAAGCTCTGATCATCAGTATAAATACTACTATAAAATATGTATACATTTCAGCAAAAAAATTGTATACAAAAAAATCAGCAAATCTGCAAAGGGGTTAGCCTTTGCAAATTTACGAATTTCATTGTTTATTCAATACAACACGTTATAGTGGCCGGATTGTAATGAATGATACCTTAATCAAAAGCTCTGATCATCAGTATAAATACTACTATAAAATATGTATACATTTCAGCAACAAAATTGTATACAAAAAAATCAGCAAATCTGCAAAGGGGTTAGCCTTTGCAAATTTACGAATTTCATTGTTTATTCGATACAGCACGTAATAGTGGCCGGATTGTAATGAATGATACCTTAATCAAAAGCTCTGATCATCAGTATAAATACTACTATAAAATATGTATACATTTCAGCAAAAAAATTGTATACAAAAAAATCAGCAAATCTGCAAAGGGGTTAGCCTTTGCAAATTTACGAATTTCATTGTTTATTCGATACAGCACGTAATAGTGGCCGGATTGTAATGAATTATACCTTAATCAAAAGCTCTGATCATCAGTATAAATACTACTATAAAATATGTATACATTTCAGCAACAAAATTGTATACAAAAAAATCAGCAAATCTGCAAAGGGGTTAGCCTTTGCAAATTTACGAATTTCATTGTTTATTCGATACAGCACGTAATAGTGGCCGGATTGTAATGAATGATACCTTAATCAAAAGCTCTGATCATCAGTATAAATACTACTATAAAATATGTATACATTTCAGCAAAAAAATTGTATACAAAAAAATCAGCAAATCTGCAAAGGGGTTAGCCTTTGCAAATTTACGAATTTCATTGTTTATTCGATACAGCACGTAATAGTGGCCGGATTGTAATGAATGATACCTTAATCAAAAGCTCTGATCATCAGTATAAATACTACTATAAAATATGTATACATTTCAGCAACAAAATTGTATACAAAAAAATCAGCAAATCTGCAAAGGGGTTAGCCTTTGCAAATTTACGAATTTCATTGTTTATTCGATACAGCACGTAATAGTGGCCGGATTGTAATGAATGATACCTTAATCAAAAGCTCTGATCATCAGTATAAATACTACTATAAAATATGTATACATTTCAGCAACAAAATTGTATACAAAAAAATCAGCAAATCTGCAAAGGGGTTAGCCTTTGCAAATTTACGAATTTCATTGTTTATTCGATACAGCACGTAATAGTGGCCGGATTGTAATGAATGAAACCTTAATCAAAAGCTCTGATCATCAGTATAAATACTACTATAAAATATGTATATATTTCAGCAAAAAAATTGTTACACAAAAATCAGCAAATCTGCAAAGGGGTTAGCCTTTGCAAATTTACGAATTTCATTGTTTATTCAATACAACACGTTATAGTGGCCGGATTGTAATGAATGATACCTTAATCAAAAGCTCTGATCATCAGTATAAATACTACTATAAAATATGTATACATTTCAGCAAAAAAATTGTATAAAAAAAATCAGCAAATCTGCAAAGGGGTTAGCCTTTGCAAATTTACGAATTTCATTGTTTATTCGATACAGCACGTAATAGTGGCCGGATTGTAATGAATGATACCTTAATCAAAAGCTCTGATCATCAGTATAAATACTACTATAAAATATGTATACATTTCAGCAACAAAATTGTATACAAAAAAATCAGCAAATCTGCAAAGGGGTTAGCCTTTTCAAATTTACGAATTTCATTGTTTATTCGATACAGCACGTAATAGTGGCCGGATTGTAATGAATGATACCTTAATCAAAAGCTCTGATCATCAGTATAAATACTACTATAAAATATGTATACATTTCAGCAACAAAATTGTATACAAAAAAATCAGCAAATCTGCAAAGGGGTTAGCCTTTGCAAATTTACGAATTTCATTGTTTATTCGATACAGCACGTAATAGTGGCCGGATTGTAATGAATGATACCTTAATCAAAAGCTCTGATCATCAGTATAAATACTACTATAAAATATGTATACATTTCAGCAAAAAACTTGTATACACAAAAATCAGCAAATCTGCAAAGGGGTTAGCCTTTGCAAATTTACAAATTTCATTGTTTATTCAATACAACACGTTATAGTGGCCGGATTGTAATGAATGATACCTTAATCAAAAGCTCTGATCATCAGTATAAATACTACTATAAAATATGTATACATTTCAGCAAACAAATTTTATACAAAAAAATCAGCAAATCTGCAAAGGGGTTAGCCTTTGCAAATTTACGAATTTCATTGTTTATTCGATACAGCACGTAATAGTGGCCGGATTGTAATGAATGATACCTTAATCAAAAGCTCTGATCATCAGTATAAATACTACTATAAAATATGTATACATTTCAGCAACAAAATTGTATACAAAAAAATCAGCAAATCTGCAAAGGGGTTAGCCTTTGCAAATTTACGGATTTCATTGTTTATTCGATACAGCACGTAATAGTGGCCGGATTGTAATGAATGATACCTTAATCAAAAGCTCTGATCATCAGTATAAATACTACTATAAAATATGTATACATTTCAGCAAAAAAATTGTATACAAAAAAATCAGCAAATCTGCAAAGGGGTTAGCCTTTGCAAATTTACGAATTTCATTGTTTATTCGATACAGCACGTAATAGTGGCCGGATTGTAATGAATGATACCTTAATCAAAAGCTCTGATCATCAGTATAAATACTACTATAAAATATGTATACATTTCAGCAACAAAATTGTATACAAAAAAATCAGCAAATCTGCAAAGGGGTTAGCCTTTGCAAATTTACGAATTTCATTGTTTATTCGATACAGCACGTAATAGTGGCCGGATTGTAATGAATGATACCTTAATCAAAAGCTCTGATCATCAGTATAAATACTACTATAAAATATGTATACATTTCAGCAAAAAAATTGTATACACAAAAATCAGCAAATCTGCAAAGGGGTTAGCCTTTGCAAATTTACGAATTTCATTGTTTATTCAATACAAAACGTTATAGTGGCCGGATTGTAATGAATGATACCTTAATCAAAAGCTCTGATCATCAGTATAAATACTACTATAAAATATGTATACATTTCAGCAACAAAATTTTATACAAAAAAATCAGCAAATCTGCAAAGGGGTTAGCCTTTGCAAATTTACGAATTTCATTGTTTATTCGATACATCACGTAATAGTGGCCGGATTGTAATGAATGATACCTTAATCAAAAGCTCTGATCATCAGTATAAATACTACTATAAAATATGTATACATTTCAGCAAAAAAATTGTATACACAAAAATCAGCAAATCTGCAAAGGGGTTAGCCTTTGCAAATTTACGAATTTCATTGTTTATTCAATACAAAACGTTATAGTGGCCGGATTGTAATGAATGATACCTTAATCAAAAGCTCTGATCATCAGTATAAATACTACTATAAAATATGTATACATTTCAGCAAAAAAATTGTATACAAAAAAATCAGCAAATCTGCAAAGGGGTTAGCCTTTGCAAATTTACGAATTTCATTGTTTATTCGATACAGCACGTAATAGTGGCCGGATTGTAATGAATGATACCTTAATCAAAAGCTCTGATCATCAGTATAAATACTACTATAAAATATGTATACATTTCAGCAACAAAATTGTATACAAAAAAATCAGCAAATCTGCAAAGGGGTTACCCTTTGCAAATTTACGAATTTCATTGTTTATTCGATACAGCACGTAATAGTGGCCGGATTGTAATGAATGATACCTTAATCAAAAGCTCTGATCATCAGTATAAATACTACTATAAAATATGTATACATTTCAGCAACAAAATTGTATACAAAAAAATCAGCAAATCTGCAAAGGGGTTAGCCTTTGCAAATTTACGAATTTCATTGTTTATTCGATACAGCACGTAATAGTGGCCGGATTGTAATGAATGATACCTTAATCAAAAGCTCTGATCATCAGTATAAATACTACTATAAAATATGTATACATTTCAGCAACAAAATTGTATACAAAAAAATCAGCAAATCTGCAAAGGGGTTAGCCTTTGCAAATTTACGAATTTCATTGTTTATTCAATACAGCACGTAATAGTGGCCGGATTGTAATGAATGATACCTTAATCAAAAGCTCTGATCATCAGTATAAATACTACTATAAAATATGTATACATTTCAGCAAAAAAATTGTATACACAAAAATCAGCAAATCTGCAAAGGGGTTAGCCTTTGCAAATTTACGAATTTCATTGTTTATTCAATACAAAACGTTATAGTGGCCGGATTGTAATGAATGATACCCTAATCAAAAGCTCTGATCATCAGTATAAATACTACTATAAAATATGTATACATTTCAGCAAAAAAAATTTATACAAAAAAATCAGCAAATCTGCAAAGGGGTTAGCCTTTGCAAATTTACGAATTTCATTGTTTATTCGATACATCACGTAATAGTGGCCGGATTGTAATGAATGATACCTTAATCAAAAGCTCTGATCATCAGTATAAATACTACTATAAAATATGTATACATTTCAGCAAAAAAATTGTATACACAAAAATCAGCAAATCTGCAAAGGGGTTAGCCTTTGCAAATTTACGAATTTCATTGTTTATTCAATACAACACGTTATAGTGGCCGGATTGTAATGAATGATACCTTAATCAAAAGCTCTGATCATCAGTATAAATACTACTATAAAATATGTATACATTTCAGCAAAAAAATTGTATACAAAAAAATCAGCAAATCTGCAAAGGGGTTAGCCTTTGCAAATTTACGAATTTCATTGTTTATTCGATACAGCACGTAATAGTGGCCGGATTGTAATGAATGATACCTTAATCAAAAGCTCTGATCATCAGTATAAATACTACTATAAAATATGTATACATTTCAGCAAAAAAATTGTATACAAAAAAATCAGCAAGTCTGCAAAGGGGTTAGCCTTTGCAAATTTACAAATTTCATTGTTTATTCGATACAGCACGTAATAGTGGCCGGATTGTAATGAATGATACCTTAATCAAAAGCTCTGATCATCAGTATAAATACTACTATAAAATATGTATACATTTCAGCAAAAAAATTGTATACAAAAAAATCAGCAAATCTGCAAAGGGGTTAGCCTTTGCAAATTTACGAATTTCATTGTTTATTCAATACAACACGTTATAGTGGCCGGATTGTAATGAATGATACCTTAATCAAAAGCTCTGATCATCAGTATAAATACTACTATAAAATATGTATACATTTCAGCAACAAAATTGTATACAAAAAATCTGCAAAGGGGTTAGCCTTTGCAAATTTACGAATTTCATTGTTTATTCGATACAGCACGTAATAGTGGCCGGATTGTAATGAATGATACCTTAATCAAAAGCTCTGATCATCAGTATAAATACTACTATAAAATATGTATACATTTCAGCAACAAAATTGTATACAAAAAAATCAGCAAATCTGAAAAGGGGTTAGCCTTTGCAAATTTACGAATTTCATTGTTTATTCGATACAGCACGTAATAGTGGCCGGATTGTAATGAATGATACCTTAATCAAAAGCTCTGATCATCAGTATAAATACTACTATAAAATATGTATACATTTCAGCAAAAAAATTGTATACACAAAAATCAGCAAATCTGCAAAGGGGTTAGCCTTTGCAAATTTACGAATTTCATTGTTTATTCAATACAACACGTTATAGTGGCCGGATTGTAATGAATGATACCTTAATCAAAAACTCTGATCATCAGTATAAATACTACTATAAAATATGTATACATTTCAGCAAAAAAATTGTATACAAAAAAATCAGCAAATCTGCAAAGGGGTTAGCCTTTGCAAATTTACGAATTTCATTGTTTATTCGATACAGCACGTAATAGTGGCCGGATTGTAATGAATGATACCTTAATCAAAAGCTCTGATCATCAGTATAAATACTACTATAAAATATGTATACATTTCATCAAAAAAATTGTATACAAAAAAATCAGCAAATCTGCAAAGGGGTTAGCCTTTGCAAATTTACGAATTTCATTGTTTATTCGATACAGCACGTAATAGTGGCCGGATTGTAATGAATGATCCCTTAATCAAAAGCTCTGATCATCAGTATAAATACTACTATAAAATATGTATACATTTCAGCAACAAAATTGTATACAAAAAAATCAGCAAATCTGCAAAGGGGTTAGCCTTTGCAAATTTACGAATTTCATTGTTTATTCGATACAGCACGTAATAGTGGCCGGATTTGAAATGAATGATACCTTAATCAAAAGCTCTGATCATCAGTATAAATACTACTATAAAATATGTATACATTTCAGCAAAAAAATTGTATACAAAAAAATCAGCAAATCTGCAAAGGGGTTAGCCTTTGCAAATTTACGAATTTCATTGTTTATTCAATACAACACGTTATAGTGGCCGGATTGTAATGAATGATACCTTAATCAAAAGCTCTGATCATCAGTATAAATACTACTATAAAATATGTATACATTTCAGCAAAAAAATTGTATACAAAAAAATCAGCAAATCTGCAAAGGGGTTAGCCTTTGCAAATTTACGAATTTCATTGTTTATTCAATACAACACGTTATAGTGGCCGGATTGTAATGAATGATACCTTAATCAAAAGCTCTGATCATCAGTATAAATACTACTATAAAATATGTATACATTTCAGCAACAAAATGGTATACAAAAAATCTGCAAAGGGGTTAGCCTTTGCAAATTTACGAATTTCATTGTTTATTCGATACAGCACGTAATAGTGGCCGGATTGTAATGAATGATACCTTAATCAAAAGCTCTGATCATCAGTATAAATACTACTATAAAATATGTATACATTTCAGCAACAAAATTGTATACAAAAAATCTGCAAAGGGGTTAGCCTTTGCAAATTTACGAATTTCATTGTTTATTCGATACAGCACGTAATAGTGGCCGGATTGTAATGAATGATACCTTAATCAAAAGCTCTGATCATCAGTATAAATACTACTATAAAATATGTATACATTTCAGCAAAAAAATTGTATACAAAAAAATCAGCAAATCTGCAAAGGGGTTAGCCTTTGCAAATTTACGAATTTCATTGTTTCTTCAATACAACACGTTATAGTGGCCGGATTGTAATGAATGATACCTTAATCAAAAGCTCTGATCATCAGTATAAATACTACTATAAAATATGTATACATTTCAGCAACAAAATTGTATACAAAAAATCTGCAAAGGGGTTAGCCTTTGCAAATTTACGAATTTCATTGTTTATTCGATACAGCACGTAATAGTGGCCGGATTGTAATGAATGATACCTTAATCAAAAGCTCTGATCATCAGTATAAATACTACTATAAAATATGTATACATTTCAGCAACAAAATTGTATACAAAAAATCTGCAAAGGGGTTAGCCTTTGCAAATTTACGAATTTCATTGTTTATTCGATACAGCACGTAATAGTGGCCGGATTGTAATGAATGATACCTTAATCAAAAGCTCTGATCATCAGTATAAATACTACTATAAAATATGTATACATTTCAGCAACGAAATTGTATACAAAAAATCTGCAAAGGGGTTAGCCTTTGCAAATTTACGAATTTCATTGTTTATTCGATACAGCACGTAATAGTGGCCGGATTGTAATGAATGATACCTTAATCAAAAGCTCTGATCATCAGTATAAATACTACTATAAAATATGTATACATTTCAGCAAAAAAATTGTATACACAAAAATCAGCAAATCTGCAAAGGGGTTAGCCTTTGCAAATTTACGAATTTCATTGTTTATTCAATACAACACGTTATAGTGGCCGGATTGTAATGAATGATACCTTAATCAAAAGCTCTGATCATCAGTATAAATACTACTATAAAATATGTATACATTTCAGCAAAAAAATTGTATACAAAAAAATCAGCAAATCTGCAAAGGGGTTAGCCTTTGCAAATTTACGAATTTCATTGTTTATTCGATACAGCACGTAATAGTGGCCGGATTGTAATGAATGATACCTTAATCAAAAGCTCTGATCATCAGTATAAATACTACTATAAAATATGTATACATTTCAGCAACAAAATTGTATACAAAAAAATCAGCAAATCTGCAAAGGGGTTAGCCTTTGCAAATTTACGAATTTCATTGTTTATTCGATACAGCACGTAATAGTGGCCGGATTGTAATGAATGATACCTTAATCAAAAGCTCTGATCATCAGTATAAATACTACTATAAAATATGTATACATTTCAGCAAAAAAATTGTATACAAAAAAATCAGCAAATCTGCAAAGGGGTTAGCCTTTGCAAATTTACGAATTTCATTGTTTATTCAATACAACACGTTATAGTGGCCGGAGTGTAATGAATGATACCTTAATCAAAAGCTCTGATCATCAGTATAAATACTACTATAAAATATGTATACATTTCAGCAAAAAAATTGTATACAAAAAAATCAGCAAATCTGCAAAGGGGTTAGCCTTTGCAAATTTACGAATTTCATTGTTTATTCAATACAACACGTTATAGTGGCCGGATTGTAATGAATGATACCTTAATCAAAAGCTCTGATCATCAGTATAAATACTACTATAAAATATGTATACATTTCAGCAACAAAATTGTATACAAAAAATCTGCAAAGGGGTTAGCCTTTGCAAATTTACGAATTTCATTGTTTATTCGATACAGCACGTAATAGTGGCCGGATTGTAATGAATGATACCTTAATCAAAAGCTCTGATCATCAGTATAAATACTACTATAAAATATGTATACATTTCAGCAAAAAAATTGTATACACAAAAATCAGCAAATCTGCAAAGGGGTTAGCCTTTGCAAATTTACGAATTTCATTGTTTATTCAATACAACACGTTATAGTGGCCGGATTGTAATGAATGATACCTTAATCAAAAGCTCTGATCATCAGTATAAATACTACTATAAAATATGTATACATTTCAGCAAAAAAATTGTATACAAAAAAATCAGCAAATCTGCAAAGGGGTTAGCCTTTGCAAATTTACGAATTTCATTGTTTATTCGATACAGCACGTAATAGTGGCCGGATTGTAATGAATGATACCTTAATCAAAAGCTCTGATCATCAGTATAAATACTACTATAAAATATGTATACATTTCAGCAACGAAATTGTATACAAAAAATCTGCAAAGGGGTTAGCCTTTGCAAATTTACGAATTTCATTGTTTATTCGATACAGCACGTAATAGTGGCCGGATTGTAATGAATAATACCTTAATCAAAAGCTCTGATCATCAGTATAAATACTACTATAAAATATGTATACATTTCAGCAAAAAAATTGTATACAAAAAAATCAGCAAATCTGCAAAGGGGTTAGCCTTTGCAAATTTACGAATTTCATTGTTTATTCGATACAGCACGTAATAGTGGCCGGATTGTAATGAATGATACCTTAATCAAAAGCTCTGATCATCAGTATAAATACTACTATAAAATATGTATACATTTCAGCAACAAAATTGTATACAAAAAAATCAGCAAATCTGCAAAGGGGTTAGCCTTTGCAAATTTACGAATTTCATTGTTTATTCGATACAGCACGTAATAGTGGCCGGATTGTAATGAATGATACCTTAATCAAAAGCTCTGATCATCAGTATAAATACTACTATAAAATATGTATACATTTCAGCAAAAAAATTGTATACAAAAAAATCAGCAAATCTGCAAAGGGGTTAGCCTTTGCAAATTTACGAATTTCATTGTTTATTCAATACAACACGTTATAGTGGCCGGATTGTAATGAATGATACCTTAATCAAAAGCTCTGATCATCAGTATAAATACTACTATAAAATATGTATACATTTCAGCAAAAAAATTGTATACAAAAAAATCAGCAAATCTGCAAAGGGGTTAGCCTTTGCAAATTTACGAATTTCATTGTTTATTCGATACAGCACGTAATAGTGGCCGGATTGTAATGAATGATACCTTAATCAAAAGCTCTGATCATCAGTATAAATACTACTATAAAATATGTATACATTTCAGCAAAAAAATTGTATACAAAAAAATCAGCAAATCTGCAAAGGGGTTAGCCTTTGCAAATTTACGAATTTCATTGTTTATTCAATACAACACGTTATAGTGGCCGGATTGTAATGAATGATACCTTAATCAAAAGCTCTGATCATCAGTATAAATACTACTATAAAATATGTATACATTTCAGCAACAAAATTGTATACAAAAAATCTGCAAAGGGGTTAGCCTTTGCAAATTTACGAATTTCATTGTTTATTCGATACAGCACGTAATAGTGGCCGGATTGTAATGAATGATACCTTAATCAAAAGCTCTGATCATCAGTATAAATACTACTATAAAATATGTATACATTTCAGCAACAAAATTGTATACAAAAAAATCAGCAAATCTGCAAAGGGGTTAGCCTTTGCAAATTTACGAATTTCATTGTTTATTCGATACAGCACGTAATAGTGGCCGGATTGTAATGAATGATACCTTAATCAAAAGCTCTGATCATCAGTATAAATACTACTATAAAATATGTATACATTTCAGCAAAAAAATTGTATACAAAAAAATCAGCAAATCTGCAAAGGGGTTAGCCTTTGCAAATTTACGAATTTCATTGTTTATTCAATACAACACGTTATAGTGGCCGGATTGTAATGAATGATACCTTAATCAAAAGCTCTGATCATCAGTATAAATACTACTATAAAATATGTATACATTTCAGCAACGAAATTGTATACAAAAAATCTGCAAAGGGGTTAGCCTTTGCAAATTTACGAATTTCATTGTTTATTCGATACAGCACGTAATAGTGGCCGGATTGTAATGAATGATACCTTAATCAAAAGCTCTGATCATCAGTATAAATACTACTATAAAATATGTATACATTTCAGCAACGAAATTGTATACAAAAAATCTGCAAAGGGGTTAGCCTTTGCAAATTTACGAATTTCATTGTTTATTCGATACAGCACGTAATAGTGGCCCGATTGTAATGAATGATACCTTAATCAAAAGCTCTGATCATCAGTATAAATACTACTATAAAATATGTATACATTTCAGCAACAAAATTGTATACAAAAAAATCAGCAAATCTGCAAAGGGGTTAGCCTTTGCAAATTTACGAATTTCATTGTTTATTCAATACAACACGTTATAGTGGCCGGATTGTAATGAATGATACCTTAATCAAAAGCTCTGATCATCAGTATAAATACAACTATAAAATATGTATACATTTCAGCAACAAAATTGTATACAAAAAAATCAGCAAATCTGCAAAGGGGTTAGCCTTTGCAAATTTACGAATTTCATTGTTTATTCGATACAGCACGTAATAGTGGCCGGATTGTAATGAATGATACCTTAATCAAAAGCTCTGATCATCAGTATAAATACTACTATAAAATATGTATACATTTCAGCAACAAAATTGTATACAAAAAAATCAGCAAATCTGCAAAGGGGTTAGCCTTTGCAAATTTACGAATTTCATTGTTTATTCGATACAGCACGTAATAGTGGCCGGATTGTAATGAATGATACCTTAATCAAAAGCTCTGATCATCAGTATAAATACTACTATAAAATATGTATACATTTCAGCAAAAAAATTGTATACAAAAAAATCAGCAAATCTGCAAAGGGGTTAGCCTTTGCAAATTTACGAATTTCATTGTTTATTCAATACAACACGTTATAGTGGCCCGATTGTAATGAATGATACCTTAATCAAAAGCTCTGATCATCAGTATAAATACTACTATAAAATATGTATACATTTCAGCAACAAAATTGTATACAAAAAATCTGCAAAGGGGTTAGCCTTTGCAAATTTACGAATTTCATTGTTTATTCAATACAACACGTTATAGTGGCCCGATTGTAATGAATGATACCTTAATCAAAAGCTCTGATCATCAGTATAAATACTACTATAAAATATGTATACATTTCAGCAAAAAAAATTGTATACAAAAAAATCAGCAAATCTGCAAAGGGGTTAGCCTTTGCAAATTTACGAATTTCATGGTTTATTCGATACAACACGTTATAGTGGCCCGATTGTAATGAATGATACCTTAATCAAAAGCTCTGATCATCAGTATAAATACTACTATAAAATATGTATACATTTCAGCAACAAAATTGTATACAAAAAAATCAGCAAATCTGCAAAGGGGTTAGCCTTTGCAAATTTACGAATTTCATTGTTTATTCGATACAGCACGTAATAGTGGCCGGATTGTAATGAATGATACCTTAATCAAAAGCTCTGATTATCAGTATAAATACTACTATAAAATATGTATACATTTCAGCAAAAAAATTGTATACAAAAAAATCAGCAAATCTGCAAAGGGGTTAGCCTTTGCAAATTTACGAATTTCATTGTTTATTCAATACAACACGTTATAGTGGCCGGATTGTAATGAATGATACCTTAATCAAAAGCTCTGATCATCAGTATAAATACTACTATAAAATATGTATACATTTCAGCAAAAAAATTGTATACAAAAAAATCAGCAAATCTGCAAAGGGGTTAGCCTTTGCAAATTTACGAATTTCATTGTTTATTCAATACAACACGTTATAGTGGCCCGATTGTAATGAATGATACCTTAATCAAAAGCTCTGATCATCAGTATAAATACTACTATAAAATATGTATACATTTCAGCAACAAAATTGTATACAAAAAAATCAGCAAATCTGCAAAGGGGTTAGCCTTTGCAAATTTACGAATTTCATTGTTTATTCGATACAGCACGTAATAGTGGCCGGATTGTAATGAATGATACCTTAATCAAAAGCTCTGATTATCAGTATAAATACTACTATAAAATATGTATACATTTCAGCAAAAAAATTGTATACAAAAAAATCAGCAAATCTGCAAAGGGGTTAGCCTTTGCAAATTTACGAATTTCATTGTTATTCGATACAGCACGTAATAGTGGCCGGATTGTAATGAATGATACCTTAATCAAAAGCTCTGATCATCAGTATAAATACTACTATAAAATATGTATACATTTCAGCAAAAAAATTGTATACAAAAAAATCAGCAAATCTGCAAAGGGGTTAGCCTTTGCAAATTTACGAATTTCATTGTTTATTCAATACAACACGTTAAAGTGGCCGGATTGTAATGAATGATACCTTAATCAAAAGCTCTGATCATCAGTATAAATACTACTAAAAAATATGTATACATTTCAGCAAAAAAATTGTATACAAAAAAATCAGCAAATCTGCAAAGGGGTTAGCCTTTGCAAATTTACGAATTTCATTGTTTATTCAATACAACACGTTATAGTGGCCGGATTGTAATGAATGATACCTTAATCAAAAGCTCTGATCATCAGTATAAATACTACTATAAAATATGTATACATTTCAGCAACAAAATTGTATACAAAAAATCTGCAAAGGGGTTAGCCTTTGAAAATTTACGAATTTCATTGTTTATTCAATACAACACGTTATATTGGCCCGATTGTAATGAATGATACCTTAATCAAAAGCTCTGATCATCAGTATAAATACTACTATAAAATATGTATACATTTCAGCAAAAAAATTGTATACACAAAAATCAGCAAATCTGCAAAGGGGTTAGCCTTTGCAAATTTACGAATTTCATTGTTTATTCAATACAACACGTTATAGTGGCCGGATTGTAATGAATGATACCTTAATCAAAAGCTCTGATCATCAGTATAAATACTACTATAAAATATGTATACATTTCAGCAACAAAATTGTATACAAAAAATCTGCAAAGGGGTTAGCCTTTGAAAATTTACGAATTTCATTGTTTATTCAATACAACACGTTATAGTGGCCCGATTGTAATGAATGATACCTTAATCAAAAGCTCTGATCATCAGTATAAATACTACTATAAAATATGTATACATTTCAGCAACAAAATTGTATACAAAAAATCTGCAAAGGGGTTAGCCTTTGCAAATTTACGAATTTCATTGTTTATTCAATACAACACGTTATAGTGGCCCGATTGTAATGAATGATACCTTAATCAAAAGCTCTGATCATCAGTATAAATACTACTATAAAATATGTATACATTTCAGCAAAAAAAATTGTATACAAAAAAATCAGCAAATCTGCAAAGGGGTTAGCCTTTGCAAATTTACGAATTTCATGGTTTATTCGATACAACACGTTATAGTGGCCCGATTGTAATGAATGATACCTTAATCAAAAGCTCTGATCATCAGTATAAATACTACTATAAAATATGTATACATTTCAGCAACAAAATTGTATACAAAAAATCTGCAAAGGGGTTAGCCTTTGAAAATTTACGAATTTCATTGTTTATTCAATACAACACGTTATATTGGCCCGATTGTAATGAATGATACCTTAATCAAAAGCTCTGATCATCAGTATAAATACTACTATAAAATATGTATACATTTCAGCAAAAAAATTGTATACAAAAAAATCAGCAAATCTGCAAAGGGGTTAGCCTTTGCAAATTTACGAATTTCATTGTTTATTCAATACAACACGTTAAAGTGGCCGGATTGTAATGAATGATACCTTAATCAAAAGCTCTGATCATCAGTATAAATACTACTAAAAAATATGTATACATTTCAGCAAAAAAATTGTATACAAAAAAATCAGCAAATCTGCAAAGGGGTTAGCCTTTGCAAATTTACGAATTTCATTGTTTATTCAATACAACACGTTATAGTGGCCGGATTGTAATGAATGATACCTTAATCAAAAGCTCTGATCATCAGTATAAATACTACTATAAAATATGTATACATTTCAGCAACAAAATTGTATACAAAAAATCTGCAAAGGGGTTAGCCTTTGAAAATTTACGAATTTCATTGTTTATTCAATACAACACGTTATATTGGCCCGATTGTAATGAATGATACCTTAATCAAAAGCTCTGATCATCAGTATAAATACTACTATAAAATATGTATACATTTCAGCAAAAAAATTGTATACACAAAAATCAGCAAATCTGCAAAGGGGTTAGCCTTTGCAAATTTACGAATTTCATTGTTTATTCAATACAACACGTTATAGTGGCCGGATTGTAATGAATGATACCTTAATCAAAAGCTCTGATCATCAGTATAAATACTACTATAAAATATGTATACATTTCAGCAACAAAATTGTATACAAAAAATCTGCAAAGGGGTTAGCCTTTGAAAATTTACGAATTTCATTGTTTATTCAATACAACACGTTATAGTGGCCCGATTGTAATGAATGATACCTTAATCAAAAGCTCTGATCATCAGTATAAATACTACTATAAAATATGTATACATTTCAGCAAAAAAAATTGTATACAAAAAAATCAGCAAATCTGCAAAGGGGTTAGCCTTTGCAAATTTACGAATTTCATGGTTTATTCGATACAACACGTTATAGTGGCCCGATTGTAATGAATGATACCTTAATCAAAAGCTCTGATCATCAGTATAAATACTACTATAAAATATGTATACATTTCAGCAACAAAATTGTATACAAAAAAATCAGCAAATCTGCAAAGGGGTTAGCCTTTGCAAATTTACGAATTTCATTGTTTATTCGATACAGCACGTAATAGTGGCCGGATTGTAATGAATGATACCTTAATCAAAAGCTCTGATTATCAGTATAAATACTACTATAAAATATGTATACATTTCAGCAAAAAAATTGTATACAAAAAAATCAGCAAATCTGCAAAGGGGTTAGCCTTTGCAAATTTACGAATTTCATTGTTATTCGATACAGCACGTAATAGTGGCCGGATTGTAATGAATGATACCTTAATCAAAAGCTCTGATCATCAGTATAAATACTACTATAAAATATGTATACATTTCAGCAAAAAAATTGTATACAAAAAAATCAGCAAATCTGCAAAGGGGTTAGCCTTTGCAAATTTACGAATTTCATTGTTTATTCAATACAACACGTTAAAGTGGCCGGATTGTAATGAATGATACCTTAATCAAAAGCTCTGATCATCAGTATAAATACTACTAAAAAATATGTATACATTTCAGCAAAAAAATTGTATACAAAAAAATCAGCAAATCTGCAAAGGGGTTAGCCTTTGCAAATTTACGAATTTCATTGTTTATTCAATACAACACGTTATAGTGGCCGGATTGTAATGAATGATACCTTAATCAAAAGCTCTGATCATCAGTATAAATACTACTATAAAATATGTATACATTTCAGCAACAAAATTGTATACAAAAAATCTGCAAAGGGGTTAGCCTTTGAAAATTTACGAATTTCATTGTTTATTCAATACAACACGTTATATTGGCCCGATTGTAATGAATGATACCTTAATCAAAAGCTCTGATCATCAGTATAAATACTACTATAAAATATGTATACATTTCAGCAAAAAAATTGTATACACAAAAATCAGCAAATCTGCAAAGGGGTTAGCCTTTGCAAATTTACGAATTTCATTGTTTATTCAATACAACACGTTAAAGTGGCCGGATTGTAATGAATGATACCTTAATCAAAAGCTCTGATCATCAGTATAAATACTACTAAAAAATATGTATACATTTCAGCAACAAAATTGTATACAAAAAAATCAGCAAATCTGCAAAGGGGTTAGCCTTTGCAAATTTACGAATTTCATTGTTTATTCGATACAGCACGTAATAGTGGCCGGATTGTAATGAATGATACCTTAATCAAAAGCTCTGATCATCAGTATAAATACTACTATAAAATATGTATACATTTCAGCAAAAAAATTGTATACAAAAAAATCAGCAAATCTGCAAAGGGGTTAGCCTTTGCAAATTTACGAATTTCATTGTTTATTCGATACAGCACGTAATAGTGGCCGGATTGTAATGAATGATACCTTAATCAAAAGCTCTGATCATCAGTATAAATACTACTATAAAATATGTATACATTTCAGCAACAAAATTGTATACAAAAAAATCAGCAAATCTGCAAAGGGGTTAGCCTTTGCAAATTTACGAATTTCATTGTTTATTCGATACAGCACGTAATAGTGGCCGGATTGTAATGAATGATACCTTAATCAAAAGCTCTGATCATCAGTATAAATACTACTATAAAATATGTATACATTTCAGCAACAAAATTGTATACAAAAAAATCAGCAAATCTGCAAAGGGGTTAGCCTTTGCAAATTTACGAATTTCATTGTTTATTCAATACAGCACGTAATAGTGGCCGGATTGTAATGAATGATACCTTAATCAAAAGCTCTGATCATCAGTATAAATACTACTATAAAATATGTATACATTTCAGCAACAAAATTGTATACAAAAAAATCAGCAAATCTGCAAAGGGGTTAGCCTTTGCAAATTTACGAATTTCATTGTTTATTCGATACAGCACGTAATAGTGGCCGGATTGTAATGAATGATACCTTAATCAAAAGCTCTGATCATCAGTATAAATACTACTATAAAATATGTATACATTTCAGCAACAAAATTGTATACAAAAAAATCAGCAAATCTGCAAAGGGGTTAGCCTTTGCAAATTTACGAATTTCATTGTTTATTCGATACAGCACGTAATAGTGGCCGGATTGTAATGAATGATACCTTAATCAAAAGCTCTGATCATCAGTATAAATACTACTATAAAATATGTATACATTTCAGCAACGAAATTGTATACAAAAAATCTGCAAAGGGGTTAGCCTTTGCAAATTTACGAATTTCATTGTTTATTCGATACAGCACGTAATAGTGGCCGGATTGTAATGAATAATACCTTAATCAAAAGCTCTGATCATCAGTATAAATACTACTATAAAATATGTATACATTTCAGCAAAAAAATTGTATACAAAAAAATCAGCAAATCTGCAAAGGGGTTAGCCTTTGCAAATTTACGAATTTCATTGTTTATTCGATACAGCACGTAATAGTGGCCGGATTGTAATGAATGATACCTTAATCAAAAGCTCTGATCATCAGTATAAATACTACTATAAAATATGTATACATTTCAGCAACAAAATTGTATACAAAAAAATCAGCAAATCTGCAAAGGGGTTAGCCTTTGCAAATTTACGAATTTCATTGTTTATTCGATACAGCACGTAATAGTGGCCGGATTGTAATGAATGATACCTTAATCAAAAGCTCTGATCATCAGTATAAATACTACTATAAAATATGTATACATTTCAGCAAAAAAATTGTATACAAAAAAATCAGCAAATCTGCAAAGGGGTTAGCCTTTGCAAATTTACGAATTTCATTGTTTATTCAATACAACACGTTATAGTGGCCGGATTGTAATGAATGATACCTTAATCAAAAGCTCTGATCATCAGTATAAATACTACTATAAAATATGTATACATTTCAGCAAAAAAATTGTATACAAAAAAATCAGCAAATCTGCAAAGGGGTTAGCCTTTGCAAATTTACGAATTTCATTGTTTATTCAATACAAAACGTTATAGTGGCCGGATTGTAATGAATGATACCCTAATCAAAAGCTCTGATCATCAGTATAAATACTACTATAAAATATGTATACATTTCAGCAAAAAAAATTGTATACAAAAAAATCAGCAAATCTGCAAAGGGGTTAGCCTTTGCAAATTTACGAATTTCATTGTTTATTCAATACAACACGTTATAGTGGCCGGATTGTAATGAATGATACCTTAATCAAAAGCTCTGATCATCAGTATAAATACTACTATAAAATATGTATACATTTCAGCAACAAAATTGTATACAAAAAATCTGCAAAGGGGTTAGCCTTTGCAAATTTACGAATTTCATTGTTTATTCGATACAGCACGTAATAGTGGCCGGATTGTAATGAATGATACCTTAATCAAAAGCTCTGATCATCAGTATAAATACTACTATAAAATATGTATACATTTCAGCAACAAAATTGTATACAAAAAAATCAGCAAATCTGCAAAGGGGTTAGCCTTTGCAAATTTACGAATTTCATTGTTTATTCGATACAGCACGTAATAGTGGCCGGATTGTAATGAATGATACCTTAATCAAAAGCTCTGATCATCAGTATAAATACTACTATAAAATATGTATACATTTCAGCAAAAAAATTGTATACAAAAAAATCAGCAAATCTGCAAAGGGGTTAGCCTTTGCAAATTTACGAATTTCATTGTTTATTCAATACAACACGTTATAGTGGCCGGATTGTAATGAATGATACCTTAATCAAAAGCTCTGATCATCAGTATAAATACTACTATAAAATATGTATACATTTCAGCAACGAAATTGTATACAAAAAATCTGCAAAGGGGTTAGCCTTTGCAAATTTACGAATTTCATTGTTTATTCGATACAGCACGTAATAGTGGCCGGATTGTAATGAATGATACCTTAATCAAAAGCTCTGATCATCAGTATAAATACTACTATAAAATATGTATACATTTCAGCAAAGAAATTGTATACAAAAAATCTGCAAAGGGGTTAGCCTTTGCAAATTTACGAATTTCATTGTTTATTCGATACAGCACGTAATAGTGGCCCGATTGTAATGAATGATACCTTAATCAAAAGCTCTGATCATCAGTATAAATACTACTATAAAATATGTATACATTTCAGCAACAAAATTGTATACAAAAAAATCAGCAAATCTGCAAAGGGGTTAGCCTTTGCAAATTTACGAATTTCATTGTTTATTCAATACAACACGTTATAGTGGCCGGATTGTAATGAATGATACCTTAATCAAAAGCTCTGATCATCAGTATAAATACTACTATAAAATATGTATACATTTCAGCAACAAAATTGTATACAAAAAAATCAGCAAATCTGCAAAGGGGTTAGCCTTTGCAAATTTACGAATTTCATTGTTTATTCGATACAGCACGTAATAGTGGCCGGATTGTAATGAATGATACCTTAATCAAAAGCTCTGATCATCAGTATAAATACTACTATAAAATATGTATACATTTCAGCAACAAAATTGTATACAAAAAAATCAGCAAATCTGCAAAGGGGTTAGCCTTTGCAAATTTACGAATTTCATTGTTTATTCGATACAGCACGTAATAGTGGCCGGATTGTAATGAATGATACCTTAATCAAAAGCTCTGATCATCAGTATAAATACTACTATAAAATATGTATACATTTCAGCAAAAAAATTGTATACAAAAAAATCAGCAAATCTGCAAAGGGGTTAGCCTTTGCAAATTTACGAATTTCATTGTTTATTCAATACAACACGTTATAGTGGCCCGATTGTAATGAATGATACCTTAATCAAAAGCTCTGATCATCAGTATAAATACTACTATAAAATATGTATACATTTCAGCAACAAAATTGTATACAAAAAATCTGCAAAGGGGTTAGCCTTTGCAAATTTACGAATTTCATTGTTTATTCAATACAACACGTTATAGTGGCCCGATTGTAATGAATGATACCTTAATCAAAAGCTCTGATCATCAGTATAAATACTACTATAAAATATGTATACATTTCAGCAAAAAAAATTGTATACAAAAAAATCAGCAAATCTGCAAAGGGGTTAGCCTTTGCAAATTTACGAATTTCATTGTTTATTCGATACAACACGTTATAGTGGCCCGATTGTAATGAATGATACCTTAATCAAAAGCTCTGATCATCAGTATAAATACTACTATAAAATATGTATACATTTCAGCAACAAAATTGTATACAAAAAAATCAGCAAATCTGCAAAGGGGTTAGCCTTTGCAAATTTACGAATTTCATTGTTTATTCGATACAGCACGTAATAGTGGCCGGATTGTAATGAATGATACCTTAATCAAAAGCTCTGATTATCAGTATAAATACTACTATAAAATATGTATACATTTCAGCAAAAAAATTGTATACAAAAAAATCAGCAAATCTGCAAAGGGGTTAGCCTTTGCAAATTTACGAATTTCATTGTTATTCGATACAGCACGTAATAGTGGCCGGATTGTAATGAATGATACCTTAATCAAAAGCTCTGATCATCAGTATAAATACTACTATAAAATATGTATACATTTCAGCAAAAAAATTGTATACAAAAAAATCAGCAAATCTGCAAAGGGGTTAGCCTTTGCAAATTTACGAATTTCATTGTTTATTCAATACAACACGTTAAAGTGGCCGGATTGTAATGAATGATACCTTAATCAAAAGCTCTGATCATCAGTATAAATACTACTAAAAAATATGTATACATTTCAGCAAAAAAATTGTATACAAAAAAATCAGCAAATCTGCAAAGGGGTTAGCCTTTGCAAATTTACGAATTTCATTGTTTATTCAATACAACACGTTATAGTGGCCGGATTGTAATGAATGATACCTTAATCAAAAGCTCTGATCATCAGTATAAATACTACTATAAAATATGTATACATTTCAGCAACAAAATTGTATACAAAAAATCTGCAAAGGGGTTAGCCTTTGAAAATTTACGAATTTCATTGTTTATTCAATACAACACGTTATATTGGCCCGATTGTAATGAATGATACCTTAATCAAAAGCTCTGATCATCAGTATAAATACTACTATAAAATATGTATACATTTCAGCAAAAAAATTGTATACACAAAAATCAGCAAATCTGCAAAGGGGTTAGCCTTTGCAAATTTACGAATTTCATTGTTTATTCAATACAACACGTTAAAGTGGCCGGATTGTAATGAATGATACCTTAATCAAAAGCTCTGATCATCAGTATAAATACTACTAAAAAATATGTATACATTTCAGCAACAAAATTGTATACAAAAAAATCAGCAAATCTGCAAAGGGGTTAGCCTTTGCAAATTTACGAATTTCATTGTTTATTCGATACAGCACGTAATAGTGGCCGGATTGTAATGAATGATACCTTAATCAAAAGCTCTGATCATCAGTATAAATACTACTATAAAATATGTATACATTTCAGCAAAAAAATTGTATACAAAAAAATCAGCAAATCTGCAAAGGGGTTAGCCTTTGCAAATTTACGAATTTCATTGTTTATTCGATACAGCACGTAATAGTGGCCGGATTGTAATGAATGATACCTTAATCAAAAGCTCTGATCATCAGTATAAATACTACTATAAAATATGTATACATTTCAGCAACAAAATTGTATACAAAAAAATCAGCAAATCTGCAAAGGGGTTAGCCTTTGCAAATTTACGAATTTCATTGTTTATTCGATACAGCACGTAATAGTGGCCGGATTGTAATGAATGATACCTTAATCAAAAGCTCTGATCATCAGTATAAATACTACTATAAAATATGTATACATTTCAGCAACAAAATTGTATACAAAAAAATCAGCAAATCTGCAAAGGGGTTAGCCTTTGCAAATTTACGAATTTCATTGTTTATTCAATACAGCACGTAATAGTGGCCGGATTGTAATGAATGATACCTTAATCAAAAGCTCTGATCATCAGTATAAATACTACTATAAAATATGTATACATTTCAGCAACAAAATTGTATACAAAAAAATCAGCAAATCTGCAAAGGGGTTAGCCTTTGCAAATTTACGAATTTCATTGTTTATTCGATACAGCACGTAATAGTGGCCGGATTGTAATGAATGATACCTTAATCAAAAGCTCTGATCATCAGTATAAATACTACTATAAAATATGTATACATTTCAGCAACAAAATTGTATACAAAAAAATCAGCAAATCTGCAAAGGGGTTAGCCTTTGCAAATTTACGAATTTCATTGTTTATTCGATACAGCACGTAATAGTGGCCGGATTGTAATGAATGATACCTTAATCAAAAGCTCTGATCATCAGTATAAATACTACTATAAAATATGTATACATTTCAGCAACAAAATTGTATACAAAAAAATCAGCAAATCTGCAAAGGGGTTAGCCTTTGCAAATTTACGAATTTCATTGTTTATTCGATACAGCACGTAATAGTGGCCGGATTGTAATGAATGATACCTTAATCAAAAGCTCTGATCATCAGTATAAATACTACTATAAAATATGTATACATTTCAGCAACAAAATTGTATACAAAAAAATCAGCAAATCTGCAAAGGGGTTAGCCTTTGCAAATTTACGAATTTCATTGTTTATTCGATACAGCACGTAATAGTGGCCGGATTGTAATGAATGATACCTTAATCAAAAGCTCTGATCATCAGTATAAATACTACTATAAAATATGTATACATTTCAGCAACAAAATTGTATACAAAAAAATCAGCAAATCTGCAAAGGGGTTAGCCTTTGCAAATTTACGAATTTCATTGTTTATTCGATACAGCACGTAATAGTGGCCGGATTGTAATGAATGATACCTTAATCAAAAGCTCTGATCATCAGTATAAATACTACTATAAAATATGTATACATTTCAGCAAAAAAATTGTATACAAAAAAATCAGCAAATCTGCAAAGGGGTTAGCCTTTGCAAATTTACGAATTTCATTGTTTATTCGATACAGCACGTAATAGTGGCCGGATTGTAATGAATGATACCTTAATCAAAAGCTCTGATCATCAGTATAAATACTACTATAAAATATGTATACATTTCAGCCAAAAAAATTGAATACAAAAAAATCAGCAAATCTGCAAAGGGGTTAGCCTTTGCAAATTTACGAATTTCATTGTTTATTCGATACAACACGTTATAGTGGCCCGATTGTAATGATTGATACCTTAATCAAAAGCTCTGATCATCAGTATAAATACTACTATAAAATATGTATACATTTCAGCAACAAAATTGTATACAAAAAAATCAGCAAATCTGCAAAGGGGTTAGCCTTTGCAAATTTACGAATTTCATTGTTTATTCGATACAGCACGTAATAGTGGCCGGATTGTAATGAATGATACCTTAATCAAAAGCTCTGATCATCAGTATAAATACTACTATAAAATATGTATACATTTCAGCAACAAAATTGTATACAAAAAATCTGCAAAGGGGTTAGCCTTTGCAAATTTACGAATTTCATTGTTTATTCGATACAGCACGTAATAGTGGCCGGATTGTAATGAATGATACCTTAATCAAAAGCTCTGATCATCAGTATAAATACTACTATAAAATATGTATACATTTCAGCAAAAAAATTGTATACAAAAAAATCAGCAAATCTGCAAAGGGGTTAGCCTTTGCAAATTTACGAATTTCATTGTTTATTCAATACAACACGTTATAGTGGCCCGATTGTAATGAATGATACCTTAATCAAAAGCTCTGATCATCAGTATAAATACTACTATAAAATATGTATACATTTCAGCAACAAAATTGTATACAAAAAATCTGCAAAGGGGTTAGCCTTTGCAAATTTACGAATTTCATTGTTTATTCAATACAACACGTTATAGTGGCCCGATTGTAATGAATGATACCTTAATCAAAAGCTCTGATCATCAGTATAAATACTACTATAAAATATGTATACATTTCAGCAAAAAAAATTGTATACAAAAAAATCAGCAAATCTGCAAAGGGGTTAGCCTTTGCAAATTTACGAATTTCATTGTTTATTCGATACAACACGTTATAGTGGCCCGATTGTAATGAATGATACCTTAATCAAAAGCTCTGATCATCAGTATAAATACTACTATAAAATATGTATACATTTCAGCAACAAAATTGTATACAAAAAAATCAGCAAATCTGCAAAGGGGTTAGCCTTTGCAAATTTACGAATTTCATTGTTTATTCGATACAGCACGTAATAGTGGCCGGATTGTAATGAATGATACCTTAATCAAAAGCTCTGATTATCAGTATAAATACTACTATAAAATATGTATACATTTCAGCAAAAAAATTGTATACAAAAAAATCAGCAAATCTGCAAAGGGGTTAGCCTTTGCAAATTTACGAATTTCATTGTTATTCGATACAGCACGTAATAGTGGCCGGATTGTAATGAATGATACCTTAATCAAAAGCTCTGATCATCAGTATAAATACTACTATAAAATATGTATACATTTCAGCAAAAAAATTGTATACAAAAAAATCAGCAAATCTGCAAAGGGGTTAGCCTTTGCAAATTTACGAATTTCATTGTTTATTCAATACAACACGTTAAAGTGGCCGGATTGTAATGAATGATACCTTAATCAAAAGCTCTGATCATCAGTATAAATACTACTAAAAAATATGTATACATTTCAGCAAAAAAATTGTATACAAAAAAATCAGCAAATCTGCAAAGGGGTTAGCCTTTGCAAATTTACGAATTTCATTGTTTATTCAATACAACACGTTATAGTGGCCGGATTGTAATGAATGATACCTTAATCAAAAGCTCTGATCATCAGTATAAATACTACTATAAAATATGTATACATTTCAGCAACAAAATTGTATACAAAAAATCTGCAAAGGGGTTAGCCTTTGAAAATTTACGAATTTCATTGTTTATTCAATACAACACGTTATATTGGCCCGATTGTAATGAATGATACCTTAATCAAAAGCTCTGATCATCAGTATAAATACTACTATAAAATATGTATACATTTCAGCAAAAAAATTGTATACAAAAAAATCAGCAAATCTGCAAAGGGGTTAGCCTTTGCAAATTTACGAATTTCATTGTTTATTCAATACAACACGTTAAAGTGGCCGGATTGTAATGAATGATACCTTAATCAAAAGCTCTGATCATCAGTATAAATACTACTAAAAAATATGTATACATTTCAGCAACAAAATTGTATACAAAAAAATCAGCAAATCTGCAAAGGGGTTAGCCTTTGCAAATTTACGAATTTCATTGTTTATTCGATACAGCACGTAATAGTGGCCGGATTGTAATGAATGATACCTTAATCAAAAGCTCTGATCATCAGTATAAATACTACTATAAAATATGTATACATTTCAGCAAAAAAATTGTATACAAAAAAATCAGCAAATCTGCAAAGGGGTTAGCCTTTGCAAATTTACGAATTTCATTGTTTATTCGATACAGCACGTAATAGTGGCCGGATTGTAATGAATGATACCTTAATCAAAAGCTCTGATCATCAGTATAAATACTACTATAAAATATGTATACATTTCAGCAACAAAATTGTATACAAAAAAATCAGCAAATCTGCAAAGGGGTTAGCCTTTGCAAATTTACGAATTTCATTGTTTATTCGATACAGCACGTAATAGTGGCCGGATTGTAATGAATGATACCTTAATCAAAAGCTCTGATCATCAGTATAAATACTACTATAAAATATGTATACATTTCAGCAACAAAATTGTATACAAAAAAATCAGCAAATCTGCAAAGGGGTTAGCCTTTGCAAATTTACGAATTTCATTGTTTATTCAATACAGCACGTAATAGTGGCCGGATTGTAATGAATGATACCTTAATCAAAAGCTCTGATCATCAGTATAAATACTACTATAAAATATGTATACATTTCAGCAACAAAATTGTATACAAAAAAATCAGCAAATCTGCAAAGGGGTTAGCCTTTGCAAATTTACGAATTTCATTGTTTATTCGATACAGCACGTAATAGTGGCCGGATTGTAATGAATGATACCTTAATCAAAAGCTCTGATCATCAGTATAAATACTACTATAAAATATGTATACATTTCAGCAACAAAATTGTATACAAAAAAATCAGCAAATCTGCAAAGGGGTTAGCCTTTGCAAATTTACGAATTTCATTGTTTATTCGATACAGCACGTAATAGTGGCCGGATTGTAATGAATGATACCTTAATCAAAAGCTCTGATCATCAGTATAAATACTACTATAAAATATGTATACATTTCAGCAACAAAATTGTATACAAAAAAATCAGCAAATCTGCAAAGGGGTTAGCCTTTGCAAATTTACGAATTTCATTGTTTATTCGATACAGCACGTAATAGTGGCCGGATTGTAATGAATGATACCTTAATCAAAAGCTCTGATCATCAGTATAAATACTACTATAAAATATGTATACATTTCAGCAACAAAATTGTATACAAAAAAATCAGCAAATCTGCAAAGGGGTTAGCCTTTGCAAATTTACGAATTTCATTGTTTATTCGATACAGCACGTAATAGTGGCCGGATTGTAATGAATGATACCTTAATCAAAAGCTCTGATCATCAGTATAAATACTACTATAAAATATGTATACATTTCAGCAACAAAATTGTATACAAAAAAATCAGCAAATCTGCAAAGGGGTTAGCCTTTGCAAATTTACGAATTTCATTGTTTATTCGATACAGCACGTAATAGTGGCCGGATTGTAATGAATGATACCTTAATCAAAAGCTCTGATCATCAGTATAAATACTACTATAAAATATGTATACATTTCAGCAAAAAAATTGTATACAAAAAAATCAGCAAATCTGCAAAGGGGTTAGCCTTTGCAAATTTACGAATTTCATTATTTATTCGATACAGCACGTAATAGTGGCCGGATTGTAATGAATGATACCTTAATCAAAAGCTCTGATCATCAGTATAAATACTACTATAAAATATGTATACATTTCAGCAACAAAATTGTATACAAAAAAATCAGCAAATCTGCAAAGGGGTTAGCCTTTGCAAATTTACGAATTTCATTGTTTATTCGATACAGCACGTAATAGTGGCCGGATTGTAATGAATGATACCTTAATCAAAAGCTCTGATCATCAGTATAAATACTACTATAAAATATGTATACATTTCAGCAAAAAAATTGTATACAAAAAAATCAGCAAATCTGCAAAGGGGTTAGCCTTTGCAAATTTACGAATTTCATTGTTTATTCGATACAGCACGTAATAGTGGCCGGATTGTAATGAATGATACCTTAATCAAAAGCTCTGATCATCAGTATAAATACTACTATAAAATATGTATACATTTCAGCAAAAAAATTGTATACAAAAAAATCAGCAAATCTGCAAAGGGGTCAGCCTTTGCAAATTTACGAATTTCATTGTTTATTCGATACAGCACGTAATAGTGGCCGGATTGTAATGAATGATACCTTAATCAAAAGCTCTGATCATCAGTATAAATACTACTATAAAATATGTATACATTTCAGCAACAAAATTGTATACAAAAAAATCAGCAAATCTGCAAAGGGGTTAGCCTTTGCAAATTTACGAATTTCATTGTTTATTCGATACAGCACGTAATAGTGGCCGGATTGTAATGAATGATACCTTAATCAAAAGCTCTGATCATCAGTATAAATACTACTATAAAATATGTATACATTTCAGCAAAAAAATTGTATACAAAAAAATCAGCAAATCTGCAAAGGGGTTAGCCTTTGCAAATTTACGAATTTCATTGTTTATTCGATACAGCACGTAATAGTGGCCGGATTGTAATGAATGATACCTTAATCAAAAGCTCTGATCATCAGTATAAATACTACTATAAAATATGTATACATTTCAGCAAAAAAATTGTATACAAAAAAATCAGCAAATCTGCAAAGGGGTTAGCCTTTGCAAATTTACGAATTTCATTGTTTATTCGATACAGCACGTAATAGTGGCCGGATTGTAATGAATGATACCTTAATCAAAAGCTCTGATCATCAGTATAAATACTACTATAAAATATGTATACATTTCAGCAAAAAAATTGTATAAAAAAAATCAGCAAATCTGCAAAGGGGTTAGCCTTTGCAAATTTACGAATTTCATTGTTTATTCGATACAGCACGTAATAGTGGCCGGATTGTAATGAATGATACCTTAATCAAAAGCTCTGATCATCAGTATAAATACTACTATAAAATATGTATACATTTCAGCAACAAAATTGTATACAAAAAAATCAGCAAATCTGCAAAGGGGTTAGCCTTTGCAAATTTACGAATTTCATTGTTTATTCGATACAGCACGTAATAGTGGCCGGATTGTAATGAATGATACCTTAATCAAAAGCTCTGATCATCAGTATAAATACTACTATAAAATATGTATACATTTCAGCAACAAAATTGTATACAAAAAAATCAGCAAATCTGCAAAGGGGTTAGCCTTTGCAAATTTACGAATTTCATTGTTTATTCGATACAGCACGTAATAGTGGCCGGATTGTAATGAATGATACCTTAATCAAAAGCTCTGATCATCAGTATAAATACTACTATAAAATATGTATACATTTCAGCAACAAAATTGTATACAAAAAAATCAGCAAATCTGCAAAGGGGTTAGCCTTTGCAAATTTACGAATTTCATTGTTTATTCGATACAGCACGTAATAGTGGCCGGATTGTAATGAATGATACCTTAATCAAAAGCTCTGATCATCAGTATAAATACTACTATAAAATATGTATACATTTCAGCAAAAAAATTGTATACACAAAAATCAGCAAATCTGCAAAGGGGTTAGCCTTTGCAAATTTACGAATTTCATTGTTTATTCAATACAAAACGTTATAGTGGCCGGATTGTAATGAATGATACCTTAATCAAAAGCTCTGATCATCAGTATAAATACTACTATAAAATATGTATACATTTCAGCAAAAAAATTTTATACAAAAAATCAGCAAATCTGCAAAGGGGTTAGCCTTTGCAAATTTACGAATTTCATTGTTTATTCGATACATCACGTAATAGTGGCCGGATTGTAATGAATGATACCTTAATCAAAAGCTCTGATCATCAGTATAAATACTACTATAAAATATGTATACATTTCAGCAAAAAAATTGTATACACAAAAATCAGCAAATCTGCAAAGGGGTTAGCCTTTGCAAATTTACGAATTTCATTGTTTATTCAATACAAAACGTTATAGTGGCCGGATTGTAATGAATGATACCTTAATCAAAAGCTCTGATCATCAGTATAAATACTACTATAAAATATGTATACATTTCAGCAAAAAAATTGTATACAAAAAAATCAGCAAATCTGCAAAGGGGTTAGCCTTTGCAAATTTACGAATTTCATTGTTTATTCGATACAGCACGTAATAGTGGCCGGATTGTAATGAATGATACCTTAATCAAAAGCTCTGATCATCAGTATAAATACTACTATAAAATATGTATACATTTCAGCAACAAAATTGTATACAAAAAAATCAGCAAATCTGCAAAGGGGTTAGCCTTTGCAAATTTACGAATTTCATTGTTTATTCGATACAGCACGTAATAGTGGCCGGATTGTAATGAATGATACCTTAATCAAAAGCTCTGATCATCAGTATAAATACTACTATAAAATATGTATACATTTCAGCAACAAAATTGTATACAAAAAAATCAGCAAATCTGCAAAGGGGTTAGCCTTTGCAAATTTACGAATTTCATTGTTTATTCGATACAGCACGTAATAGTGGCCGGATTGTAATGAATGATACCTTAATCAAAAGCTCTGATCATCAGTATAAATACTACTATAAAATATGTATACATTTCAGCAAAAAAATTGTATACACAAAAATCAGCAAATCTGCAAAGGGGTTAGCCTTTGCAAATTTACGAATTTCATTGTTTATTCAATACAAAACGTTATAGTGGCCGGATTGTAATGAATGATACCCTAATCAAAAGCTCTGATCATCAGTATAAATACTACTATAAAATATGTATACATTTCAGCAAAAAAAATTTATACAAAAAAATCAGCAAATCTGCAAAAGGGTTAGCCTTTGCAAATTTACGAATTTCATTGTTTATTCGATACATCACGTAATAGTGGCCGGATTGTAATGAATGATACCTTAATCAAAAGCTCTGATCATCAGTATAAATACTACTATAAAATATGTATACATTTCAGCAAAAAAATTGTATACACAAAAATCAGCAAATCTGCAAAGGGGTTAGCCTTTGCAAATTTACGAATTTCATTGTTTATTCAATACAAAACGTTATAGTGGCCGGATTGTAATGAATGATACCTTAATCAAAAGCTCTGATCATCAGTATAAATACTACTATAAAATATGTATACATTTCAGCAACAAAATTGTATACAAAAAAATCAGCAAATCTGCAAAGGGGTTAGCCTTTGCAAATTTACGAATTTCATTGTTTATTCGATACAGCACGTAATAGTGGCCGGATTGTAATGAATGATACCTTAATCAAAAGCTCTGATCATCAGTATAAATACTACTATAAAATATGTATACATTTTAGCCAAAAAATTGTATACACAAAAATCAGCAAATCTGCAAAGGGGTTAGCCTTTGCAAATTTACGAATTTCATTGTTTATTCAATACAACACGTTATAGTGGCCGGATTGTAATGAATGATACCTTAATCAAAAGCTCTGATCATCAGTATAAATACTACTATAAAATATGTATACATTTCAGCAAAAAAATTGTATACAAAAAAATCAGCAAATCTGCAAAGGGGTTAGCCTTTGCAAATTTACGAATTTCATTGTTTATTCGATACAGCACGTAATAGTGGCCGGATTGTAATGAATGATACCTTAATCAAAAGCTCTGATCATCAGTATAAATACTACTATAAAATATGTATACATTTCAGCAAAAAAATTGTATACAAAAAAATCAGCAAATCTGCAAAGGGGTTAGCCTTTGCAAATTTACGAATTTCATTGTTTATTCGATACAGCACGTAATAGTGGCCGGATTGTAATGAATGATACCTTAATCAAAAGCTCTGATCATCAGTATAAATACTACTATAAAATATGTATACATTTCAGCAACTAAATTGTATACAAAAAAATCAGCAAATCTGCAAAGGGGTTAGCCTTTGCAAATTTACGAATTTCATTGTTTATTCAATACAACACGTTATAGTGGCCGGATTGTAATGAATGATACCTTAATCAAAAGCTCTGATCATCAGTATAAATACTACTATAAAATATGTATACATTTCAGCAACAAAATTGTATACAAAAAATCTGCAAAGGGGTTAGCCTTTGCAAATTTACGAATTTCATTGTTTATTCGATACAGCACGTAATAGTAGCCGGATTGTAATGAATGATACCTTAATCAAAAGCTCTGATCATCAGTATAAATACTACTATAAAATATGTATACATTTCAGCAACAAAATTGTATACCAAAAATCTGCAAAGGGGTTAGCCTTTGCAAATTTACGAATTTCATTGTTTATTTGATACAGCACGTAATAGTGGCCGGATTGTAATGAATGATACCTTAATCAAAAGCTCTGATCATCAGTATAAATACTACTATAAAATATGTATACATTTCAGCAAAAAAATTGTATACAAAAAAATCAGCAAATCTGCAAAGGGGTTAGCCTTTGCAAATTTACGAATTTCATTGTTTATTCGATACAGCACGTAATAGTGGCCGGATTGTAATGAATGATACCTTAATCAAAAGCTCTGATCATCAGTATAAATACTACTATAAAATATGTATACATTTCAGCAAAAAAATTGTATACATAAAAATCAGCAAATCTGCAAAGGGGTTAGCCTTTGCAAATTTACGAATTTCATTGTTTATTCGATACAGCACGTAATAGTGGCCGGATTGTAATGAATGATCCCTTAATCAAAAGCTCTGATCATCAGTATAAATACTACTATAAAATATGTATACATTTCAGCAAAAAAATTGTATACTAAAAAATCAGCAAATCTGCAAAGGGGTTAGCCTTTGCAAATTTACGAATTTCATTGTTTATTCAATACAACACGTTATAGTGGCCGGATTGTAATGAATGATACCTTAATCAAAAGCTCTGATCATCAGTATAAATACTACTATAAAATATGTATACATTTCAGCAAAAAAATTGTATACAAAAAAATCAGCAAATCTGCAAAGGGGTTAGCCTTTGCAAATTTACGAATTTCATTGTTTATTCAATACAACACGTTATAGTGGCCGGATTGTAATGAATGATACCTTAATCAAAAGCTCTGATCATCAGTATAAATACTACTATAAAATATGTATACATTTCAGCAACAAAATGGTATACAAAAAATCTGCAAAGGGGTTAGCCTTTGCAAATTTACGAATTTCATTGTTTATTCGATACAGCACGTAATAGTGGCCGGATTGTAATGAATGATACCTTAATCAAAAGCTCTGATCATCAGTATAAATACTACTATAAAATATGTATACATTTCAGCAACAAAATTGTATACAAAAAATCTGCAAAGGGGTTAGCCTTTGCAAATTTACGAATTTCATTGTTTATTCGATACAGCACGTAATAGTGGCCGGATTGTAATGAATGATACCTTAATCAAAAGCTCTGATCATCAGTATAAATACTACTATAAAATATGTATACATTTCAGCAAAAAAATTGTATACAAAAAAATCAGCAAATCTGCAAAGGGGTTAGCCTTTGCAAATTTACGAATTTCATTGTTTATTCAATACAACACGTTATAGTGGCCGGATTGTAATGAATGATACCTTAATCAAAAGCTCTGATCATCAGTATAAATACTACTATAAAATATGTATACATTTCAGCAACAAAATTGTATACAAAAAATCTGCAAAGGGGTTAGCCTTTGCAAATTTACGAATTTCATTGTTTATTCGATACAGCACGTAATAGTGGCCGGATTGTAATGAATGATACCTTAATCAAAAGCTCTGATCATCAGTATAAATACTACTATAAAATATGTATACATTTCAGCAAAAAAATTGTATACAAAAAAATCAGCAAATCTGCAAAGGGGTTAGCCTTTGCAAATTTACGAATTTCATTGTTTATTCGATACAACACGTTATAGTGGCCCGATTGTAATGAATGATACCTTAATCAAAAGCTCTGATCATCAGTATAAATACTACTATAAAATATGTATACATTTCAGCAAAAAAATTGTATACAAAAAAATCAGCAAATCTGCAAAGGGGTTAGCCTTTGCAAATTTACGAATTTCATTGTTTATTCGATACAACACGTTATAGTGGCCCGATTGTAATGAATGATACCTTAATCAAAAGCTCTGATCATCAGTATAAATACTACTATAAAATATGTATACATTTCAGCAACAAAATTGTATACAAAAAATCTGCAAAGGGGTTAGCCTTTGCAAATTTACGAATTTCATTGTTTATTCGATACAGCACGTAATAGTGGCCGGATTGTAATGAATGATACCTTAATCAAAAGCTCTGATCATCAGTATAAATACTACTATAAAATATGTATACATTTCAGCAAAAAAATTGTATACAAAAAAATCAGCAAATCTGCAAAGGGGTTAGCCTTTGCAAATTTACGAATTTCATTGTTTATTCAATACAACACGTTATAGTGGCCGGATTGTAATGAATGATACCTTAATCAAAAGCTCTGATCATCAGTATAAATACTACTATAAAATATGTATACATTTCAGCAAAAAAATTGTATACACAAAAATCAGCAAATCTGCAAAGGGGTTAGCCTTTGCAAATTTACGAATTTCATTGTTTATTCAATACAACACGTTATAGTGGCCGGATTGTAATGAATGATACCTTAATCAAAAGCTCTGATCATCAGTATAAATACTACTATAAAATATGTATACATTTCAGCAACAAAATTGTATACAAAAAATCTGCAAAGGGGTTAGCCTTTGCAAATTTACGAATTTCATTGTTTATTCGATACAGCACGTAATAGTGGCCGGATTGTAATGAATGATACCTTAATCAAAAGCTCTGATCATCAGTATAAATACTACTATAAAATATGTATACATTTCAGCAACGAAATTGTATACAAAAAATCTGCAAAGGGGTTAGCCTTTGCAAATTTACGAATTTCATTGTTTATTCGATACAGCACGTAATAGTGGCCGGATTGTAATGAATGATACCTTAATCAAAAGCTCTGATCATCAGTATAAATACTACTATAAAATATGTATACATTTCATCAAAAAAATTGTATACAAAAAAATCAGCAAATCTGCAAAGGGGTTAGCCTTTGCAAATTTCATCAGTATTTCATCAACACGTTATAGTGGCCGGATTGTAATGAATGATACCTTAATCAAAAGCTCTGATCATCAGTATAAATACTACTATAAAATATGTATACATTTCAGCAACGAAATTGTATACAAAAAATCTGCAAAGGGGTTAGCCTTTGCAAATTTACGAATTTCATTGTTTATTCGATACAGCACGTAATAGTGGCCGGATTGTAATGAATGATACCTTAATCAAAAGCTCTGATCATCAGTATAAATACTACTATAAAATATGTATACATTTCAGCAACGAAATTGTATACAAAAAAATCAGCAAATTGTATACAAAAAAATCAGCAAATCTGCAAAGGGGTTAGCCTTTGCAAATTTACGAATTTCATTGTTTATTCGATACAGCACGTAATAGTGGCCGGATTGTAATGAATGATACCTTAATCAAAAGCTCTGATCATCAGTATAAATACTACTATAAAATATGTATACATTTCAGCAAAAAAATTGTATACAAAAAAATCAGCAAATCTGCAAAGGGGTTAGCCTTTGCAAATTTACGAATTTCATTGTTTATTCAATACAACACGTTATAGTGGCCCGATTGTAATGAATGATATCTTAATCAAAAGCTCTGATCATCAGTATAAATACTACTATAAAATATGTATACATTTCAGCAACAAAATTGTATACAAAAAATCTGCAAAGGGGTTAGCCTTTGCAAATTTACGAATTTCATTGTTTATTCAATACAACACGTTATAGTGGCCCGATTGTAATGAATGATACCTTAATCAAAAGCTCTGATCATCAGTATAAATACTACTATAAAATATGTATACATTTCAGCAAAAAAAATTGTATACAAAAAAATCAGCAAATCTGCAAAGGGGTTAGCCTTTGCAAATTTACGAATTTCATTGTTTATTCGATACAACACGTTATAGTGGCCCGATTGTAATGAATGATACCTTAATCAAAAGCTCTGATCATCAGTATAAATACTACTATAAAATATGTATACATTTCAGCAACAAAATTGTATACAAAAAAATCAGCAAATCTGCAAAGGGGTTAGCCTTTGCAAATTTACGAATTTCATTGTTTATTCGATACAGCACGTAATAGTGGCCGGATTGTAATGAATGATACCTTAATCAAAAGCTCTGATTATCAGTATAAATACTACTATAAAATATGTATACATTTCAGCAAAAAAATTGTATACAAAAAAATCAGCAAATCTGCAAAGGGGTTAGCCTTTGCAAATTTACGAATTTCATTGTTATTCGATACAGCACGTAATAGTGGCCGGATTGTAATGAATGATACCTTAATCAAAAGCTCTGATCATCAGTATAAATACTACTATAAAATATGTATACATTTCAGCAAAAAAATTGTATACAAAAAAATCAGCAAATCTGCAAAGGGGTTAGCCTTTGCAAATTTACGAATTTCATTGTTTATTCAATACAACACGTTAAAGTGGCCGGATTGTAATGAATGATACCTTAATCAAAAGCTCTGATCATCAGTATAAATACTACTAAAAAATATGTATACATTTCAGCAAAAAAATTGTATACAAAAAAATCAGCAAATCTGCAAAGGGGTTAGCCTTTGCAAATTTACGAATTTCATTGTTTATTCAATACAACACGTTATAGTGGCCGGATTGTAATGAATGATACCTTAATCAAAAGCTCTGATCATCAGTATAAATACTACTTTAAAATATGTATACATTTCAGCAACAAAATTGTATACAAAAAATCTGCAAAGGGGTTAGCCTTTGAAAATTTACGAATTTCATTGTTTATTCAATACAACACGTTATATTGGCCCGATTGTAATGAATGATACCTTAATCAAAAGCTCTGATCATCAGTATAAATACTACTATAAAATATGTATACATTTCAGCAAAAAAAATTGTATACAAAAAAATCAGCAAATCTGCAAAGGGGTTAGCCTTTGCAAATTTACGAATTTCATTGTTTATTCGATACAACACGTTATAGTGGCCCGATTGTATTGAATGATACCTTAATCAAAAGCTCTGATCATCAGTATAAATACTACTATAAAATATGTATACATTTCAGCAACAAAATTGTATACAAAAAATCTGCAAAGGGGTTAGCCTTTGCAAATTTACGAATTTCATTGTTTATTCGATACAGCACGTAATAGTGGCCGGATTGTAATGAATGATACCTTAATCAAAAGCTCTGATCATCAGTATAAATACTACTATAAAATATGTATACATTTCAGCAACAAAATTGTATACAAAAAATCTGCAAAGGGGTTAGCCTTTGCAAATTTACGAATTTCATTGTTTATTCGATACAGCACGTAATAGTGGCCGGATTGTAATGAATGATACCTTAATCAAAAGCTCTGATCATCAGTATAAATACTACTATAAAATATGTATACATTTCAGCAACAAAATTGTATACAAAAAATCTGCAAAGGGGTTAGCCTTTGCAAATTTACGAATTTCATTGTTTATTCGATACAGCACGTAATAGTGGCCGGATTGTAATGAATGATACCTTAATCAAAAGCTCTGATCATCAGTATAAATACTACTATAAAATATGTATAAATTTCAGCAAAAAAATTGTATACAAAAAAATCAGCAAATCTGCAAAGGGGTTAGCCTTTGCAAATTTACGAATTTCATTGTTTATTCAATACAACACGTTATAGTGGCCGGATTGTAATGAATGATACCTTAATCAAAAGCTCTGATCATCAGTATAAATACTACTATAAAATATGTATACATTTCAGCAAAAAAATTGTATACAAAAAAATCAGCAAATCTGCAAAGGGGTTAGCCTTTGCAAATTTACGAATTTCATTGTTTATTCAATACAACACGTTATAGTGGCCCGACTGTAATGAATGATACCTTAATCAAAAGCTCTGATTATCAGTATAAATACTACTATAAAATATGTATACATTTCAGCAACAAAATTGTATACAAAAAATCTGCAAAGGGGTTAGCCTTTGCAAATTTACGAATTTCATTGTTTATTCGATACAGCACGTAATAGTGGCCGGATTGTAATGAATGATACCTTAATCAAAAGCTCTGATCATCAGTATAAATACTACTATAAAATATGTATACATTTCAGCAACAAAATTGTATACAAAAAAATCAGCAAATCTGCAAAGGGGTTAGCCTTTGCAAATTTACGAATTTCATTGTTTATTCGATACAGCACGTAATAGTGGCCGGATTGTAATGAATGATACCTTAATCAAAAGCTCTGATCATCAGTATAAATACTACTATAAAATATGTATACATTTCAGCAACAAAATTGTATACAAAAAATCTGCAAAGGGGTTAGCCTTTGCAAATTTACGAATTTCATTGTTTATTCAATACAACACGTTATAGTGGCCCGATTGTAATGAATGATACCTTAATCAAAAGCTCTGATCATCAGTATAAATACTACTATAAAATATGTATACATTTCAGCAAAAAAAATTGTATACAAAAAAATCAGCAAATCTGCAAAGGGGTTAGCCTTTGCAAATTTACGAATTTCATTGTTTATTCGATACAACACGTTATAGTGGCCCGATTGTAATGAATGATACCTTAATCAAAAGCTCTGATCATCAGTATAAATACTACTATAAAATATGTATACATTTCAGCAACAAAATTGTATACAAAAAAATCAGCAAATCTGCAAAGGGGTTAGCCTTTGCAAATTTACGAATTTCATTGTTTATTCGATACAGCACGTAATAGTGGCCGGATTGTAATGAATGATACCTTAATCAAAAGCTCTGATCATCAGTGTAAATACTACTATAAAATATGTATACATTTCAGCAACAAAATTGTATACAAAAAAATCAGCAAATCTGCAAAGGGGTTAGCCTTTGCAAATTTACGAATTTCATTGTTTATTCGATACAGCACGTAATAGTGGCCGGATTGTAATGAATGATACCTTAATCAAAAGCTCTGATCATCAGTATAAATACTACTATAAAATATGTATACATTTCAGCAACAAAATTGTATACAATAAATCTGCAAAGGGGTTAGCCTTTGCAAATTTACGAATTTCATTGTTTATTCGATACAGCACGTAATAGTGGCCGGATTGTAATGAATGATACCTTAATCAAAAGCTCTGATCATCAGTATAAATACTACTATAAAATATGTATACATTTCAGCAAAAAAATTGTATACAAAAAAATCAGCAAATCTGCAAAGGGGTTAGCCTTTGCAAATTTACGAATTTCATTGTTTATTCGATACAACACGTTATAGTGGCCCGATTGTAATGAATGATACCTTAATCAAAAGCTCTGATCATCAGTATAAATACTACTATAAAATATGTATACATTTCAGCAAAAAAATTGTATACAAAAAAATCAGCAAATCTGCAAAGGGGTTAGCCTTTGCAAATTTACGAATTTCATTGTTTATTCGATACAACACGTTATAGTGGCCCGATTGTAATGAATGATACCTTAATCAAAAGCTCTGATCATCAGTATAAATACTACTATAAAATATGTATACATTTCAGCAACAAAATTGTATACAAAAAATCTGCAAAGGGGTTAGCCTTTGCAAATTTACGAATTTCATTGTTTATTCGATACAACACGTTATAGTGGCCCGATTGTAATGAATGATACCTTAATCAAAAGCTCTGATCATCAGTATAAATACTGCAATAAAATATATATACATTTCAGCAACAAAATTGTATACAAAAAATCTGCAAAGGGGTTAGCCTTTGCAAATTTACGAATTACATTGTTTATTCGATACAGCACGTAATAGTGGCCGGATTGTAATGAATGATACCTTAATCAAAAGCTCTGATCATCAGTATAAATACTACTATAAAATATGTATACATTTCAGCAAAAAAATTGTATACAAAAAAATCAGCAAATCTGCAAAGGGGTTAGCCTTTGCAAATTTACGAATTTCATTGTTTATTCGATACAACACGTTAAAGTGGCCCGATTGTAATGAATGATACCTTAATCAAAAGCTCTGATCATCAGTATAAATACTACTATAAAATATGTATACATTTCAGCAACAAAATTGTATACAAAAAATCTGCAAAGGGGTTAGCCTTTGCAAATTTACGAATTTCATTGTTTATTCGATACAGCACGTAATAGTGGCCGGATTGTAATGAATGATACCTTAATCAAAAGCTCTGATCATCAGTATAAATACTACTATAAAATATGTATACATTTCAGCAAAAAAATTGTATACAAAAAAATCAGCAAATCTGCAAAGGGGTTAGCCTTTGCAAATTTACGAATTTCATTGTTTATTCGATACAACACGTTATAGTGGCCCGATTGTAATGAATGATACCTTAATCAAAAGCTCTGATCATCAGTATAAATACTACTATAAAATATGTATACATTTCAGCAAAAAAATTGTATACAAAAAATCAGCAAATCTGCATAGGGGTTAGCGTTTCCAAATTTACGAATTTCATTGTTTATTCGATACAACACGTCATAGTGGCCCGATTGTGATGAATGATACCTTAATCAAAAGCTCTGGTCATTAGTATTAATACTTTTATAAAATATAAATACATTTTAACAATTAATTTGTATTCGAACAATTATCAAAGTAACTCATCGGTTAGCGTGGTTTACAGAATCCAAAATTAAATTTTTTTTTAATTATAAAATTTTAGGAATGTGAAAATCGTTAAAATGGAAATCTAGGAAATGGAAAAAATATTAAAATAAAATCTTAAAATATTTAGTTCAAAATACGTTTTTAAACATCAAAAATAAGCATGTTTAAGCGAGAATTCCACAATGAAACATTTACTGAGAGTAAAAATATACATACTGAAAAAATAAAAAAAGAGACAAAGAACTTTTTTTTTGTCAAGACATATTTTTTTCCAATTAACCGTTACACGATCTAAATAATATTATTTTCGTACGGAATTCAATTAATTTATTTTTTCAAAGGAATTATTTAGTGCATTAATGTAATACAGTAATGTAATAAAATATTAATTAAATAATTGTTTAATTAAAATTGGTTTTCAAAATTACATTTATGTATTAATATTATATTATATCGAAAATTGACAATAAACAAAATTCCGCGAGTTAATAAATCATTTTTTTTATTTTTTTAAAAAATGAATATACGTAAACTGATGTGATTATGTACTTAAATAAAAAGAAATATAATCCGAATAAAAAAGACAAGCGTCCATACACGAGGTATTTATTTTAGAGAATAAGTACAAGAAGGAAATAGAACGCCACAAGCGGCTGGTATTAAAAACAAAACAAAATAAAGGCTCTCTCACACTTAATAACTCAACACCTCCACTAGAGCCTTATTTTCCAGCACTCAACTCTTTACAAGATTTACTCCCATTGAACAGAACCAGTGTTTTTCTGCTGTCACCGGTTTGGTAAGGCTGTATGCTAACATATTGTTTGTGTTGGCGTAAACAAATTTAATCACCTTGTCATTAACCTTCTCGCGCAAAAAATGATGAGTTTCATCTATATGCTTTATTCTGTGTGAAAAAGCAGTCTTCTCCGTTAGTTGGATCGCTCCTTTGTTGTCGCAGTGTATGATGATTGAACATTTATTTTCACCTAGCAACTCCTGACATTTATCCCGCCACCAAATAGCCTCTTGGGTTGCCAAAGACATAGCCATGTATTCGGACTCTGTTGTAGATAAAGCAACTGTTGGTTGCTTCTTTGACGCCCATGAAATTGCTCCACTTTGCAGTTTGAATACACAGCCTGTTGTCGAACGTCGATCTACTGAATCACTTGCCCAATCTGAATCACAATAACCTTCCACTACTTCATTTCCATTTTTTGAATAAGTCAGTTTCATCTCGATTGTGGTCGATCGATGATCGTTGAAGAGATCGGACGTGTTTTTTCCGATCTCCTCAATTTTAAAATTAGTTTTTTTTTATTTATATTTCTTTTGCTTTTGTTGTGTTATTTTTGTGTTTTTTTTTTGTGTTTTGGTTTTAGTAGCTTTGTGCGTGTGTGGTTTTGAAGTGCTAAATTGGAACTTGTACTTTGTCGTTTTCCCAGAGATCAGGTATCAGTGCATCATTTTTAATGTGCATTTTTTATTTTTATTTCTAAGTAAATTGGTGTAGGTACATAAGTACCGTTGGTGATTTTTTTTATATTAAATAAATAGTTATAATAGAAATTTCTCTGAAAAAACGGAAAACGATAGAGAACGAAGGAGAAAACATAAATAGAAAACAAAAATATATATATATACATATCTCCCGTTTTTGTTTTACTATATAAATTGTATTAGTATATGATAATATTATTTGTATTGTTGAAAATTGTACATACATCTCATCAGAAGAAAAAATTTTATTTAATTCTCTGACCTTGCATGTAATTTATATTTCGTTATTATATTTGTTGAGGTTTTTGTTTTTGTTATTTTGATTTTATTTTGTTGATGCGCTTCATTTAACGGGTGATTACCAAGTTGCGTCGTCGATGCATTGATAAAATTGTAAAATAAAATGTTTAATAATATTTTATTAATTTTTTTTAATTTGTAGAAAAACGTTAATTTTATTGTTAAAAAAATAAAAAAAAAAAACAAAAAAAAAATCATATATGGTAACACAAATACAGTCGTGGTTGGGATTATTATTTGTATCGAGCAGAGATGGTGTGGTTTGTTCTGTGGAAGTTGTCATTAGGAATATGAGCTTGATGGAACAACTACAGGGACAATTTTTTTTTCTGTATAGTCATGGTTAGTTGTTGATTTTTCATTTGGTGAGACGGAGGATTGGGAGTCTTTGTAGTTCGTGATTCTTTGTACCTCATGATAAAGTTGACTAAAAATTACAAAACTAACCCAAATTTATTCACTTTTCCCCGTAAACTCAGTAGGAGATACTGCCACCGTTGTTATTAACAACTTCAAGGTAATACTGCATGGATTGGATCAGGTTTTCTACAATTTGGTTAAGGATTTCATCACAAATGAGTTTCATTTCGTTAAACATTTGCATTGTGCGTTTTTTTTAATAGTTGTTGTTATTTTTGTTTAATGCCATAGATTCTCTATAGGATTAAGTTCAGCGATTTGTGGTGGCCAGCCTAAAGTTTTTTGTTCCACATCTTTAGGAAATTTAGTTATAAATTTACTTTTGTGGATTGGAGTTCTTATCATTTTACATCCGAAAACTACTGCATATTCATTAAGGGCCTCCAAATATGTGCTTAAAGTAACTTTTCCGTTCAGCATTGTGAGACCTACTATGTCATTTTAGCTAAAACACTCTCAAGCCGTTACTTTGCCTCTTCTACAGTGCCGAATTAGCATTGTTATATTACAAAACTTTCTTTATTGAGGTGTCGAATAAAAATAATATTTTCCGTTGCTTCCTTCTAAAGAGATGCACGATTTCTAAGTCACAAAATATAAAAATTGGAATATAGGTGACAGGGTAGTCAATAAGATTGAATGATTTTGTTGCGTAGCATTTTTGCAATATTGTTGAAGTTGTTGTTAGTTTTTATGCAATGCCATAGATTCTCTACAGGATAAAGATCGGATATTTATAGTTACTTGACCCAAATGTTCAATAAATTTAGTTATAAATTTACTTTTGTAGATTGGAGGATTATTTTGCTGTAATAAATGTGTTCTTTTCAATTTGCGATTTAATGTTGGTACATTGAACGTGTTGTTCCGGTCAATGGTTTATGGACAGTATATTTTGGTTACGAATCATAATCAAGGTTTTGTTTTGTAATTCTATCGATGTTTCGGGCTAGCTGCTCATCTTTAGGATTTTTTGCTGGTTATAGGGAGGAGGGAGAGTAGGGGTTGCACAGACTAGAATGGAAGACTTAGCTTGATGTATGGAACATTGGATGGATAAAACTTACATGGGGGGTTGTATGTGAGTGTGGATGGCACAATGTGTGGTTATGCAGACGACGTATTAGGAAATAGTTGATTTGTTTTATACATCACAAGGGTAGATAATGGTAGTTGGCATCGGTTTCATTGAGTTGTCTGCATATGAATGGAAAGATTGTTTACTTCGGGAAAACAAGTTAAGAATTCGCGCCGTAATTTTGAGTGTATAGCGGGGTGAAGGATTGATGCAGGATCATATGAGCGTAGATATGTGGTGTACATCGGCATTGCTAGCGGCTGGATCGTGAAGGATGGATGACGGTATCTTGTCTTCATAAATACGCCGGTGCGGGGCCATAGTGACGTTATCATAAGTTTTGTGACCTATATAGTATTGTTTCAGTTATCTAAAATATTGTACATGTGTGGTTTAGGCGGGAACACGTGGGCAGTGCTGTTGTGCTGGGAGGGTTCTGACTATTATTGATAAGCTATTAGTGGTATATATCAATAACGGTCGGAACTTTTTTAGTGCAGCTGCATTGTTCATGTGTTTTCGTTTGTATAGGGTATGTGCAGTGTTTTGGATGATTGAGGTATAGTGTTGTATGGGTCATGAAGTGTATGATCGTGTCATTGTGGTTTTGCATTGGTGTGTGTGTGGGTTTGTGTATGTGTGTGTTTGTGTATGTATGTGTGTGTGTGTGTGTGTGTGTGTGTGTGTGTGTGTGTGTGTGTGTGTGTGTGTGTGTGTGTGTGTGTGTGTGTGTGTGTGTTTGTGTGTGTGTAAGGACGGGGCATTGTTGTTTATTTTTTATGATCCATTTGTTGGCAGTGTTGGTGTGCAGTGTCTATTTGTGTTCGTGTGATTTTGTATGGGTTTTTTGTTTCATTGTATACTTGGGATTGTGGCGTGGTTTTTGGCTTGTTTTTTGGGAGAGTGGTCTTTTATTCATGTGCGGACGTCTCGGTACAACTTATGTTAATTATATTTGTTTGTTTTTGTAATGTATGGGAAAAATTTGTTTGTTTTTTAGTGTGTTTTTTAGTTCTGCATAACTATATTTTGTGTTATTTGTATTTATATACAGTTTTTTTTGTGGGTTTTGTTTGTTTCGTGTTTTATATGTTAAAGTTGGGTTTTTTATCTTGGTCTGTATAACCTTTGTTTTTTATTTTCTTTCTGATAATTAGGGGGTCTTGAGGATGGGCAGTTGGCCCGAGGTATCGATATAGTAGTAGGACAATATTTTGATTGTGATTGGTGGCTGAATTTTATGGTTTATAAATTGTTGGCTGGAGTATCATGTTTGATGAATTGATATTAAATTGCAAATAGCCACCAGCCGTTACATGAAAAAAAATGTATTAACTTATCAATTTACACCCGGAAACCATTGCATATTCATTAAGGGCCACCAAATATGTGCTTGAAGTAACTTTTCCCGGCAGCACTGTGAGATCTTCTATGTCATTATAGCTAAAACACCCCAAACTATTACTTCGCCTCCTCCGCTGTGCCGAGTTGGCATTGTTATGTTACGAAAGTCTCTTTATTGAGGTGTCGAATAAAAAATATTTTTTTCCGTAGCTTCCATCTAAAGAAAAGAATGATTCGTTGTTTCATAATATTATCCGCCAGACCTCAGCAGGTTTCGCTAAATAGGTACGAGCAAAGTTTAGCCGGTTTTTTCATTCTTTTTTTTTATTTTTTATTATTCTTCTGGCTTATAAATGGCTTCTTTTTACATTCGCTTCACAAAGTCGTCTGTGTACAGTTTTGACACTAATTTTTATTTCTCTTACTTAATGTTTATCTCACTTAGAACAGATTTTCCTTAGGAATTTTAGCCTTCCTTAGGAATTTTATTTCTTTTACGCCCCCTCCCTTTAGGCATTTTAGGATTTTAAATTTCTAAATTTGGTTCATCACCAAATTGTTGAGGCAGTTTATACTTTACCTGTATTATTATAACTATATTATTATATTATTTTCTTATTATATTATAAGGTATATTTATATTTATAAGATGTATAAATTAGATGTGATTATATGACGTATTGGTCGTAAAGCGGTTAATCCAATTGATACAAATCAAATTTAATCAATATTTAATCAAATTTATAAAATCTAATTTATATTATTTTATAATTTTTATAATTCCATATTTTTATAAATGTAAAAAAATTAATTAATTGTAAATTTCAGGCAAAAACTAACCCAATTTATTACAGCATATTAGGAATTATATTATTATATAATTATGTTATTATATTAAGAATTAATGAATTTGTAATTTCAGATTAAAAATTAATTCAATTTATTACAGCCTACGGCTAAGACCAATTAGTTAATTAATAGATTCTGTTTTCAGGGTACCATTACAGATTACAGAAGATTGGCGGCATACTGGAGTTGCTGATAAGAGATGGCAGAATGCAGAGCAGTACAACAAAAATGTGATTGTCTTACACTAACAGTAGTTTGAATATTGGCTACCGGGAAATCGGACCAATTATGTCATAACTAACATACTTTTCCTTTCCCTAACCCACAAAAATTTACTAACTATTGGCCGCCAAGATGTCTGTAACCGGGTCGATCTCAATAATTTAACTAGTATCCTTCCATATCCTTCCAAGTAAATGTAAAAACGGGTGTACTGTGGGCCCGGCGCTTTCCGGGATATCCTGCTTAATGCTTGGCAGTACATTCAAAATCAATCAATCAATCAATCAAGTCAGTTTCATCTCGATTGCACCTTTCAAATATCGCATGATCTGCTTTACTGCCAACCAATGAGCAACGCCTGGATTGTTCAGCTGTTAGATCCTCACTTTTTTGAGATCTAGATACGCCTTCTGAACTTGCTGTTGTAACCAATGCCTCATCCTCCACTTCATTGCTAGCATCATTGAATGGATAAAAATGATTAGAAAATTCGTTACAATCAACTACCTTGTTTTCACAGCGTTGGTCCTTTGATAACGAATCAAATTTCTGGCGCTCTTGTTTCGGAATATGGACCATTGCCCTGCATCCAAAAACTTTCAAGTTGGATAAATCTGGTTTTTTATTGGACCAAATTGCTTCGGGCGTTTTATCGATACTCCACGATATGGTAAACGATTCACAAGATAAGCCGCTGTGTTGACAGCTTCACTCCAAAATCTGTTGTCAAGCTTTGCGTCAAAAAGCATACATCTCGCACACTCTACCAATGCACGATTTATATTTCCACCTTGCCGTTTTGTTTTGGCGTATAGGGTACAGTTGTTTGATGCTGTATCCCTGAATCTTGGACGAATTTAGAAAACTCCTTTTTGCAGTATTCTCTAAATATCATAATATTATTAAGAAAGTCACAAAATATCAAAATATTTGCTGTCCTTGAACGGAAGGCAATTCTGTTCCAATTTATACAAGTTTCACTCTTGTCCTGTTGACCTCCGACAAAACTCATCCCGTCCACAAATCCATTTCGTAATCTCATCAAGCTATCGTGACCCACATGTCCTAGACGTCGATGCCATAATTCCCATGAATTCTTAACTTTGACCCTCAAACATGTTTCACTCGTGTGTGTTACTTTGATCATCCCTGCATTTACTTTTGCCTCAATCAGTAATTTCTTGTATCAGTAATTTCAATTATTAATATCAGTAATTTCAATGATTTGTAATCATTTGCACTAAACTTGACACTTAAACCTTTGCCTACTAACCGACTAACTGACAATAAGTTTGTGCAAAGTCCTGGCACGTATAGAACATCATGAACTCTAGTATTTACTATACGATTATTCACCCGTAGCTGGAGTAAAACATTGCCAATCAATTCGGCCTTCAATTTTGATTGAATTGCAATCGTGATCTCCCCTGATTCTGGCACTGATTTGAGATTTTCCATCCAAAGTTGTTCACATGTTCTGTTGTTTGACTTTGCTGGCTTCACGTACATGGCTGATGCAGAGACAGAGCCCTCAACTCTATCATCCCAACGAATTTCTTGAAGTAGTTTGGTTTTTATTAAGTCAGCCGAAATTTTTGTGCCAGAATTTTCTATCACCATAATTATGGGCTTGTACTCGTTGCTTAATCCGGCCAGCAACAATGTGGTCATAATAATTTTTTTTATAAAAAATTTCATCGGAGCGCAATCCACTAGTCTTGTTGAAACTAGTTCACGCAATAATGCTACACGACAAAGTAGACCGGAATCTTCAAACGCCACTTTCAGACTGTCCCAAACATCCTTCGCCGTATTTGCTTTTTGAATGTCCACTAATAAAACAATCGACGCCTTGACTTTTATAATCTTCAATTTCTTTTTTCTGGATCACTTTCCTTGCATGTGCCCTCAACATGACTCCAAAGCTCATTCATTTGAAGATATGCTTGTGCAACAAATTTCCATGTCTCATAGTTATCTCTTCTACGCAATTTCTCTATGGACGCAAACGTTGCCGCCATTTTAATATTTTTTTTTATTAATTTTTACACAAAAAAAAATAATTACGCTAAACTCATTAACCACGAAATTTAACAAATTGAACTTGTTTTTTATTTTATTATTTAAGTGAGTCTAGGCCCATAACCTGATGTGATTATGTACTTAAATAAAAAAAAATATAATCCGAATACAAAAGACAAGCGTCCATACACGAGGTATTTAGGTTAGAGAATAAGTACAAGAAGGAAATACGCCACAAGCGGCTAGTATTAAAAAAAAAATAAATAAAGGCTCTCTCACACTTAATAACTGAACAGTTATTGGTTCTGTTATCCCATGATGTGTGTCTCGCGTTTAATTCACCCGCTAAATTGAAATAATTATAAACATTTGCTAGGTCCAATTCTTCAATTATCTGTTTCCATTCCACATCAAATTGCTTATCGTTCAGTATATTATTGCAATTTTTGCTTTCTTCATAGTTTGCTAATCATATTTAATAGCTGGGCTCGCTTTGCGAATAATTGTTGCCAGTTTATCTATCCTTGATGATAATTTTTGTGTTATTAATTGTTCTCTTTTAATACCTCAGCCTATAATCCCTTTTGTGAATTCACTTTTGATGATTCAAATAATTTTGGTTGTGTTGCATGTTTGTGCCGATCATTGATTTTATTTCTTAATCTTGCTAAGGCATTTTGATATGCTGGGCAACCTTTAAACGAAGCAGGATGTTCATTATTTTTGCAGTTTACACAGTTAATATTTATTTTTTCAACACTGTCTTTTATTTGACATTCGCCTGGTTTGTGTTGTGTCGAGCATATTTCAATAGGGTATGATCGTTAATTAGTTTTGAGTGGCAGGGAGATTATGGGTTTACATTTTTTCCTGTTTCTCAGCATATCTGTTAATTCAAATCAATAAATAACAAATACATTAAAGTGTTACAATGTGTTTTTATTAATAATAAATATTTTATACATTGGGTATAATCCTAAATTATACTATCAAATGTTTTGGGTAGATACGGTTCCATGATACGATGTTGAAACGAACTTAACTGAAGCACAGCCGCTTAAATTATATAATCCATAATTAATTCGTCGAGAAATTCAATCAGATGAATTACACGGTTAAATATGATCCTTATAAAAAATAGGTTACATGTTCTCATTGTTGTAATTGTTGAGCTGTTCTAAATCCGATAAGGCATTGAAAATAATAAGCTTTCATGTTTGTTCTATATATAGGTTCCTTATATTTAGTTTGGTGATCGATCTATAATTAAAAAAAGCCTTTGCAAATTTACGAATTTCATTGTTTATTAAATACAACACGTAATAGTGACCCGATTGTGATGAATGATACCTTAATCAAAAGATCTTGTCATCGTTTAAATACTACTATGAAATGCATATTGTAAGGACTTTTTTGGGAATTACACGTGATTTGTTCGTTGTTATACACGAAAATCTAATTTCACCCCTTTTTATGTATATCTTGTTTTGTTTTATCACTAATCAGTATCAATTAAACACACTTTCTATCTTTCTATTTTATGTTTCATTTTTTTATCACCTCTTGTTATAAATTTAAAATTGTCTCTCTTCTGTCAAAAGAAAACCTCTACTCCATCATAAAATAAAGTTACATGTATATCTAATGTGGATATCATAATTCAATAGTTGTGATTCACCACAGTAGGTGGCAGGTAAAGAATCAATAGGTGTTTTTTTTGTTACATTCTCCCGCTCTGAATTCAAAGCTCTTCTCGACGAGAATTCAGAAAACTCATATAATTTAGATAATGGGAAGGTTTTTGAACATTGCGTTTGTTTGATTGCCTCTTGGGATTGTATAACAAACCTTTGAGTTTTGGTATCAAAGATCCTTCATTAATATTAGAAACTTTTTCATTGATCGGAGTCCATTCAGTTCTGGGTTCTATGTTACCTACCTTAGACGGTATGACTTGCGGCATCCTAAATCTATTTATTTCGGTCTCCTTTGATGGTAAAATATCAGTTAATTCAGTATATATTTTCGTAGTTGTGACCGACTCTGGTGGTATCGAAGCAACGGGTAACTGAGATTTGACCCCTTGCTGTGGTCTACCACGAGATCGAATTGTATGTAGTGGGGTATCATCTTCTGAACCGATATATGCTGAAAGTTGTGATACGTAATATGTACCTACAAATTGTGAGTTCATACTTTTAATTTCGTATGTGGAACTAAAGATAACTCGTTTAACTAAGTACGGCCCATCTCTACGGGGAGCAAACTTAGAGGTGAAACCTTTATTGGTATCCATTTAACAGATTTCATTAAAATGAATTTAAAAAAAATAAGAAAAATTGTTTGACGCGCCATCTATTGTTCTCGTTAAAAACGTTTGCTATGCCATCTAGGATTTTTCTACGAATCAAAATTTAACGAAATCATGCTGTCGTTCGCATTTACTATGGAAATGTTCACGATTTCCGTTATAGTAATATAAGTTATTTGACTTTGACAGAATGCGTATGTAGCAACCTTAAATTTGCGTCAATGATAAATTAAATTATAAAAATACATCAATGTGTAAGCGATGTAATTAGTTCTAATGTTCAACGGAGTGAACTATACTAAGCAAGCTATACTAAGCTATGCTGGACTATTTTCATCGCTGAAATGTGTAACGGGCCTAACTATCTTATGTTAATTTAACATAAAATAAAAATATATTTTTGATGATTTTTAAATTGTTTTTTATTTCATTTATTAAATTTATTTTATTATAATAATAATATTTTAATTATAATATAATTTATAATAATTTGGTTTGTATTTTTTGTTTGTTTGTTATTATTTGTTTTGTTTTAATTTTACAATAAAAAAAAAATTAGATTAAAAAAAAATATTTATATTTTGTTGGGGTTTTATATTTTTAGTTTATTTGTTTATATTTTTTTTTACTTTTTAAATTTAAGTTTGAATTAAGAATATAATTTTACTTTTTTTAATTATACACAAAATTATTTTATTTAAAATATGTTTTTTTGTTTTAGTTTTATATTAATAAATTTTAAATTTATATATATATATATATATATATATATATATATATATATATATATATATATATATATATATATATATATAATGCATATTTTATGAGAAACAAAATTAATTATTTAAATTAAAAATTTGATAATAATAATTTATGATTTAATTTATTGAATTTTCATTTTTAAGTCCAATACGGATTTTTAATTTTTAATTTTATTTTTTTATTATGTTATAAAAAGCAATTTTTTAAAATTTTTATTTGTTTGGTATTTAATTTAATGATTTACTGTTTTTATTTAAAACGATTTTATTTACTTTTATAATCTTAATTATAATATTATTATATTTTATATAATTTGATAATTTAATAAAATTTATGTAATTTATAGAATTTTAATAAATATTTTAGCGGTAAAAAAGAGACATGATTTGTGTTAAATAAATAAAGATTTTAAATAAATTTATACATATAAATATATGTTTATATATAAAATTTATATATATATATATATATATATATATATATATATATATATATATATATATATATATATATATATATATATATATATATATATATATATATATATATATATATATATATATATATATATATATATATATATATATATATATATATATATATAGAGGTGCTTGACTTCAATTTCGCAGTTACCACATTTTTAAATATTTCACATTCGATAGATTCGAATATAAGAACACAAACGCGACCAACGACACCATTGCGACAATGAAGGTCCATCTCGCAAAATTTAATCAAAACTTGAATAAATTGTCAAACATACTCCATATAAGATATCGGAAACGGAACACAAATTTGCCTTAATTATAGAAAATCGATTGATCGGTACTCCCACCATTAGGTTAAGGATACGTGATTAAAAAAAACGATTTTAGCAGGATCCCAATACTCATAATTTAACTTCCATTTAAGAAAAATGCGCATGCTAGGTCAAAAATCAACACACCAACGCATATTACAGTACCGCCTAGTAGTTGGCTCGTGCCTAGAAACTAAACGAATTTGAATTTTATATGGGTAAGTATGAGAACATTTTAATGATGGTTGGTGTTGGTAACTGCGAATTTGAAGTGAAAACCTATTAATATATAAGTCAAAAGTTAGTTAAAATGTTTCCATGCGTTATATTAATTATCGATTACACCTACAACGCCTACAACGTATCGATCCTAACTGATTTGCTGCACAATATAACGTTACTTGATATTATAATATTACATTTTATAACGGAATTTAAAGTTTTGAAAACCCCATTTACGAACACTATATAATCATTAAACTAATGTTATCAAATTGTATTCAATATAACAGTAAAACCAAAAACAACAAATTACATCGCTTTACCACCAACTAGAACATTGATGGATATTACATGATCCCCAATCGACCAAAATTAATGCGACTATATGCAACGAATTTATAATGAAAAACAATAAAAGATGGCAAATTAAAGTCATGTTGTATATTTTTAACAAAACTGAGCTTTCTCTTTATGAATTCGAAATCGAAGAAACGAACAATGTTTTCGGAAGATTGGTAAAAAAAAAAATCTGAAACGCAGTTTTGACCAATTGATATAAAATTTCCCTTTCTACTTATGTCATTTTTACTTTCGATCGAATTCACATTTTAACGATGAATCGACAGTATCTACCACAAAATATAACAGTATCTAGCGTATTGATCTTCACAGCTATGTTAAGCATAATTTAATATCATAATAGCTTTGTAGAGCATTATTTATCATAGTACAAAATTCTCTATATAGTCAAACAATTTTATAACAGTTATTTTAAGTGCTTGAGTGTGATGTATTACTAATGAGTAAAGAATTGTTTGGCTGTGGGGTTTCGCTGAAAACAGCTGTGTGCCTCCGATTTTTTTGGATTGTTGACTTTTCATTTAAACATTACATTTCCCTATTATCACATGGCGGCGGATGAAAAGACTCATCGTGAGTTTAATTGCTTTTCGATTATAATTTAAATTTATATTTCATACTACTACCGCCTAGTAATAAATAGCAGCACTATACATTAATTTGGAAAAGACAAAAATTTAGCCAAAAGAATCGGCCGGAGGTTATTCCTGCAAGATTTTAAATTAGAATTTATTTTTTATGTAAAATCTCGCATTTCATTAATTCCACGTTCACACCATACCTTATTTATAAGTATAATACTATTTTGATAATAAAGTATTTTTATCGTTCAGTTTACACCATACTGGTGTAAACCCATATTATATACTTTATTGCTATGACAGAAGACGGTGAGATAGAAATTTTAAGAGTTTTGTACTATTATTTGATTTTATCTTGCACCTACAAGAGTTATTTTATTTTTCATAGTTTAATAATTAAAAATAATTAATAGTTTAAAATAAAATCAAAAATAAATTATAAACCTGAAATTATATTTTTACTATTAACAAAAAAAGAAAAACATATAATGTATAAAATGACATTTCATATCAAAAAAGTATTTTGGTACGGTTCACACCAAAACCCTCTCTATTATACAAGCCGTCTTGTAACTTTCGTTGACACAGATAAACAAAACCTATATACACAATTGAGTGTATTGGTGCTATGAAAATCCATACCAAAAAATGTTTTATCATTTTTAGCTCTAAAGGCGAAAGTACGTATGCGGATATAAAATATAAAAAATATCCGCATAGTAACCAATCAAATCAACTCATATAAACCATGTGACTAGATTCACCAATCCAATGACAAGTTTGCGGATGTAATGGTGCGTAGCAAAATAAAAACAAAGTAAAAACAGAGATAAAAATGCTTTAAATTTGTTTTTAAATGGAATGCGGAGATTTTTGTCCGCATACGAGTGATTTGATTGGTGATGCTAGTCACATGGTTTATATGTGTTGATTTGATTGGCTACTATGCGGATATTTTTCATATTTTATATCCGCATACGTACTTTTGCCTCGAGTTACGCACACTATTTAATGTGTAAGGATAATTGAGAGTTTTTTCGTCTCTTCACGAAAAAATAGGTAACATTGTTTTAAGATTTTCTTTCTGATATGGTTACAAAATCACATAACAAAAATTATTTATACATTTATTCTTCCAACAGCGCTAGTTATACATTTCTAACGTTTAATTGTCATTTAAAAATTGTATACAAAACTTTCACTTGCAAATTACAATAAGTACTGAAAACACATAGAGACATCGAGCTGTCAGATTTTTATATATGCTTATTTAGTGTGGCTTTTTGCCACTAGAAATCCATTCCAATCGTCAATAGAAACAAAAAATATGAGAAAAAAAACTTTATTTTTATATTGATTTCGAACGCACTACTACACGTAATTTTTCATATCGAATTTGTTTGTCTGTGTCAACGAAAGTTAGAAGACGACTTGAAGTAAAGAGGGTTTTGTTTACACCACATGAATATATCTAAACTTTTTTGATACGTACAATACTATAATAGCAAAAAAGTATGTCATAAAGTAATTAAGTATTTTACTATGCGTTCACACCACGCTATTCAATAGCGATCAAACCTATTTGATATGGTGTAAACGTAGTATAAGATTGTTTTAGTGGAACACTATTTTATCGTCAGTATATAACTCATATTTATTACAAGGTTTATTTTATTTATTTAAGATGGCGGCAAATAAGTACATACATTTGATATAAGTATTGGCTTCCAAAAGGGGCTATACCCTTTTGAATTCTAGACATTATTTTGATTTAGTGTTATCATGAGTAAGGAAATTTTGATGTTGGTAACTGCGATTTTGAAATGTAAAACTTATATACCGGGTATTTTTTTAAGCTGAAACTTTCAAATATCTCAGAAAATAAGCACTCTACGAAAAAAATGCCCATGATCAAAATTTAATCATTCCGAGGGGAAATATATTAAAACTAAAATTAGTTAAAATTAGGACCCCCTCCCCTCTCTGTAGTTGGGGCGATGGGGTAATTTTGAAATTAAAATAGGAACCCTTATTTTTATTACAGATTCGGGGTTTCCAGCTAAAAATAAGTATGTTTAGAAGTTAGTTTTAGCGGAAATCGGTTAACCGGAAGTGGCAGAATTTAAATTTTTTTTAAATTTTTTTTTTTTATTTTTTTTTTTATTTTTTCGTTTGTTTTTTTAATACAACAATTTTGCACTTAACAGTTTTCTCATGAGTGCTATGCTTTTTGAAATATTTACAGCCATTTCCGGTTAGCCGATTTTAGCCAAAATTATTTTACCTTCTTACTTATTTTTAGCCGGAGAATCCGAATCTGCAATAAAAAAATAGGGGTTTCTATTTTAATTTCAAAGTTACCTCTACCCCATCTACAAGAAGGGGAAGAGAAGTACTAATTTGAGCACTAATGTATGTCCCCTTTGGAATGATTAAATTTTGATCTTAAAATTTTTTTTCGTAGAGTGCTTATTTTCTGAGATATTTGAAAGTTTCAGCTTAAAAAAAACACCTGGTATATATATATATATATATATATATATATATATATATATATATATATATATATATATATATATATATATATATATATAAATTTTTTAGATTAAAAGAATCCGTTTCTTCTTAAAATGAATTATTTGAACATATGATTTGTTTCCAATTAGGCTGTACCTATTTACATTTGGAAAGAAACCCGTTTTATTAATTTAATAGGCTTTGCATTAAGTCCTGAGATTTATGAAAGATAAATAAAATAAATAGTAATATATCGGTTTTAGACAGTTTTAAAGATGAAACTGAATTTATAATGCCCAAGGTGCCAATGTTTTTATACCGCATAAAGTGTGGTTAAAACCGGATCTCAGTTAACAAGTTTAGTAAGTGTCAAATTTAAAGAGTATCAAATTAATATTAAAGGGTTTATGCCAACGGTTTCATTTAATCTGAAAAACCTAAATATACATCGAAAACATAATGTCATGTATTTTTATTTATTTATTTTTTAATAAGTTTATTTATTAATATTACTGTTAATATTATCATTATTATTATAATTTATATTTTTTGTAAATTTATTTTACATTTAAAAAAAAGTTTTACAGTTTATTTTGACTCGTACCTATCTAAAAAAAATCAAGCTTCCAAGGAGCATATTAAATTAGAACAACATAATATTGTGTACGTCGGTTCTAAATTAAAACAAAAACAAAACTATTAATTAAAAAATTAAACTTAAACAAACAATATATATTTGTCTCTTTCGATCTCTCGAGCTTTCTTTTTTCTTTGATTTTTTATAATGATTGTCAAACGGTTTAGTTTTGATCAGCCATTATTGTTTTTTTTTTTTTTAATTTTTTTTTTTTTTAATGTTTAATAAATATTTGATAGTTGAAAAAAACAATTAACTACCCTAAAAAAATGTGTTTAAAATAGTTATAATTAAGTAATTCGTTATTAGTTTGTTTTTTTTTTTTTTTTTTTTTAATTTTAATTTTGGAAAATTGGAAATATAAAAATAAAATTATACAACAAAGAAAAAGAGTTTAACGGTTTCTCATATACGGGTTAAGCATGGTTTTTACGAAAGCGAAGCGAAAAAATTTGCCGAAAATAATAAGAGAAATAAAATACCATTTTGACAGAAAAGTTGGGTTTTGTATTTCGATTTTTCGGATGCGAAGTACCGCTTCCATTAGTATTATGAAATGCGACTATCGCATATCGTATTGCTTATAGGGAAATTATTTTTGGGCAATTTTTTAATGTCAAATAACGATATCTGTCAATATTTATAACCTTAGTTAGATTCGAAAACCGCAGTGTCTGAGTATAGAATATATATATATATATATATATATATATATATATATATATATATATATATATATATATATATATATATATATATATATATATATATATATATATATATATATATATATATATATATATATATATATATATATAGTCATAGAATTTTATAATACGGTGCGTTATTTGCATTTTGCGAGAATGTCGTTTTATAATACAAGTATTCAATATCGCATGAAATTGCGAACTCGCATTTCTTTCATAATAGGGCTCCAGTGTTTAATATTCGACATTTCGAATAATTTACTAAATAAACCATACGTCATCGATTTCGGATTTTTAATGACTTTTTGTAGTTTGGCAAATTTTTTCGCCTCGCAATCATTCGCTATCATAAAAACCATACTTAAACCAACCTCATTTTGTTATGTTTTTTTTTTGCGGGGACGAGACGACGTATTTTATTTAAAACTCTATATACTACTAGTAGTAAAACAATTTTTTTTTCAATAATAGAAAAACTTAAATTTGTTATGGAAGTATTTTCCAAATTTTCCAAATGAATTTAATATTAATATTTTATCTATAATTAAAATTATAAATATATATATATATATATATATATATATATATATATATATATATATATATATATATATATATATATATATATATATATATATATAACCGTGTATTCATTCGAAAATATTCCGCCAAATCATTACGTGCGTTTCTAAAAAATCTTGTACGATATACTTAATCATTTTAATGAAATACGAATGTCGAATACTATAAAAAGCGCCGTGTTATGAACAAAATAAACAAAATCGAATTTTTCGAAAATCAAAATTCGACCGTTCGATAGATGACACGATTATCGTATTTATTAATTTACGGTTAAAAATTTTAAATATTAGTTTCATTTATGGAAAAAATGTTGGCACATCGAAAAATCGGTTTATTGGATCACAATTTAAGGCAAACTGCGTACTTTACAATGGCCCGAAATAGTAGAATTGATCGTTAGTGAAAAGATGAGTATTTCCACGAAAAGAAAAAATTAAGAAAGCAGTGCTTCAAATATATGACATTAATTTGTTTGCCCAGTAATAAAATTTTTAGAAAATGTTTATTTTGTTAAATATAGGAAAAAGCTACTTTGAACTTTAAACAACTTTTAGTATAAAGTAACGCACATTGCTCTTAAAACCAGGCAGTTTTCTGTGTAGGTCACATTTGGTTAATCAAAAGCGAATGGTTTTCTAG
>OY744478.1:8764404-8849404 GCA_963556175.1 Tipula confusa | reverse complement strand
ATGTTCATTTTCAAAATTTATAACAACAGTAAAATTAAAAAACAAGAAAAACTTCTATAAATTAAAAATATTTATATATACTAGTGTATATATATATATATATATATATATATATATATATATATATATATATATATATATATATATATATATAACTTTTTCAGATCAAGTTAACGAATTTCCAAATCAAATTAATTTTTTTTTTCAAAATTTTAGAAAATTACTTTAAATATTGTAAATTTAAACTAACGAGAACGGTTATGTGGTGTACCCTTAATATGTGCTAAGGTTATAATTAATAGTGATTGACATTTAACAGTTATAAAAATTTATAACTGTATTTGCTGTATTTGCTTAATCGAGTAGTTGACGCTTGATGCTTAAATAATTGCCTCTTTTAGAAGCTACACTTTTTAGGTTAGATGATAAAAACGTTAAGTTGTCAGAGACATGTTGAGGGTCAAGTTAATCAATATTTAAAAGGTAAGGTAAAATTGTAATTTAGTTTAAAAATTCGCCACTTGTGATTCGGATGAAAAATTTACAAAGTACGGATCTCCAATGGCCAGGAAGCGCTTTATGATAGCAGGATTTCAAAATCAAAAAAACTGATTACGTTTAATCGTTAAAAAGAGTAATCTATTAAAAATGTTACAAAATACAAAATTTTCTAAATTTTCACAAAATAAACACCAATTTATATATATATATATATATATATATATATATATATATATATATATATATATATATATAAATAAGTACAGGTAACCCTTGAATTATGCGAGTTTAATTAGTGCGATTTTGGTTTTATGCAATTCAAAATATGTGTCGTAATTTTTAAAATATGCGGTTAAGTGACTGACGCAGAAGTTGTCAGATTGTATCCATCCAAACTTCAAATATTTAATACCGACAAGACCGGCTTACGGATCGAACATACATTTCAAAGCACGAAAAAAAGCACAACGGTTTAAAGTTACAAAAGATCGCATTTCACTATTATTATGCAGTAATGCAATATGGCAAATTTATTAACAAAACCATTGCTTATTCATCGAGCATTAAACCCTCGAGCTTCAAATCAGGGTATTATATCCTTACAATTGATACATATTCGGAATAGTTAACTATTGGGGTATATTATGCAATTTTCGACACGCGTTTTTTTTCGACACCGTCGACCGATTCGACAACGTCGAAAATATCTATTATGAAATTTCGGCAACACCGAAAATATAAATGATAAATAAATTCGACGACGCCATTTTGTTTTAGTATTAAATAAATTATTTTGTTAACATTTTTATAATAAATATACAACTAAACTAAAGAATATACTAATTAAAGGAAAAAATATTGTATAAAACTACACATTTTCCTCTTCATTCGTCACATTAATAGCCGTCGTAAAATTTTCGTCTTTATCTAAAAAAAACGCGTCGATTGTTGCATAATACCAAATTTTCGACATCGTCGAAAAAAATACGCACGTTGAAAGTTTCATAATAGGCCTATTACCTAGTTTTATTCACTTCATCCAATTGTTGAGCTAAACTTTCACCAAAATTTCAAGGGAAAATTACCTTCCGAAATAACGAGAATCCTTGCTAGATCTCATGAACTTATAATCAATGTATGTGTAGTCGCAACACAACTAAAAATTAAGAAGCTTAAATGTTCCAAATAAAAAAAAAAGATCTTTTAAAGTGTTCATATCTTAAAAGTGTTATTGGAACAAAATTTGAGGGACTGCACTGTTCAGCAAAATCAGGTAAAAATCACTAAGATAGTAACAGAATAATGGAGGAAAATAATATTGACAAATGTGTTTATTACAAAATAAATCCAAATTGTGCTAGTTTTTTTGAGTTACTAGGCTTGAACTATGTTGGTTTGTAAAATAGTTAACTTGACCAGAAACAGGTTTATATATATATATATATATATATATACATATATATATATATATATATATATATATATATATATATATATATATATATATATATATATATATATATATATATATATATATATATATATATATATATATATATATATATATATATATATATATATATATATATATATATATATATATATATATATATATGAAGATAACCTCCTTAAAAAATTAGCCATACTGCCCATTACAGTTATTTTATTTAAAAAAGATTTTAATACTTTGATCGAATCGATGAAAAATCGTGAATGTTATATGCAAAATGTGCGTAACTTTTTGAAATAATATATATATTATATATATATATATATATATATATATATATATATATATATATATATATATATTTATACAAATATATATATATATATATATATATATATATATATATATATATATATATATATTAATACATAGACGGGCATTTTTTTGAATGGGAAATTCGTCTCGATCCAATCAAAATTATTTAAAATATATTTTACCGTTCATTACTTTAATTAAAGAGAATCGAGTTGAAAGTTGATCACCAAAATGTTACGATATACAAATATTAAGGCGCTTCCAGATATATATATATATATATATATATATATATATATATATATATATATATATATATATATATATATATATATATATATATATATATACATGTTATAATGTTGGCGCACGTCAAGCATATTACCAAACGAATATATATTACATATATAGTTTTTAGAGATTTAATTATTTTATAATGATCACAGTACAATGATTTTACACTTAACATGATTTATGTAGAAATGAACATAGTTTATTTTTATATTATATCATTTATATTTTTTTATACATTGGCGCACGCTTTTGTGATTTCAAAAATTAAGATTCATTCGATATCAAAAATAAAAATTACATAACGGAAAACATTCATTGGTTTAAAAACTAACATATTAATTCTATATACATATATATAATTTGAAAAGGCCGTTTACTTTTATTTTTATTTTTTTATTATTAATTTAGTACACAGAGAAAAAAACAATGAAAAAAAAATTATGCATATAAGCAAAGACGTCTTTATACCAAGACCGATTAATGGCCGACCATCACATATATTTTTAGATATCCGACTGCTGATTATAGTATTGGTTTCAATGTGGAAATAGCAACTCTGTATGTCTGTTTTATTTATTTTGATTTATTTTATACCAATACCTATTTACATTTTATACAAAATCAAATACATTTTCCTAGTGTGGGTTATTATATTTTTGTATATTGCCGTGATTGAAATTGTATTGTTTGCTATGTATTTGTTGTTTTCTTTTATTCATATTTCATATTAAAAAATCAAAATAAACTATATAAGTGTTAGTTTGTTTTTAAATTTGGCCGTATATGAATATAACCAACACTAATTTCAGTAGTCCCTTTAAATTTGGAATAATCGGCCTTGGTAATATAGACAATTTTGATATAAGTCATAAAAACGAACATATCATTATTACACAGTTATAAATATGGCCGAAACTATAAACAGTATACCAAATCGACTTATGTTTGAAATAATTATATATACACTTGTTACTCGCTTTATTCTCTTTACGTAATTCCGTAATTTAAAAATGTACAAACAAAATCGGTTTATTATAACGGTACTTTATATTTTTATTTTATTTAAATAACATTGATTTTCATATAATTCTTGTGTATTTTTAGATGTCTTGAAATGGTCGAAAATGAGATACACAAATGAAAAACGCAGTTAACGGAAGAGATAGAGATAGTCAATATTCCTGAACAAATAGGAAGGTACGTTCCATATATATATAGATCTTTTGAGGTAAATGGCATAATTCTAAGTGGCAGGATTTAGATGCAACTGAAAGAAACTGCTGAAAAACAATCTGATAACATAACCCACCTTTTTACATGTAAAACATATGTTGGTGTTGATATGACTGGATGGAAAAATCTGATTAGTGATTACTTACTTCCAGATTAAACGGTTTTTTATAGACATACTTTATTTTATAATAACAACTACTATTATCAATTTTTTTTTATTATTATATCAGATAGTTGATAGAAGTGAAAAATTATAGCATAAAATTGTAATGTCAAAATAAGTTCCACGATATAATAATAACCCAATATCCACTTTACAAACCTTAAATCTGGTAAATTATGCCTTAGATAGAAATTAGATATTAAATAAACATAAAAATATTACAGTTATGTATATATTTTATGTGTAATTTGTTTCTTTATTATCTCTGTGTACTAATTCGAAAGAACATTAATAGAAACATAAAATTTATATATTCCAGGCCAAAATTTATTTTGGAAATTTTATAGTAAATGGCAGTAATTTGTTAGCCTAGGATGTGTATTATGTACGTTAGGCCACCAAACTCGTAAAAAAAAACGTTATATTATGTTATATAAATACAACGCACATCTTACTTGTTTACAAAGTGGTACTCAACACTTGTATTATATGTATATTAAAGGACATGTGCAATTTGGTTTATGTCAAATTGTCAAATTTATATATTTAATATAGGAACTATTACATTTACTAAATATTTAAAAAACTAATGTAGATGCGATACCATCGAGGTCGATTTAATTTTTTTAAATCACAAATCGGCGCCATTTTAATTTAATTTAAATATTGTTAAAAGAAAAAAAAAAAAGGAATATATATATATATATATATATATATATATATATATATATATATATATATATATATATATATATCCATAAACATAATTTAATAATATACAAATATGAAATAATTTATCATCAAAATAGTAAATAAATATTTTAAAAAAAAAACTAACATAAGTATTATTATTTTAATTTTTTTTTGGCGGGCTTTTAGACCCAATTTTTTGATGCTTATTTAAATATATTTTAAATGTAAAATTTTGAAAAATAGTTTGTTTTTAATTATTTAATTTTAATTTTTCTTTCAATGTGTTTTTTGTATATGTATGTATGTAGGTGTGTATTTGTGTGTCTGTCTGTCTAAATATATATATTTATAATTATATATATATATATATATATATATATATATATATATATATATATATATATAAATATATATAAATATAAATGTGGTTAAACTTATTTATGATGGTTAACGAAATCAAATGGCGCGCCACTAATACTTCGTTCAGCACTTCGATGGAAATGAACATTTTGCCATTTGTTTTCACGTTTGTGCCACACACGAGTTTCTTCCGATTGATGGGTATACCACTGACCTTGTCTGAAAATATTTTTATAATTATGTAATTTTTTATTGCATTAATTAAAACGAAAAAAAAGTGTGAAAATTCTATATGTACACAAAACTATATCGATTTTGAATTAAATATTTAGCCGCACTATGAGGACTTTAATTGCCTAAGTCAATCTTTAAACTTGATCTCTAGAACCTGTTATCATCATGTATTTGAATTTGCTTTAAAAGTTATCAAAGCGCTTACTAAAACGCGACTCATTAAACAAGAGAAAAGTATTATTGTACTAATTATATTGTACTAAACTGTCGTTAGCGATTCCATGTTTATGGGTTGTTGGGTTTCATTATATAATAATATAGAATAGCGGAACGTTCGGATGGAAAATAGAGGGCGAAACGGGAGGAGCGATGGACACATGACGCGAGTCGGACGTGTGATAAAAAATAGAATTTTGGTGAATAACGTAAATAAAAAGTTATAGCGTTGTGAAAAGGTTTTTTTGAAAAGGCTTTTTTACTTTGTAAATTAACTGTACAAGAATGAACAAGTCAATCTCGTGAAATAAGCAAAGAAGAATAAACGTATTTTAAAATAAAAAGCATTCCTTTACTTTTAAATAAACGACCCATAATATTCCCATAATTTGGTGAACCGACGGGATTAAAAGCACGGGTTAACTAATAAATAAATATAAAATTACTATCGTAAAAATTAAAATAATTTAATAAAATGTGCACAACCATAAATATACAAAAACTTTTAAGGTTACGGGACATAGTGTTATAGTACCACGTGTAAAAAAGTTCGTGAAAATACACCATACAATTTCCGATATTACACATAAAATATTATGCTCGGAATATTAATATTAAAATACATAAATTTTGTCGTAAACAAAGTAGCAATTAGGCTACTGCCATTCTGGTCAGTGAACGCCGAAATTTGGATCCAACAAGTGGAGGTACAATTCGCATGAGCGGAAGATCTACTAACGCAACAAAATTTTTTACGTTATTAACGGCAGTGAATACAATAATATTATCCCTGGTAACAGACGTGCACCCTCCAGCTGACGAAACATATAATTCATTAAAAAAAACTTTATTGGAACAGTTTGCCATTGTCGGATCAAAAAAAAATAAAACATTGTTGGAAGATGTGCAGTTAGGCGATAAAAAACCGTCCGGACTCCTAAATGAAATGCCCAAATTGGGAGGATCAAAAGTAGGGGACGAAATGTTGAACCAGATCTGGATGCAACGATTACCTAACCAAATTTGTATGATAATTTCAACCAGGGATGACGATATTCAAAAATTAGCAAAAATGGCCGACAAACTGATGGAATTGGGCGATTTTAATCAAGTCAACGCAGTATCCAATACTATTGAACCCACATCCGCATCAGCAATATCGCCACTAGAGATGAAAGTAAACAAATTAGTGAAACGATTTGATAAATTCACGACAACGATCGAGATCACAAGGATCATCTTATCATACTTCAAATAAGAAGCAAAACGACGAACAGTGTTGGTGGCATTACAAATTTGGTGAAAAAGCGCGGAAATACAGACAACCGTGTAATTTTGCCACAAAAAACTAAATATTCGGTCGAATGAGGGGGAAAATTCGATCGAACATAAAAATTCGCGGATATCTCTGTTTTACCCCCGAACAGTGAAAATAATCGTAAAATATTAAATCGATTGAAACTTTTCGCAGCAAATGGGACACAAATTCACACATACGGCGAAAAGAGATTATCTAAATTTTGGACTTCGGCGAAATTTTATCTGGAATTTTATCTTGGCCGATAAAATGGAGAGTGGCGATTACCACCGTTTATATTCAATTACGGTATCAGATCGTTACCCTTTACCATTTATACAGAATTTCGGAAACATTGGTTGTAAAATATTTTCTTCAATTGACCTTCCACGAGCATATTATCAAATCCCGGTGGAACCTGCGGATATACCAAAAACTGCGATAACAACACCGTTCGGATTATTTGAATTCCTATATATACCGTTCGGACTCTGCAATGCCGCACAGACTCAGCAACGACTAATGCATGAGGTTTTAAAAGATTCACTGTTTGTGTTCTCGTATATCGATTACATAGCTGTCGCATCAGAAAACATAGAGGAATATCGGAAACACCTCTCCATCTTATACGAACGATTGCGACAATATGGGTTGAGCATCAACGTGACAAAATGTGTATTTGGAAGAGCCGAAGTTAAATTCCTCGGGCACCAAATCACAGCAAATGTTTTAAAACCTTTACCAGAAAAAATTGAAGCTATCAAAGAATTCGAACGCCCAACAACCGCTGCTGGGTTAAAACGTTTTCTTGCCATTGTAAATTTTTACCGAAGGTTTATAAGAAATGCAGTAAAAAATCAATCAACGCTTCAAAAGTTAATTATTGGAAATAAAAAATGATAAAACACCAATTGAGTGGTTGGAAGAGGCAGTTACAGCTTTTCATTTCTGTTAGAATGACCTAATTAATTCAACCTTAATGGCGCACCCGGTAAGCAACGCAGACCTATTTTTATTTAAGGATGCGTCAAACCATGCCGTTGGCGCATGTTTAAACCAATCTGTAAACGGAAGTGAGCTCCAGCCTTTGGGTCTCTATTCAAAAAAATTAGCAGAAGCCAAACAAATGCGACACACCTACGATAGAGAATTGAATGCCAGTTATCAGGCTGTGAAATATTTCCGTCACATGCTGGAAGGAAGAAAATTTTGTAAATTTTGTGATTCTTCAAAAAATCGTATTCGCCCGTTCGTCCCGATGGTATATCGCCAACCAATCATCAAAAAATTACACAAATTAATCCACCCAGGGCTTCGTGGTACCCAAAGATTGATTTGTGATCGATTCGTTTGGCCGAAAACTACTCGACACAACAAATCAGCAATATCGAACTACGTTTAGTCAAATTTAAGGTTCGAGCATATTAACATCGACATAATAGGACCCACCTTCAGCTGGAAACAGGTATTGTTTGACCATCGTCGATCGGTTCAGTAGATGGCCTACCGCAATTCCTATGGAGGGACACCACAGCCGAAACAGTTGCGAGACACCTTATCTCGGGCTGGATACAATATTTTGGGGTTCCCATTAAGCTCTCATCCGATTTGGGACGTCAATTTGAGTCACAAATATTCAGAGAAATTAATCAAACACTGGGCTTTAAACATTTAAAAACTACGCCTATCACCCCCTCAAGCGAATAGGATTATCGAAAGGTGGCCGAAAACTACTCGACACAACAAATCAGCAATATCGAACTACGTTTAGTCAAATTTCAGGTTCGAGCATATTAACATCGACATAATAGGACCCACCTTCAGCTGGAAACAGGTATTGTTTGACCATCGTCGATCGGTTCAGTAGATGGCCTACCGCAATTCCTATGGAGGGACACCACAGCCGAAACAGTTGCGAGACACCTTATCTCGGGCTGGATACAATATTTTGGGGTTCCCATTAAGCTCTCATCCGATTTGGGACGTCAATTTGAGTCACAAATATTCAGAGAAATTAATCAAACACTGGGCTTTAAACATTTAAAAACTACGCCTATCACCCCCTCAAGCGAATAGGATTATCGAAAGGTGGCACAAAACGTTAAAAACTTCAATCAAGTGTCTAATCTAATGTACTGATTCTATTAGGATTACGAGTTGCGTACAAGGACGACATCAAAGCATCACCGGCAGAACTTGTTTTTGGACAAACCCCTTTGCATCATGGGAGAATACTTTGACTCAACCAAGGACAAGCATAGCGAATCAGAATTCATGCTTTTTCATGCAAATAGATTTAAAAAGTTACATACACGTATTTGTGTGGAATGACAGCGTACGTCCACCATTACAATGCCCATATACAGGACCATACGAAATAATCAAACGTTTTGACAAGTAGTTTGTGATAAAAAATTGCAATTCAACACCAAAAATTTCGGTTGATCGTTTGAAAGCAGGGTGAAATATTATGGGGTCATCCTGTAAATCGAAGACGTCGATACATATTCAACTTCAATTTGGTTCATCGGGAAATACTTTTTTGAAGAGGCTTTTTTACTTTGTAAATTGACTGTACAGAAATGAACAAGTCAATCTCGTGAAATAAGCAAAGAAGAATTAAAAAAATTAAAAAGTAAATTAAAAAGTAATCCGTTACTTTTACACAAACGACCGATAAATTGGATAAATTAAGTAGTAAATTAACGGGATAAATTAAGTGGCGATAATTAAAAATTGATAAGCCATTAGTGGAAATAAGCAAAAGTGAAGAAAAATAAATTTAAAAGCAATTGAAAATAGCGGCTGGGAAAAATTATGTGGACACTCAAAAACCATTTGCAACCGGGAATGATTTCGAGAATTATTTAGATCGAATAGAAAATTACTTCGAGCTAAATGTAGTGGAATGATAAAATTAAACTGTTGTTAAACCATTTAGTTGGACCCGACACGGGTGCAAAGCTCACAAAATCATGTAATCCAAAGAAACCAAAGCAGTTGTGCAAAACATGAACAAATCCAGTTATATTTCAACGGAAAACGGATGAATCAGTAAATGAATTCGCAATTGAATTAGTATCGTTGGCAGAAGGGTGTGATTTCGGCACATAAAAAGATAAGGTTGCGCACCCAATTAATAATGGGAATACGAGACAGAAAAGTAAAATCGGTATTGATGGCAATGGAGGATACGGTGACGTCTAAACAAAGTGAGGAAAAAGCGATAGCACACGAGTTGATTGAAATAACTGGAAGTGAAATTAAAGTGATTTGCCAGTTATAAATACAGAGAAACGTATCCTTTGTGTGGACGCAACTGGTTAGAAGTTATTAGACCTAGATAGAGGGAGTCATTCCAATTGAATAGGGTAAACCTGTGTGAAACTTAGCGGATAAAATATTTACCTAAGTTAAAAGGGGTATTTGACAGAGATTTAAGCAAGCCTATCAAAGAATTTGAAATAAGTATACAGTTAGAAGGAAATGTTAAGCCGATTTTCCATAAATCGTATACCTTACCCTTTAGTAATTGGGGAAAATGGAAAAAGAGGGTATCATTGTTCCTATTACTATATCAGATTGGGCATCTCCGATAGTAGTGGTGACAAACATGCTTGTTCGCAGCATTAGCCTATTCCAGTCATAGATGAGGTATTAGCAGGTTTGGAAATAAGTATTTCGCTTCTAAAGATTTACTCAATTGAAGTTGTCAGAACGTTCTCCAAGATTAGTCACAATTAACACTCACCGGGGATATTTTCAGTACAAGAGATTACCATTTGGTATTAGACCAGCATCATCCATGTTTCATTCAGTCATTGACCAAATTTTACAGGGTATTGTTGAAGAAGGGTAATAGTTGGAATTGGGGTATAAAATGTCAGAAAGTGTTTGAAGTGTGTAAAGAAGCATTAGTGGAAAGTACGGTATTGGAACACTATGATCCAGCTAAACGAATGGTTGTGGTATGCGATGCAAGTGATCACAAACCACTAGAAGCAATTTTAGAAAAAACGCATGGTCAGTCAGCTGCAATAACAACCAGACTACAAAGATATATAAATCAAGTATCAATTTTTGATTTTGAAACTAAATATCGTCCAGATTCAACAAATAGAAATACAGATTGTCTAAGCAGACCACCGATAAGTAGCACGATATTTGAAGAAGAAGTTTATTTGAGTTAAATCACATGGAGGGGAATGAAGTTTTTCCAGTGGATGTTAGTATGGTTGAGTGAAAAATTAAAAAGGATCCATTTTTGGAAAAATTAAGGCATTATATTTTGCATGTTTGGAAGGAAAGAAACTGGTTGGACGGAGGGTACTGGCATATGCAGATGATATCTGTATAATTTGACTGAATGGCAACGATGTAAAAGAATTACTGGAACCACTTGTACGTTTCTCAGCTTCCGTTGGTCTCAAAATCAATGAGTCCAAAATAATTTATATGATCACTGGTTTTAGAGACCAAGACGCAATGAATTTTAGTAGTGGTGACCACACATTTGAAGGAGTGGCAAGTTTCCGATACCTCGGGTCGCTTGTCACTCATCATAACTGTGTGAGAGGCGATATTAAAGTCTTGTCGCTGCCAATCGTGCTTTGTATGCTTTACGTCCACTGCTAAAACCAGATTACCTTTCAAATGCCGATAAGCTGAAGTTATACAAGGTGTTGATCAGACCCGTTGTTATGTATGGGTGTGAGAGTTGGACCTTGACGGATGAGTATGATAGATGGTTAATGACATTCGAGAGAATAATCATGCGTTTGAGCTATTGGCTCAAGCGCAACGATGACCACCCTTACCGAGTTTTATTCAACCACGAGATCAAGAATTTAATGAAAATTCCTGATCTCGTTCATGAAATAAAAGGACAGCGAGTACGCTGGCTCGGTCACGTTCTGCGAGTCAATCTAAATGAATGGTTCAGCGACCTCTGAGAGAAGAACCGCCATTTGGCAGGCGCCGAGGTATTTGGGGAATTACAACAATTTTTGGGGAATTACAACAATTTGCCATGCCCTGACGTATCGTCAGGAAACGTGTCGCGAGGAAAAATTTTAAAAGGAAGGACGTTTTTCGGTTTATTCTCATCTACAATACATGAAAAGGACTATTTGACATCAGCTCAAAAATTTTAGTATTAGAATAGTTTTTTGAATGGTGATGCAGAGCGATTTCTATGCAATACAAATACGACCGAAGCAAATTATAACGAAGCACTCCAAAACCTGAGTAAAAGGTACGATAAAAAGTACTATACCATTACATCGCATATTAAAGCATCTTTAAAACAGCCTTCGATTAGCAGTTCAACAGCTATAAATATTCGATCGCTACTTGATACTTCGGATGAAGCACTGAGTGGCCTCAAATGCCTAGGGACGAAGGCGGAAAAACGAGGTCCTTGGCTTATCTTTATTCTTTTTATATTAAAGATAAAGATGTTCCGGCATCCATAAAATCTAATGCATTCGCAACAACCACCAGCAACAATATTACGACGTTATCATGTCCCTTATATCCTATAGCAATGACCATAAGCTTTTCAATTGCGAGGAATTTATGGCATTGACGGTATCTCAAAGTAAAGAGGAAAAACGATGCTATAATTGTTTCAATTACGGATGCAAGGCTAGGGCCAGATGTCGCCATTGTCAACGCAAGCATCATACTTTACGGAATGTGATTGAAGAAGCGAATACCATTTCACCATCGTAAAGCAAGAAAATCGAGCCAATCCCAACAACTTCCTCAGGTATTCACCAGGTTTCGGCAACATCACAAGTTGTATTACCCACAGCGATGGTAAAGCTAAGATGCAGCAACGGGGATGAAATAGATTGTTGATCGTTATTAGATTCTTCGTCACAAGAATCATTTATTACGGACGAATGTGGTCAGAAACTAGGATTGCGTAGTACAAACGGTCGGCTACTGATTAAGGGTCTCGGAGATATAAAGCTTGGGCATCCAAGAAGAAAAGTGCATATTTCTGTAAGGCCAATTGCTCATTCATATCTACAATTGGAAGTTGAAGCGACGATTTGCAAAGATTTGCAAAAAGACGACGGGGTCACCAATACGTCGATTCGTTGATTTTTCATGGCGCAATAGCGTAAATTCTTAAACAAGTTCAAATACAAATTGCCCAGCAGTTAAGGGAATCAAGTCCATGCCGCAAAATTATAATAGTTACAAAACGATAAATAGTTATATAAATATAATAAAGTTTTTTGTCGTCATTTATTTCGGTATTTATCGTTATTTACCGTTATTTTATACGTTATTTATAAATACCGTTACTTTTTCGTTATTTATCGTTGTTCCACTTTTTTTATATTTTTTCAATTATATGTGCGCGTTGCCCAAACACGTACGTCTTAACTGTTCTTAAAAAAATTTGACACTTTGACAAAATGACTATTTATGTAGTTTGGAAACGGAATTTTAGCAAATCGTTTGCAAATGGTTGTTGAGTCCAATGCGTATGTTTATGGCATTGAAGTCTCCTTCTATGACAAAATTTGAGCAATAATATAGTTGCTCCACCTCTAGTTCTTTCTGCTTGATGTATAGAATGGTAACAAGAGCAACCTTTTATTTTTGCATAATACTTTCTAGTGAAATGGCTCTCTGCTATTAAGCATATATCAATTTTTTCAGTATTCAAAAAGATTTCTAGCCCTGGAAGATACTGTAGAAGTCAGTTAGTATTCTTAGTATTTTATTCATTTTTTGTTGTTTAGTCAGGAATCACATAAAGCAAGTTTTTTGCTACAAATCTGGTTAATTTTTCCTTGATGTCCTTTCCTTTTGTTCAGAAACTCTATATTTTCTTTTATTTTAGAGAGGCGATTGACAATAGCTTTTAAAGTATTTTGCATTATTGTCATAGCTTGTTGAATTCCAACATTTTGATCTGAAGGCCTAGGTAGACATTACCTTGCTGTTTATGAGTATGAGAATCCCTCTGTCACTTTCGCACTATGGAAAGTAGTAACAGTTTTTATTGGGATTTCTTTTTCTTTCGTAACTCTCATTGGCTGGTTTTTGTTTTCCCTATTTTGCATGTTTTTCATTGTTTTGGCTACTTCACACCCTCTGTAGCAGGGTGGGAAAGTTCCACGAAAACGTTTATGTTTTAGCCGACACAACTAAAACACATGGAATTTTCCACTTAAACATCGTGCTTAATAAAACACCACGTTTTTAGTGCATTATTCACTTAATGGTCAACATGTGTCATTTGCTGTAGCAGAAAGAGGTCAAATTTCATCGGCTCTGCAACCTATTACAGCACCCACTTTCTGTCCGTTATGCTGGTCATGTTTTAGGCAGAGGTCAGGGCGTGGGTGGTCCCGAATGGATGTATATTAGGTATATTCAGGAGAGACTCGCACGTGCATGTACGATCTCCACGTGATGGCTACTAGTAACTAGGAAACTTCCTAGGCTAACGTACAGCGCTGAAGGAGTAAACCTTCAACTAATCTCTAATATGCGGACTCTGGATACCTGGCGATCTCCAGTTTTAACCAGCCTTACCTTCGTACATGGATCTATGCGAGGGCGGACCGTTTATTTCTCCAAAACTCGTGGGAACATAACAAAAAATGAATGAAATTAAAACAAAAGAGACAGGTATTTCAAAAAACCTTAAAGGTGAAGTCACCAACGAAACAGTAAAGGTCTTGCAGGCGGTGGTGCCGGGTACCAGAAGCCGAGGGCCTGCCATAGCAAAAGGGAGCTTAAACCGTAAAGGGCAAGCTACCTTTACAGTAGGTTCGGTAAACGCGGCCTTGGTACCTAAGCCGGAGACTGGCGTGAAAGTTGTCCCTGAGGCAAGGCAACAGTATAGGAACCGATACGTGGTGCAGAGGATATTAGACTGGTTGGCTGCCACCGCTGAGGAGCTGCTAACGAAAGAACAGAAGGAATCTCTGGCATGGGCAAAGGTTACGAATTGGAAGCTGGGGATAGTAAGTAACCTAGAATGAAGGGAGCCCAAGGAGATACTAAGACACACGGAGCAAACTGTTCAGTGACGTCCTTAAGGAGCATCCAGTGATACTAGCCGTCATTGACAGGAGTCAAGAAGATGAGAGTATCATGACTCTTGATAAATGGAAACTAGTGTATAACGCACTAAACTCCGTTTTCCTAACGATCCTCGGAGAAAACCCGGGGCCACCTCCATCTTTTAGGGATGCAGGATGGCACCAAGGGCACGTGAAGGTAACGGCGTGCACCGAGCAAAGATCGTCAGACCTTTATCGTCTGGCCGTAGCTAAGGTAGGGGAAGTGTGGGGAGACGCAAAGCTGGCAGTGGATGACAGGAACGAGATCCCTAGCAGACCAAGAGCACGCGTCTGGCTGCCTATCGAGCCATCTTGTCCGGATGAAATAATTCGGATAATACGGGCAAACAATATTGATCTTCCGACGAACAACTGAAGATCATTAAACAAGAGGAGGCGAAGGGAGGATCTAGGTTGCCCATTTTAGTGGTGAACAAAGAGTCCCTAGCCCCTCTAGCTAAGACAAAGGGGGTAATCGGCTTCGGCTTCGGGTCGATTACCCTAAAGGTATTTAAAAAGGATGAGGTCGAAGCGATTGCGGAAGACCTACCAATGGAAGAGGAACTAAGAGACGAAGGTTCTAGCATGCGGGACGTTAGGAGCTCAGCGATGAAGCGATTAACGGCTATAAGTAGTCGCCTACCTTTGGATTCGGACGAGGAAGATTGTGTCGAGTTGATGGGGGAGGGGGGGTGACAAAAAGAGACAACAAAGAGGACCTGAAGGGAGCGGACCAGGAGAGAACCCTGGATTAGAAAAAACAAGATCTGTGGCCTTGGTTTAAAAGGGTATAAAATTTTATACTCTTCTAGGTCCGATAAGATCAGATCTTGCATTCTTGCTAAAAATAACTTGAATATTTTTCTTCTTCCACAATATAGTAGTGGTGATGAGAGAAGGAGGTTTCGCCGGATAACCTGGGCGAACTGATACTCGAAGCGGAACGAGAAAAGATCGGAGTAACACTGGGTGGTGATGCAAATGCGCATCATACAATCTGAGGAAGCACCGACATCAATGATAGGGATGAGTACTTATCTGATTACTTATTGGGGACTAACCTTGTAGTGTGTAATGTGGAGCAGGAGCCCACTTTTACTATCAGTAACAGGTAGGAGGTACTGGATGTTACCTTTGCATCAGACTCCATTATAATGTGGTCAAAGAATGGAGGGTGGCGAAGGAACTCTCCTTTTCAGACCATCGGTACGTGACGTTTAATATTGGCATTCACCCTGTTACCCGGAAAGCCTTCAGGAATCCTAGAAGGACTAACTGGAACAAATACGGGGAAGTGTTAGTACGACTCTTACCGACCGATGCTCCGAAGCCCCCAGCCACAGAGACGGAGGTGGCTTTTCTGGTGGAGGAAATCACAAGCGCCTGTAACTTGTCCTTGAACATTGCTTGGCCCAAGAGAATACTTAAGGGGAAGTAGATACCGGTATGGAGGTCCAGAGATTTAGGAATCCTTCGTATAGGGTGTAGCAAAGCATTCAACAGAGCAAAAGGCTCTAGGGAAGCTGAGGATTGGGCCTCCTATAAGGAGCACCTTAAAAAATATAAAAAGGAATTAAGGAAGGCGCAGAGGAGGTCTTGGAGACTATTCTGTGATAAAATGAAAGGTGTTACGGAGACCTCGCGCTTCACAAAAATCTTATCTACGAGCCCAATGAGCCCTAGTTACTTAATTAAACCAGATGGGCTGTGGACAACGTCTAGTGGGGAATCATTGGCGCTCCTAATGATAGGGATTGCAAAAACACTCGTCGAGCATTCTCCCATGGCTGGAGGTGATCTTCAGGGGGTGTTTAAAGCTGAATTATATTCCTACGAAATGGACGGAGGTTAGGGTGATTTTTATCCCGAAAATGGGGAAGAATTTACTTATAACTCTATCATCCTTTCTGTTGAAAACATTGGAAAGACTGATTGACGTGTACATACGTGCAAAATTAAAACCCAGTGATTGGGCGACTTCTCAGCATGCGTACTGGAAAGGGAGATCTGTGGACATGGCTCTGCATTCCCTGGTGCGAACAATTGAGAAATCAATCTACTCGAAAGAGTACTGTATGGTAGCCTTCCTTGATATAGAGGGCGCCTTTAACAATGTCAGGTCGGAGGCAGTTCAGGAAGGATTGCGTTTCTTGGATTTGGACTACCCCTTAAGGAAGTTGATAAATCAGATGCTAGAATGTAGGATTGTTAAAGCGGAGATAGGGGAATCCACCATTAGGAGGCGAGTAGTTAGAGGAACTCCGCAAGGCGGTGTCCTACCACCTCTTCTCTGGAACATAGTAATCAATGGAGTACTTTTGGAACTGGAGAGGGAGGGAATAGGGGTGATAGCGTATGCAGATGACGTAGCAATCGTGATCTCGGGTAGGTACCTAAGAACGATTAAGGAAGTCATGCAACACGCGCTCTTAATCATTACAAAGTGGGCTAGCAAATGTGGGCTAGGTATAAATCCATCCAAAACAGAGCTTGTACTCTTCACCAAGAAATATAAAATTCCGGTAGTCGCCCCTCCTACCTTAAAACGGGCATAATTTTAGACAGTAGGCTAAATTGGAAGCCCAATATTTTAGAGAGAGTAAAGAAGTCTACTATGGCTCTGTACTCATGTAGGAACGCCGTCGGTAGGAGACGGGATTTCAAACCAGAGCTGGTATGGGGTGAGTGTGTGGTGGCCAGCACTAGATAAGAAAACTTACCAAAATATGATAGAGAAGGTACAAAGAACGGCCTGTTTGCTTATAAGCAGGGCACTGAGGACAACCCATACACGTGCTCTGGAGGCTATGCTCTACCTTCTTCCTGTCGACATCTTTGATAAGCAGAGAGCAGCAACTACGGCTGCACGACGCTCTTCCGTGTTTGAGTATACTTTAACAAAAGGCTTCCGGACCCTTATCCGCTCAAGGGAATTCTGGCAGAACAGGTCAACAGCGGAAACTGGAAGTATACAATTCTACACTGACGGCTCCAAACTAGACGGCAAAGTCGGAGCTGGATTGTGACAAATTAAATGTGAATATATCCGTTCGTCTTCCTGATCACTGCAGTGTGTACCAGGCAGAGGTGGTAGCGATTGAGAAAGCGCTGACTTGGTTAATTCATAATGTCATATTCACAAGGGATATAACAATATATGTGGACAGTCAGGTGGCAATCAAGTCGCTGGAATCAGTTTTTCTGACGTCCGCGGGGGCATTGAAATGCCGCTCATCTCTTAACTCTCAAATTGAAACCGGAAAGGGCAAATCTGGGGAGGCCTTTAGCAGTGCTTTTTATGGCGCTTAAAAAGGAGGCGATAGCCTCGGCACAGAAGAGGTGGAATAACACCATAACATGCAAAACACTACTATCCCTACGTAGACCTGACTTAAGTATAGGCGTGGGGGTGCATGATCCTAAGGGGAGTAGGATCCTTTGGTATCACAATAGACCGTCACCGGTCTAAGTGTACGTTAGCAGCCACTCTAACCTAACCTAACCTAACCTAAACTTTATTTGATTGGTGTGCCAAAGCGTAGATCGTACAAAATACAAAAACGATCTTTAGACGGAATAAAATTTGGTGTCTTAGGAAATTGTAGGTAATTAACGACAAAGGATTGTTTTGATCAAATTATGGTCCCTCACAGATCAAGTTTTTTTTACTGAGGGTGATTCTTTCTTTTCCTTTCAAAGATGACATTTTCCTCTTTCTATGTCTATTTTATAACAAAAATGTAACTCACTTATCTGTATATTGTGTTAGTCGCACATATGCAATACACGCTGCATCCTCACCGAGTAAATGAACATGTGGATTTAAAATAGTTGTATTTATGGCTTTACAATTTTTACCTAGAACTTTAAAAAAAAAATTGTATAATGGTTTATAGTCAAACGAAATTATTTTATTGATATTTACCATTTTCAAAGTAAAATTTATGAAAATCCATTCCTTCGACCAAATTACCCAATGCTTCTGGTTCGAAAGCTGTTAAATGTGAATCACATATTTTTCTGTAAATAGAAATATTTATATATCAAAATAATATTTAAGTTAACTTATTTTTAAAAGTTTATATACGTGTATGCATCAAAATCACCATTGTTGATCGCCTCGATTAATTGTTCGGTCATTTTTATAATTTCTTGGCGGCGAGCTATAATAAAATGGAAAATTAAAAAAATACATCATTATATAGATAGGTCGGGAAACTTAATTTCCCGCAAGCTTAATTTCACTTCACATAGTTAAAATTAAAGATAGGCTTAAATTCATTAATTAATTTCCAATGTTTTATATATATGAAGCGTAAATTTTTAGTAATTTTCTAGCTTGATATACGTTTCATTTAGTTGTCGACTACGGTATATATATATATATATATATATATATATATATATATATATATATATATATATATATATATATATATATATATATATTTATATTTATATATATATATATATATATATATATATATAGATGAAAAATGTTTGCTATATTATTATTCAAAACTAAATTGAAAAAATATTATTTGTTTATATTACATGAAAAATGAAAATTAAAAATTAAAAACCCACTCTCAATAATGAAAAATATTACACTTTTCACATAATAAAGTTTTTAATAAATTTGAAAAATATACGGCCTGTTTCGTGATGTTGATTTATAATCTATTTGTGTCCAGTTTGTATTGAAATTACAATTAATTCTGATTTTAGGCTACCGCAGTTCAATCGCAACTAAGTCAGATTTTGAAATTTCATTCATATTCCCAAGACAAATTTTAAAATAAAAAAAATTTACGCGAAAATATTTTTTATTGTGTAACAGTGTAAAAATTATATGTATTCTATATTATGAACCAGATGAGTTTTATGATTAAACATTGAGGTAACTTCAGATACACAATCCAGTAATTAGAAGTTATTGCACACATTTGCATATATAAAATATATATATAGTAGTATATGATATAATATTTCAATAAAATTGCCTCATATATTTTATACATAAACAACATCATCTTATAATATTAAGAAAAAAAAACTTACCTGCACATTGAGTGGTCGTGGATTGGCAGGCCTTTGCTGGACATACAATCCTAATGTCTACACAAGTTTTTTTTATGTTAGTTTGGTTTTTTTTTTCATTATTATTTTTTTTTTATATTTATTAATAAATTTAAAATAAAGAAGTGAAAATTAATTTGTAAGAATTGAAAAAGAAACATAAATCGAAAAACAATTAAAATCAAATGAAAAGGGTACTACGGTCTGATTGTTTATATTATTTTACCCAAAAAGCAAATTGTTCTCTCCTTCTCACCTAAATTTATATATATATATATATATATATATATATATATATATATATATATATATATATATATATATATATATATATAATTCCAACAGAAACAAAACCGTCTCTAAACCCCGCCAAAAAAATCTACATCAACAACAACATGATATTAGGAATATTAATTTCTACGACGATTTTCTACACTCAAGCCACATACACAAAAAAAAATGTTTGTATGAAATCAAAATATATTCCTTACCCATCGATGAAGATTCCGTGCTCGATACACTTTCATTTGATTCTTTGATCGAATCAATTGATGAAAATGTGAAAAAATCTTCTATCCATATTAAATCGTCACCCATATTAAGTTCAAATGGGCAAAAAAAGTCCCGGGAAAGAAATCATATGTATTAAAATCAAAGCCAATAAAATTGCATGCCCAAACGCAAAACTTTCATACCGATTTTTTATTTTTTATTTTTTTTTTTTTTGTTTAAATATAGGCAATTCCATAAATTAAAAATTTTTACCGTTTAATTTTTATTTTTAAAGATAATTTGACTTTAAATTTTAGTATTTGAATTGTCAAAGAGATGAAACTATATTACACAGCACGTCAGTAATGCAGCACGACGAAAAGTTATTGCATCGTTGACAAAATCACATCACAGGCGCTTTCGATTGACATGAATAAACAAAATTAATTGAAGTGATTTGACTTTTCGATTCGGACCTGTCAATTCAGTTAAAAAAAAATTGAGCAACTGAATTAACAGAATGTGTATTTTGCTCGTGGAGTTAATTAACAACATATGTTGTTTTTTTTTTTTTTTTTTTTTTGTTAGTTTTGCACGCGTTGTTTGTTCCACATAGATTTTTTTTTTTTTTTTTAATTTTTTTCTGTTTCGCGTTCAATTGTTGATAATTAGAATTGTTGAACAGTACAAGCTCGCTTATCGCAACTCTCGATAAGTGCAAATACTCGATAGGTGCAATTTAAAAATATTGCACTAAAAAACTTTTGAACTTTTTTTTTTTTTTTTTTTTTTTATAAATGTTCAGAGCACTTAGGATATATGTATGTATATCCTTTATATGAAAGTTTTAGCAACAAACACACAGCACTACTGCAAAAGGTAAAAGGAAGGATTAGGAGGGAAAAAGGTAAGAGAGGAATAAAAGGAATAAAAAGAGTCTTCTAGTTGTTTACTTTTGATATTAAGTTTGAATCTCTGTAAATTGTATTCCAAGGGAAACGTCTCGTCGTTCAGTTTATTCCACATTCGCGTACTCCTAACAAAAAAATTTTAAATTTATTGGTCTTCGCGAATTTATTTTCCAGATTGTATCGGTGTACCAGGCGGCATAAATTCATAAAGTTCCGATGAACAATAACCATGAAAGTACTTGTAAAACACGCATAAAGCTCCGACATTAGGCCTATGGGAAAGAGAATCAAGATCAGATAATAATTTTACGTCTTCAATCATTCGAGATGCTCGGTTTTGGACCCGATCGAGTGCAGTTAAATGAGTTTTCGGTGCTCCAGCCCAAATATGAGAATTATACTCCAACCTGGGTCTTATGTAGGTCTTATATATTGTAAGTATTTCGGATGGATTAAAGCAAAACTTACATCGTCGTAGAAATCCAAGACATTTGGCTGCACCAATCGCTGCTTTGTTTATTTGTTCAGCCCAAGATATTCTCTTTGAAATAGTTAAACCGAGAATTTCAAATGTGTCAGACGTAGCCAGGCTGGATTCATCAGTCAGAAAAGACGGTGGATAACCATCAGTTCGGCCAGAAAAAACACAGGTTTGAAATTTGTTGGGATTAAATTCAACTCTGTTGGCTTCACCCCATTTAAGAATGACATTGAGATCTCGCGTAAGGCGGTCATTCATAGCCATTCTTTCTGCGAGAACATCGTTTCGCGATGAAGAAGAAGGTAAACTGTAAGAGGTGGAAAGTGAGCTGTCATCAGCATAGAAGTAAATTGGATTGAGAGTTGCTGATAGAAGATCATTGATGAAAATTAGAAAAAGGGTTGGAGAAAGGACGGATCCCTGAGGAACACCAGCGTTTATAAGATGTTGATCGGAAGTCACACCATCCACCACCACTTGGATTTTGCGACAAAAAAGAAAATTCTCAATCCATAAAATTAACGAACCGTGAAGGCCAACTGCCCTCAATTTACACAACAAACCCTTGTGCCAGACGCGATCAAATGCTTTTGAGATATCGAGAGCAATGACTTGAGATTCACCAGATTGATGAATGCTTCTGTTCCATTGTTCAATAACAACATTAATTAAATCATCTGCTGAACGCCCTCCGCGAAATCCATACTGACGATCAGAAATTAGATGATTAGCTTCCAAATATTTCATCAGCTGGAAGTTGATTATGGTCTCAAGTACTTTAGAAAGCACCGAGGCGATAGCGATTGGGCGATAATTTGAAGGGTCTGATTTACTGCCCATTTTTGGGCCAGGATGAATGTAAGCAGTCTTCCAGATGGAAGGGAAAATGCCAGAAGACATAGATCGGTGAAACTGATATGATAGTGGCTTAGACAAGGATTTACAGCAATATTTGAGGACAATTGGGGGAATACAATCCGGACCGGCTGACTTGTTGGTGTTAATGCTTGCAAGGACTTTAGCGACAACTCTAGATCTAAATATAATGCGGCGCATCGATAAACTGGCTAGAGAGATAATCGGGGGTATTAAGTTAGAATCAGGTAAATTAGAGTTTGCTGCAAATTTTCGGGCGAAGAGATTGGATTTTTCTTGAACTGTAGAAAAGATATAATCCCCATCTTTCAGAGGTGGTATTGATGATTTACTACTGTTCAAGAAGTTTTCCTCTACTTTGCGGGCAAAGGACCAAAAGGTCCGATTGCTATTGCCCTGGTTTAAGACCTGCCGCAACTCTTCTCGAACTTTTTTTTGGTAATTTCTTTTAGCTTGGGACACTGTTTGAGTTGCCAGATTTCTAGCCGCCTTAAATATAGCTAAATTTTCATTTGACGGGTTCTTAACATATTTGCGGTGAGAGGCTTCTTTATTGGCGGTTGTTGTTATACAGTCATGATTATACCAAGGATTGCCAGATTTTTTTTTATTTGGCTTAGAGAGACTGGAAGGAATGAACTGTTCCATTCCCGTGAGAATGACAGTCAAAACCATAATGGCTGCCTTGTCAATATTACCGAAGGCAAAACAAGAGTACCATTCAAACTCTTGAAAGAACTTGTTCATTCCTTCCCAGTCCGCATTTTTACAGTGCCATAATCGACGTTTAGGCGCAACATTCATTTGGCATGACCATGACATTGGAAATTCCGCTGTAATAAGCCGATGGTCCGAGTTTCCCAAAGGAGAACTGACGGAGATACTGTATTTCTCCGCATGAGAAGTTAAAAACAGATCCAGTAAGTGACCCGTATCGTTGACCCGATCTGGTATCCTCGTAGGCTAATCTACAAGTTGTGTGAGTTGATTTGGAGCTGCAAACATTTCAGCCGCCTCACCAGCCGGTGTTACGGACTTAGAATAAGGAAGCCACTTGTCATTATGGAAATTGAAATCACCTGCCACAGCGATTTCAGCATTTGATGATTTCTGAAGGATGCGCTCAATGGAGTCTAACAGAGTATCAAACCCAAAATGAGCAGCGCTGTTTGCGATATTTGGGCTTCGATAGAGACCACATAGGAAGAGGGGGTGTTTCGAGACATGAATTTCAACCCAAATGAAGCTGAACTCATTATTCGTGCTTTGGCCTAAAAAACTGGGAATGGAAAAAGGTATATCGTTGTGGATATACATGGCCAGCCCCCTATGGTGAATAAGCCGATGGATTAAGGAGTAACCCTTAATACTATCCAAAATCAATCTCGATAGTTGCAACTTTTTTTTTATTTATTTTTTTTATTTTTTTTATTTAAACAAAGCGAAAACGTGAAAACATGAAAGAGACAATTCAGGTCCCCCAAAATGTTACCAAAATGGCTTGATTTTCGCCACTATATAAATATACGCTACGTATAAATGCATCGAGATACGAACACCGATGGAAAATGCTCAACAGTTTTATCGAATGCATCGGTTGCAACGCTGCTTCTCATCCTAAAGATGGAGTTCTAATTAGTTTAGATGGACGGATAACTGTGATGTGTCTTCCACTAAATGGTATGGTTTTGATTCAGCTCATGGATCAAAACATAATCAATTTTAAGTCCGATTGCAACAATTTTGATTCAGCGTTGCCAAATATTAATTTAAGTAACGCGGTTAGTTTTCTGTTCGATGCGTGGCAAAAGTTTGATTCGGCTACAATTGCAAAGAGTTAGAAACCGCTAATGTGTTATTTTAATGACTATACGGCTCAGAAGATGACTTTCCCTTATCTATTATTCGAAAAAGAATTATTAATGCAAAAACAAACAATTTAAACCGACGAACTCCAAGTAGTAGAAATTCAAAGTGCTCTTGTTAATCATGAGCGTGCTGTTAATTGCTTCAATACTGCCTTAGAATGGGCTGAGGTAAACAAAATTCCAGCGAAGGATGTTTTGGGGTTAAAAAGGCTTAAAAATTTGCAATAAATATAATATACTTCTGTTTTTTCCGCATCATATATATTTGCATCTGGATGCATTAGCGACATAGCTAATTTTGTTTTCAGCACAAATTTATATGTACCCTATATTTGCAACATTTCGCATTTTGCAACCAACCTCAAACATAAATTAGTTGCGATAAGCGAGTTTGTATATATGTGTTATATATATATATATATATATATATATATATATATATATATATATATATATATATATATATATATATATATATATATATATATATATATATATATATATATACTTATATATATTTATCTATTTTTTGTATTTTATAGCAAGTCCTAATGATTTTAATATATGCATGTATTTATTTTTTATTTTCATTCCCCCTGTAGTAAACAAAAGCCAATTTTAAAATGATTTATTTTTGACATTTTTCTGAAGTGATACATACCATTCGAACACCCATAATTCACTTCAGTAGCTCAATTATCAAAATAGCAACTGAATTATCTAAATAGTAACTCAATTTCAATTATGTTGATTCATGTCAATCGAAAGCGCCTTATATATATATATATATATATATATATATATATATATATATATATATATATATATATATAATATATATGGCAAAATAGCACTACTTGCAAATATTTTATACTGTTCGCCAAATTTTCGGCACAATGATGACTTAATGGTTGGTACGTGTACGTGATATCAAAAATTGACCAACCAATCCAATAAACACATTTTAATCACATGACATGCTTTGTATTACAAAATAAACACAAAGCAAAATCAAAAATAAAAATATAATTTTAATTTTTTTCAACGCTGCATAGAAAGCATGTTACTAACAACATGTACGCTCTAAGTAACGCTCAAACCAACTGTAATGTAACACTATATTTATTTGGGGTACCGGTCGAAGCTGGATATTTTACAACTGGATTTGACGAAACAGGATAATTCAAAGCTGGATAATTCAAAACGTGATAAGGTACAAAACGAGATATGGTACAAAACTGGATAATTCAAAACTGGATATTTTAAAACGAGATATTTCAAAACTGGCCTTATTCCAGAACTTTCTCAACAGATCATTTAAAAATCCCATTTTCATCCTACATATCGAATTTCATCATAATCAGTTAATAACTCGCCTAGTTCCTTCCTAACTGGCCATATTCCAGAATTTTCCCAAAAAATCATTTTTAAATCCCATTTTCATTTTACATATCAAATTTCATCAAAATTGGTTAACAAATTACCGAGTTCCCTCCTAATTATTCCAGAACTTTCTCAACAAATCATTTTAAAATCCCATTTTCATCCTACATATCAAATTTCATCATAATCGGTTAATAACTCGCCTAGTTCCTTCCTAACTGGCCATATTCCAGAATTTTCCCAAAAAATCATTTTTAAATCCCATTTTCATCTTACATATCGAATTTCATCAAAATCGGTTAGGAAATCACCGAGTTCCTTCTTAATTGGCCATATTCCAGAACTTTTTAAAAAGATCATTTTAAAATCCCATTTTCTTCCTACGTACCGAATTTCATCATAATCAGTTAATAACTCGCCTAGTTCCTTCCTAACTGGCCATATTCCAGAACTTTTCCAAAAAATCATTTTAAAATCCAATTTTCATCTTACATATCGAATTTTATCAAAATCGGTTAAGAACTCGCCGAGTTACTCCCTAATTGGCCATATCCCATTTTCTTCCTACGTACCGAATTTCATCAAAATCGGTTAAGAACTCGCCGAGTTCTTCCCTAATTGGCCATATTCCAGAACTTTCCTAGGAAATTATTTTAAGTTTAAATCACATGTCGAAATATCCTGTTTTGAAATATCCAGTTTTGTACCATATCTCGTTTTGTACCTTATCTCGTATTGAAATATCCAATTTTGAAATATCCAGTTTTGTACCTTATCTCGTTTTGTCAAATCCTATTTTGAAATATCCAGTTTTATATAAATGGTTCCCATTTATTTGTTACAATATTTTGTTTGTGACATGATATGCGTTGTAAAATTGATGTGACATGATAATTTTCACGAAATGTAAAGTGACACGACTAATCGTAATTGTTTAATTATCATTTATGGGTCTTGCTTATATTGCCTACTCACAAATAATATATTTTTTTGATATATGACCCCAAACGGGACGATGACAATTTATTACGGGATCAGCAATTTAATAAAATTTCTGATTTCGTTCACGAAGTAAACGATCATTAAAAAGAACGACTCTTTCTGCCAGATTGTCGATACGGACCACCAATGACCGGTCAAAATCGTTTATTATTATTACTAAAACTATTAAGTTAAAGATATGGTCGAACAGATGATCCAACTCGATTACAAAAAAAAATCGAAGAAGCGCCACAACGTACAAAAATTGAATTCAATCAATTTTAACACAATCATGGTTTAAAAAAAAATAATAATTTATGGAATACCTTTTTTGATTAGTACAGTAATTTCTGCAATGAATTGTTAGTAGTATATAAAAACAATTTTATTTTAAGCTCACATCAATATTGAATCGATATTTGATTAAAATTAAATTGGGCGCGCAAATAATTTTCTCATCTGGCAATTTCAAACATAATAAAAAAAAAATTAATACAAAAATACATTTAACCAAGATAATACCTTGAACTGTTTGTAATAGATTAACACCGATTTGAGGATTACTATTGCTATTACTCATCAATTGATTATTATCGGTGGTACTATTTCCAACTGTTGTATTAACACCACTTCCGCCGACACTACTACTTCCGCAACTTACAATCACTCCACTACTTGGCACTATATTTGCAATTAATGTTGACAAACTTGTCGAAGTTCGAGGGGTTGTGGGATTACAGGTTGAAGTCAAGATTGTTGTTGTTGATGTTACGTGATGTTGTGTTAGTCCCCCCACCACTCCTTGTGTTATTGGAACTCCCCCTATTTTATATGTAATTTTTTTTTTATATAATATTAACGAGATTTTTGTGTATTGCCTATTATGTTTAGTGGTTGCATGATAGTAGTATGTCATTTTTTTTTTTAATTTAAATTTATATATTTTCATGCAGCCATATGTAATGTTTTTCTTAAAGCAGTGGCGTATCACAACACATTAAGATCCAAGGCAAACAAAATTATATATATATATATATATATATATATATATATATATATATATATATATATGTATATATATATATATATATATATATATATATATATATATATATATATATATATATATATATATATATATATAATACATAAAACAGTTAGTTAGTTTTTGAAAAAACGTCAGATTGAGGAAAAATTGGCAGTCTTATAATATTACCAAGCATGTTAGATTAATAACTGGACACGCCACTGTTTAATTTAATTTTGACCATATAATTCGATTGTAGTACCCTTTCACGAATTAATTATTTCTATGTTTTACTTTTTATTCAATTTTTTTATTTTTTATTAAAATAAAATTAAAGAAAAGATTTCTATTCTTATTTAAAGAAACAGTAGTCTTATGACTTATTTACATTCTTACCTTCAGCTTCTTTCAGTACGACCGTTGCACTCCGGTCAACTCCACCTTTTTTTTCGTCTAGGTATTCACATTTTTTTTTTTTTTATTTAAAAAAAAATAAAAACAAAATATTAAAAAAAAAATTATGTTGAGAATTTAAAAAAAAGTAAATAAAAATAATCAATCGATCGTTTTTTTTTTTTTTTTTTTTGCGAACTTATACATTCAAACTCATCGATCATTTGCCGTTATTTTTATTTGTATCAATTACTTTTTTGCTTGTTTATTAGATTTAAAAAAAAAAAGAGATATTAATCAAAAAAATATAAAAAAAAAATAAAAATAAAAAAAACAAAGCTTTTTAATACATACACAAGGTAGACAAAATGGATTTTTTCTTATTTACTTTCTTATGTTGTCTGGATTTATCATCAGGGATTACATTGATTACTTTTTCAATATTTTGCGCGATCAATTAAAAATTTACGGACATAGTATAAAAGGCGTGGTAGTCAATATTTTTTAACAGTAAAAACTCCATATTATATAAGGATTATGATCACATCATTTTTTACCATCTGATGAAAAACAAAGCAAATCACAATGCTGTTCAAAATTTGTCAACAATTTTTACAGTGTAAGAATTTATATTTTTGGACGAAAAGATAACGGTATTAATTTTTACATAAATAATTTTGTATATAATATATATACAATATGTTTCACCGTTAAATATATTTTAGATATATAAACCGTTTATTTTAATTCGACAAATCAAAAAATTTTGAAAATAACGGCTCCAACAATAAATGTATTTATTTATTTACTTCAAACAATTTAGCAATATATATATTGCGTAGTCCATCTTGAGCATGTGCTCAGATACACTGCCCAATCAACCAATTGAAACACGGCGTTGTTCAACAAAAAATTATTAATATGTGCGTAGTAATATTGGCAAGCATTTTACTTTTCGTCTCTTACCTAGCACGTAGCAAAAAATCGAAAGTTATTTAGGAATAGCATGCACATGCTTTGGTCGATCGAGTACAGATCCAGTTGACGAATACGTTGTCCAAAATTGTCAATTAACAACAAAATGTGAAATGTGTGATAAAAATGTAGGATAGCCAGATGACAAATACCAGACATTCCAATTAGAAACCGTTATATATATATATATAATGTTAAAAATGTAAGGTGCATATACCCGGATCTGACAAAAGGATTATTTTATGTACAAAAATCATGCTTATATATTTTATTATTTTACAATTTATATCGTTTGATGTATTTTGAATTTATTGTACACGCCTATTGTAGAAAAAAATAAATGGTGGGGCGGGGTTTGGGGTTAGGCAGGGGTGTGGTAAACATTGGATATATATTTATACCCCATTGGGTATATACATTAAATACACATGCATTCAGCACAGACTTAAAGCGATGTTTTGTATTCACACCATGCAAGTACATTATAATCATGGGATCTGGGCTTTTATAACTGTGTATCTTTTATTTTTTACATAATCATAATTTAAGGCCCTTTTCAAAATGTATGGTTTGTTTGTGCACAAAATAAAGAGTTTTGAAAAATAAAATTAAATTTTTATAAAATCCTACCTTTGTGTGTTACGTGTAATTTTTTTTTTTTTTTTTAATTTATGCTTTATTGAGAGTAAATTATATGAGAGTGGAATCTGTTTTATATATATATATATTTTTTTTTTGATTTTCCGGTACTAAAATTATTTTTTAATAATAATCTATAGAGAAAATGTCATTATACACAAACGGTCACAATCACTAACTGTTATTTCCCCTCCATACATTATAAATCGCTTACACAAAAAAATACAATAATCTACAGTTAGATTACAATTCATTGCGAAATCGATACCATCAATCTAAACATCAGTTCAAATTTTGGGAGAAACTTCAAAATTTGTCTGGCAACATGGGACACGCCCATCAGCTTAACGGGAGGGAAACATAGCCTGGTTGGCAGTTTGGATGTACAAACTGATAGCATTCAAGTGCGAGTGATTACAGTTAGTGTTAATTCGATACCATTATCCCAAGCATTAGTTCTAGGTTGAGGGAAACTTAAAGCTTCATCGGCAACGTAGGAGTTTCAAGCTGATAGTAGTTAATGGATAAGTGGTTTATTAGGGCAAATTTTCGCTCGCCCCGTGTTGGTGATTGTGAAGAATATCTGAGCGGTGAAGTAGCCGACTTAGTTAGGCATATTATAGAGTCCAAAACCACATGGATCAACCAGTAGTTAAGGCCGAATCGACACAATTTTAAGAAAACTACACAACACGTCAGATGTAGTGATGCAAGATATCACAGCATTAGGAGACAAAGCCACAGGAGGAAATTCACCAAATCAAATGCATCCAGCGAATTTACAAGCATCGTCAGTGGCAACTTTGGGAGCAGTAGTGCTGTCCTATTTAGAAATAGTGACAGTCACTATCAGTTATGTAATATGTTGCTAGACTCTAGGAGCGATGTATCAACCGACTTGGAATCCCTCGAAGGCGGAGAAGAGTATGCATTGAAGGACTTGCAACCTCAAACGTATCAATATTTGATGAGTCTAAGACCTTGACAATCAAGGCATATATGTTGCCAAAAATAACTGTGTTAACATCAACTAGTGAGATAATCACAGATGAAATTCAAGGGCTCAATCTGCCACTGGCGGACCTAGCATTACCAGAAAGGAAGGAAATACATATTTTACTTGGTGCGGATTACATTTTTCATATTTTAGGTAGCACATAGCATATGTTAATGAGCTTTGTGGCCTACGAAACATTATTCGGATATGTCATATCAAGGAAACCACCGTCAGATCTAATTCAATGAGCGTAAGAAAAGTCGGAATCGTATGGCTTCAATAAAAGGTACACTGATTTTTGAAACACTGGGTCACATGAGAATTGTCGGCTGATGAAGTTAGTGCAACAACAAGGGAGGTGTGTTATCTAACACATCACGGAGTGTTGCGAACTGAACATACAATAACAACACTGCGAGTAGCATCATCAAATAGTGGGCCCTTCACTATAAGATACAATGTTTTGGAATCCGACACAAGATCTTTTTTCATTTAGGGTTGTAGATATGTCAAATATTGCTCATACCAAGCGGAACATCTTATCCATCGCATCTCAAATGTTTGACCCGTTGGCGGGATGGCTTAGTCCGTTTGCAGTTAGCTCAAAAATATTCCTGCAGAGTTTATGGTTAACCAAACATTCATGGGATGATCCATTATCAGTTAAGGTACGTGTTGAGTGTAAGTTAAGGAATGATATTCAATTCCATGGATTTTTTGACGCCAGTGAATTAGCATATTCAGCAACAGTCTATATCCGCATATAAACAAGTACCGTGGCTCACGTCAAACTGTTAACAGAAAAAAGTAAGGTCGCTTCAAAAAGGCAAGTGAGTTTGCCAAGGTGTGAGCTTTATGGTTATGGATAGATTAAACAGTGGTGTTATCTTGGTTGCAAACACATCCTTGCAAATAGAAAACATTTGTAGCAAACAGGATGATCCAGCTAAATCGTATAGCAGCTTGGTCGAGGGTTATGCGAAAATCACATAAAAAATGGACAGTCTTCCAGAAGCTCGAAATACACCTAGACGTCCATTTTCAGTAGTTGATGTGGATTACGCCGTGCCAATTATTTTAACATCAAAGAAAGGCAGAGGGGCAAAACCAGTAAAAAGATTTTTTGTAATTTTTGTGTATTTTGCCAAGGCATTACACTTGGAGGATGCACGAATACAGGTTTGCTTTTAATCCATCTGCCCAATACATTGTCCAGCCAGCCTGTACTGACATAGACGATGGTTCGGCCCATGGATTCTGCGCTTCACCAGGGAATAGTTGTGTTCATCGTCATCACCGATAGAAATCAAGTGATGCAAAATCCTTTATTCAAAAGTGTTTACTTACTTAGTATAAAAGATAACCTAACTTTGGCCTGTATCTCCGAAACTAATGAGTTTTAAGGCCACTACAAGTCAACAAATTTCATTTGGAGTAATTTTTTCCAATCTAGCACAGTTATCGAGATAAAAGCCTGGCATTTTTTTAAAGCTCACCCTGTATATATATATATATATATATATATATATATATATAAATATATATATATATATATATATATATATATATATATATATATATATATATATATATATATATATATATATATATTTATGGGTCATTCCATTATATTTCAGCATTGCTTAAGTTTCATCTCACCGATTTTATTTTTTTGTTGTTATCCTGTTATAAACGGGATAAATTGGTCGTTTGTTCGAAATTTTATAATAATTTTATTTTAGGGGTAACATTGAACTGTGCTATTTACAGTTATATTCAAGGTATCGTTCAAAGTGGTATTACTTTATATAGAAAGGCCTTATATAGATGTTGTTAAATTATTCAATAATTTTTTTTATAAAAGTACCGTTATTATACGAGTTTAAGTGAAATAAATATTACTAAATGTTTCGGTCTGTAGATGGCGCAGCTACTACTCTATTTGAAAGATGGAGGTTACACGGTCCATTATTTTAAATTGTAAAATTCAAGATGAATTTTTCATCTTGTAAAGCTTGTTTCGATGGGAAAACTAAGTCGGGTGAGAATGCGGTCAAGAGTATAGCAATGTGGCTTGTTAATGAGACCGCGTTTTGGTAGAAAGGGGTCAAAGATACTGTCCATACATTTAGGAATACCGCATCGATCTGATTCTTTTAACATATTAAATTGTCTCCTGTGGATCTTAACGAGTTTATTCAGTTGGATATGGCGTATAGTTTATTGTCTCGTATAGTTCGTTTTCGCGTGAAGAGAGAAAACATTAAATCATTTATTGATCTTCTATACAGCTTCCCCGGATTAAAGAAAATTTCTTTGGTGAGAGGGTAAAACGTAAGATTTCAAAATCGGATTTCTCGGGTTCAACGACAAATATCCAGCAAAAGAGCTCGAAATTTTGCTGATACTGCAAGACAATAGGCCATGACATAAACGAATGTACAAAACGAATTATAGGACCAGCCTTAATGATCAAGAACGAAACACCGGTGGTTGAACCAAAAAAACTAAAATTTGAATTAGCATGACAAACACTTCAATCTTGGCTGTAGAAGTACGACAAGCGTAAAGGATGACTCATTCGATTATGTCATTGATTCCCATAATCAGTACTCACTTGCTATGATTGATTTGTATTTAGTAACATTGGAGGGAAGGAAAACTACTCAATTCAAACCTCTAATCCGGCTAATCCGGTTGATGGATATTTTAGCTAAAAATGACCATCGATCATGGATCGACTTTCTACCTTCTGTCCGCTTCGCGATGAACTCCACTGTTGTGTCCACTGGATTTACGCTCGCTTATCTGACTTTCAGCAGAAATATTTGGACTGTTATGGATGATACCGTTTCTTCTCCAAATAACTTAAGAAACAAGACTATAGGAAAGTTCATGGTGATATAACCCGGGAACACCGAACTTTTGAATTAGGCGACACAGTGTTAATTAAAACCCACCTATTAAGTGATACCAACAAAGGTTTTATTTGCCCCTCGAAGAAATGAACCATACAGGTGACGACAAGTTCTACTTACGGAATTGAAAGTATGGATTCCAACTTTTTTGGTACATATCATGTATCTCAACTTACGACCTATAACGGTTCGGATGATGATATCCCATACCCAATCAGGTCCCTAGATTTGTTGTCACCACTAATTCTCAAGCTGCCATCTAACTTGCGTACGGGCACGATTGGTGTTGCCCTCTCACATATTCTGCTGGCTCCAAAATCCCTAGCGCACTAACATATATAATACTTCCTCGACCGAGCTTCGCATGGCGATAGGAATCTTTATATTAACCGTATCCATTTGAAGACAAGAGATCCAACAAGCGGTCATGATAGCGTATAAACCCCTTAAATTGAAACTCCTAAATGATCAAATCAATCGATAAAAAAAAACTAGTTCTATGCCAGGTAGTGATGTATGGTGGTAAATAGAAACTCGTATCATAACAGTACTTTTATAAAAATTTTTATTGAATAGTTTAACAGCATCTAAGGCCTTTCTAAAGTAATACCACCGTAGTCCAATGTAGCCCCTCAATATAAAATTGCTATAAAGTTGTAAAAAACGACCAATTTATCCTGCTTATAATGCGATAACTGAAGGTCACAAAACTTCTGCTTTTTTGGTTTAACGAACACGATAAAAGCAAAACAAATTAAAATCGGTGAGATGAAAATTTAAGCGATGCTGAAATATAATGGGATGACCCATAAATATATATATTTATATATATATATATATATATATATATATATATATATATATATATATATATATATATATATATATAAACAGTCACTCACAAAACTTTGCGTGCATCCAAAAAATTGTACGAATTTCAGACTTAGATTAAGAAATTTTTAAGGAGTTCACTATCATTCGTTTACTTAAGTTTAAATAATTTAAAAAAATGAATTTAAATTAAAAAAAAAATATTTAATTCATAAAATAATTAAGGTATTCTTACAATCCAATGTCACAAAAATTTGCGTACACTCTGTGATATTGGTTTTTATTTTCATATAAATTACCGTTATTATAAATAAAAACAGTTTAAATTCATAAACAGCAATTAGTCGCAATCAATTCATTTACGAGATAATACGTATAATTGTTATTTTTGAAATTTGAAACAAGTTACAACAAAATGTGTTCAAAAAGACGCAAAACATCAGTAGAATTGAGAGATGTAGTTATCAAATTATTTAAAGAAGGAAAATCATATAGAGAAATTGGGGCCATTGCTGATAGAACACATTCTTCAATTCAAAGGATTGTTAATAATTTCCAGAAACGTGGTAGATATGCGTACCGAAAGACCAATTGTTAAGCTATAAAAGCCAAACCAGATAAAAGTGCTCCAAAAATAGCTGGCGAATTTGAAGCATCGTCCGGAATTACTATTCATCCAGAAAATGCGCGCCGTATTCTTCGGAGAGCAGGTTATAATGAACGAACTATGCGCAAAAAATCTTTTATTTCTGAAATAAATCTTAAAAAAAGGATAGAGTTTGCAAAATTATACAAGAACAAAGATATTGGATTTTAGCAAAATGTTTTATTGACGGATGGAAGCATATTTAACATTTTTGGTTCAGTTGGCAACGAAAAGTATGGAGGAAGCTTAACACGGAATTTAATAAGAAACATTTAAAAGAAACAGTTGAACATGGGGGTGGGTCAGTCATGGTTTGGGGTGGGCATGGCTGCAAATGGTGTTAAAAATTTAGTGTTTATAGATCAAAACATGATGGCTGCGATGTACTTAGATATTTTGAAACAAAATATCCAATCCAGCGTCGAAAAATTGAGTCTTAATTCATCATGGTATTTTCAACAGGACATTGACCCAAAGCTTACGGTGAAAAACGTAAAGAAATGGTTGCTCTTTAATGTTCCTAAACAACTCAATCCACCACCTCAATCACCAGATCTAAACCAATTAGAGCATTTATGGGAGCAACTAGGAAGAAGTGTCTATAAACATCAAGAGAATAGCTGAAACTGATTTTAAAACAGGAATGAAGCAAAATAGATTTTGTGAAGACCACGAAATTGGTAAATTCTATGCCTTCGAGGATTAAAGCTGTGCTGGAAGCCAAAGGGGGGTCAACAAAATATTAATTTTTATTTACAATTATACGTTTTTGTTTTTAATTATTAAATGTACGCAAATTTTTGTGATATTGGATTGTCGGAAAACCTTTATTATTTTATGAATTAAATATTTTTTTTTAAATTAAACAAATTTTTTTAATTATTTAAACTTAAGTAAACGAATGATATTGAACTCCTAAAAAATTTCTTAATCTAAGTCTGAAATTCATACAATTTTTTGGGTGTACGCAAATTTTTGTGAGTGCCTGTATATATATATATATATATATATATATATATATATATATATATATATATATATATATATATATATATATATATATATATATATATATATATATATATATATATATATTTGTGTAACTCGAATTTAGGATATTAGGTTAATTAGTTTTAAGCATTCATATATAGTAATTAGTCTCTTTAATATAATTATCATAATATATAAATTAAAAACCAAATAGTTAATAAATAAAAATAATAAAATAACATTATTTGTCTTTTTGTGAAGCACACAGATTTAAATATATAAATCCAATTTAAATAATAGAAATTAAAAATTCTATGGGTTCGATGAAATATTAAATAATAATTGATAATAAAAGGAATAGTTTTTGTAATATTTCAAGTTTTTGAATACCTTTAATGTCATCATCCTCCAAAGTAGTGCTAGAATCGGTTGATTCCTTAACCTGTGATCCATCTCCTTTCTTTGTAATCATGCTCTTGCCTTAATTAAAAAAAAAAACAAAAATTAATTTAAATTTAAGTCATAATTAAATATTATATAATTCGAATATATATTAAATAAATTAAATTAATCATAAATTATAAAGAAAAAAATAAAAATAAAGCAAATTAAACTGTTTAAATGCCAATAAAACCGTAAAAGGGAATAAATATCTGTTATATGTTGCGTTATCGCGATTTGGGCTTAAGAAATTATTTCCTTTTTTTTTTTAATTTTATTTCATGCAAATACATTTTTTAAAAACCTATAACGAAACATGCTGATATTTAACAGAACAAAATTTAAACAAATATCGTATAAATTATTAACAATAAAATCGTTGCAATTGAGAAGTTCCGTTAAAAAAAAAATTTCCAAATTAAAAATATTACAGTCCTACATTTATACCTAATAATATACGATATTTATGGATACCAAAACAAGTCTACCTAAAATTATAATAAAATAAATGAATTTCCACTAAAAATAACTGTATAACTTGGCACCTAAACTTGACACTATCCTGCATTGGTCAAACACGTGAACTCCGTTCAAAATTTTGATTAATACTAAATAAAAAACTAATAAACAAACATAGATATACAAACAATACAAACAGAACAAAATTTTACCGGTATTCTATAACGGTTTCGTTGTAAAGGTTATTTATGATATGGGTTAAATTTAACCCAAAACGTGCGAAAGAGTTTAAACTCTACTCCTATGATTAAAACTAATGACATTGTCTAATGTGTGCAAATGTTTGCCTTCAGTCAAATCTTCGGTCATAATAAATGTTTAGTTGGTAATTAGTTAAATTCCACACTTGGATGGTTTGATCTATCCGCATAATATCAAAAATTATATCGCTTAAATCTTTGAAAAATCTAAATGGAACCGATATCCTAGAACCTAAACGCCACTTTTCTAATTAAATCACTTGACGTGAGAAATCTCTAATCTTAATAATCTCTAATCTTAATGATTCCATATTTACTTATTACAACAATTATACGATAATCGACACATTTAATATTTTAGAAATAATAAAGAGTTTAACCTCGGTTGTAAAAAAATTATTTTCTTTATTTTCGCAAAGTAGATACATAAAAAAATATAGTATAATAAGAACGTTCATGTAAAACAAAATGCAAAATCTAGCTATGTTTACGATTAATTATATAAACTACATTAACCTCGCAATCGATTTGTGTCTTAGGTATATAAAAAATATCATATATTAAATTTTTTGTTGTAGAACATTGAACATTGAAATTATTTATGCATGTGTATTTTATATTGTCGCCCAATATTGTCGTTTCTTGTAGAATGTAACTACAAAGATTTATCATGTATGTATTAATAAACATACCAAAAATATGTAAATTGGTATTTGTGTTAAATAAATAAAACAAAAGCGTTGCCATTTTCATATTGACACAAATGCTACTTTCAGTAGTCGGATATGTAGTAATATTTGCGATCTTTGACCATTAATCCGTCGCATTTAATGATCATAATAATCTTAACCCCATATAAAATGAGATACTAAATAGATGTTGCTTATTTCTACTTTTAAAGACTATAACGGTTTAAGTGGAGTGACAAAGATATATAATTTCGGATGTATTATAGTCCTTTGTTGCTAATTTATTATTTTATTCATATTCTCACGTAGCATATATAATTTAAAAACAAACAAATGTTACAATTATGATCAGTAAGGTTTGAATCAAAATCTGCCATAATATAGGAGGTTCTGGTTTGATTTTCGTTTGATATATTTTAATTATTAATCTAAATTGTTATTGCTTAGATTATGTACATATAAGAGATTTAGCGAAAACACTTTTTGCGAGGTTAATGTAAGGTTCAAAAAATAAAGTTCGATGTGTGTCGCTTTCAACAAACACAATACATGATCTATCTTATAGCTTAAAATGAGTTATGGTACAAACAATTAACTTTACTTAAATTTATATATATATATATATATATATATATATATATATATATATATATATATATATATATATATATATATATATATATATGTATATATATATATATATATATATATATATATATATATATATATATATATGTATATATATATATATATATATATATATATATATATATATATATATATATATATATATATAGATGCATATAATTTGTGCAAAGGATGGCAGGGATGATTGAAGGATTTCATATAAAATTTGTTTTTTACTGTTACCAAAAGTGTTTACTGTTAAATTATTTAACATCTGACAATGGTTATTTACGGACTGAATATTTTGTTTCAGTATAAACTATAAACTGATAGATGAAAATATTTCAAAATAGCTGTTATATATATATATATATATATATATATATATATATATATATATATATATATATATATATATATATATATATATATATATATATATATATATATATATATATATATATATATATATATTTACGTATATTTATTTATTTAAATATTGAAAAGCACATATGATGACGACGTGTAAGAATTTATTATATAAATTATAAAAATATCAAAAAATCATAACATTAAATATAAACTTTTTTAAAAAATTAAGCAACCATTTTTGTAAGCGTACATTTATAAAGAAATTTCAGGCGGCTATTTTGAAATTTACAAAAATGTTTGAATTCGTTTAACTCTTATGTAACTACATATATGACTTTTATTTTTAAACACAAAATAATTAAAAAAAAAAACACTTTCTCCAATACACATACAACAATATGGATACTGATCTATTATAGTCCTATAAATTATATTGGTTTTCTAGACATCAAATAAAATATTTTTTAATTCAACAAATAACGGAATTCGTTGAAATGTATAACTCTGATCAAAATTTAAAATAAAATGAAAATGGTTGGTGTTAAAAAGTGTCTCACTAATATATATATAAACCATATTTTATTTTACTTCAGATTGATTCAACGAACTTCTATAATATTAAGTGTGTGTGTGCCAATTTTCAGCACTTAAAATTTTTTGTTTTGTATATTCTTTCATATACTGTGTTCTAGTATTGTATTTTGACAAAATACAAAAATTCTATCTCGCTTCAATTATTTAACGTTTTACCAATTAGCACACATCCTTAAAACGATATTTTATGGGGCAATTTTTCAATTAGTTCTGTCGGTTAACACTAGTTGTATGTTTGAAATAAACAATACGAGAAATGTCATATTCGTATGGGAAATTTACAAAATAAGTCGTAGATTATTTACCGTTATATTTTGCTTTGCAAGTTAAATGCGAAAACAACATAAACAGCGGAAACGCAACCATAGCGACGGAGAGAAAAAAGAAAGCGTTCCTTATGACAGGAGCGCAACAAGTGAACGAGGAATATCTTCCGGAGTGGCTTAGGATTCGAGCATGTTAAATCCACCAAAAACGAACAAATACTTGACACGAATTAAAAAATCGATTGAACGAGTATTTTACGGAATCGGAAGAAAGCCGCTTAAAGAAGTTATTGCACGACAAGTATTTAGGAGATCAATATCTTGCAACTTAGGAAAGTTGCAGAAATAGAGCTCGAAATGAGAATAGTTCACGATCAACTTCTCGTAAACACACTGAGCACAAGAATTGCTGGTAAAATTACGGGAATAAAGCTACTAAATGCCGCCCGTCTTGTGAATTTTCAAAAAAATAGGAAATTTACTTCACATGGGCCAGCCCTTTATACTTGGTTAAGAAGGAAATGTGGTGAATGGCGACCATGCGGCATCTACCGCCGACTTAATTATGCGACAGTGGCGGACCGCTATCTAATACCACACATCCAGGACTTACTAAACGGATTGCACGGCAAGTTCATATTTTTCACAATCGATCTGGTCTATTGATACCGATCTAACAATCGGATATAGAAAAAATGGCGATAATAAGGCCATTTGGACTATTCGAGTTTCCGCGAATAATCTTTATTGAGAAAACTTGATTTCCTTTTCCCGTATCTGGATAACGTACTAATTTACTCCGATAACGCGGATCAACATATGGATCAACATGTGGCCAAGTATTCGAAATTGCGCAAAGTGCGTTCGAGAAATGCAAAGCCGATCTAGTGAATGCAGCAATGTCATCACATCAATCACCGGCAGGCCCACTATCGTTGATGGTCGGCGCGTCTGACTACGCTATGGGAACTGTATTTCAGCAAATGTCAGGTTCAGATTGGGTAACGCTTAATTTCTTCTCGAAAAAGCTAACTCCGACACAACAAAAATATAGCACCTACGCCCAGGAACTGTTGGATACTGCGTATTCTGCAATAAAATATTTTCAATTTATGCTGGAGGGACGAAACTTCGGAATATACACGGATCATAAGCCGTTAACGTTTGCTATTCAACATATAAACAGGAAAAGGCATCACTACGGTAACTCCGCCAATTAGATTATATAGGGTAATTTTCAACCAATATTCAGCATATAGCGGGGAAGGATAACATCGTGGAAACTATCACGAGTAGAAACAATCTCAACCCCAAAACTGGTGGAGCTCGCCGAATAAGCAGATTTGCAAATGGTTGACCTGCCGAAGAGCTTAAGAAAACAGATGTTCAGCAATTTTCACAATATAGCCCATCCAGCGGTAAAGGCGTCCATTACTTTGATAAGTACTAAGTATGTGTGGCCCGCCATGAATAAAGATTGTGTAAACTGGGCACGAGGCTCCGTAAAATACCAGATGGCAAAACGATCGACATACAAAAAGCCCTCTAAGAAGGTGTGGCAACGGCATTTATTATTTTCAAAATTGTCATACAATGACAGATTCGGTCTTTACAAATGAACACAATAAAGTAATAGATTTTTATCATTATACCCAAATAACTTATATTACTATAAGGGAAATCGTGAACATTTCCATAGTAAATGCGAACGACAGCATGATTTCGTTAAATTTTGATTCGTAGAAAAATCCTAGATGGCATAGCAAACGTTTTTAACGAGAACAATAGATGGCGAGTCAAACAATTTTTCTTATTTTTTATTTCACAAAATTTTATAACATTTTAGCTGTCATTATAAAGAAACAAATGAAAGTTTAGTGTCGGAAAATTGGAAATGCTTGGCTTATCTAGACGATGAAGACAATTCGATCATTAAATGCAACGACGAATTTGCAAGAAGGTATCATATGAGCTCTGTAGGAGTTTCGGATGGAGAAAATATTACACATTGGGCTTGCACAGAATGTCAAGACTCAATTAATAAACGAAAGGCTGCTAGCGTTATGCAAACAGTGTCACCATCACAATCAATTCTACAAGTAAAGCCAAAGGAAATACAAACCGCACCGCAGAAACGTCATACACCGACAGCGAAGAAAAGTTCCATTATATCAAAAGCGTCATCCGATATATCAAAATCAACAACCACGGTGTCTAAAATAAAACAACGGGAAGTATAGCTTCTAGAATGTGAGGAACTGTACATCGCACAGGTGGAATATATCAAAAATAAATGCAAACTATTATTAAAAGGCAACGTGGATATCCCCGAGAAAGTAAACGAATCAGTGAATATGACCAACGAACGTGAAATAATGCAAGGTCCCAGTGACAAGGCAATAATCGATAAAAATCAAATCAAATGCAGATCACATTATGTCACAAAATGCTGTGCCTAAGAGATTACCGTTTTTTAATGGAGATGTAAAGGATTGGCCTGTATTTTATCACGCGTTCCAGACATCAACAGAAGAGTTGAAATTATCCGACTCACAAAATCTAGTTCGGCTTCGAGAGGCACTTAATAGAGAAGCTTTGGAGCTAGTAGGGGAGGAGTTAATATTTTCGGAATCCATTCCTATCGTCATGCGCACTTTGAAACAGATATAAGGGTGTCCCGATGTAATTATGCATGCAGCTTTAGAACGTCTGCGGGTACTACCATCACCTGATGTTTCTGACATGTTATCCATTATAAAATATTCTTCGGCCGTAAGAAGTCTTGTTTCAAAAATCGAGGCATCGGATGCCAATGACCATATTAATAACTCTGTGATGTTTCACGAAGTATTTCGAAAACTGTCACCGACATTACAACTGGAATGGACAGGATATAAACGACGCCATAACGAAGAATCCAATTTAGCAGCATTGAAAGATTTCCTGCCATATTTAGCTAATGATACAGCCGAATTGGCCGTGGTATCGGGATTTAAGGCGACAGGTAAAAAAGGAAGAGTTAACCCAAATAACAGCTCAGGTTTATACCACCGACGTTGCATACGCACAGAAGCCAACAGTAAACGCCGAGAACGAAAACCAAAACCGATGCTTATCATGCGACGATAGCTATCATGAAGTTGATCAATGCAAGCGTTTCAAGGAATTGTCAATTAGGAAACGATGGGATCTCATTGAGGAAAAGAAACTATGTCGCACTTGTTTAAAAGCTCATCAAGGATGGAAATGGAATGAAAAACAATGGAAATGGAATGAAAGGATGGAAAACAAAGCCATTCATCGACCTCCCAACTTACAAACCTAGCACTGTCAATTGATACCTATGCTTTCTTGGATGACGGCTCATCCGGAACACTAGTTGATGAAGATGTAGCAGATGAGTTGGGACTTGACGGTCAAACTAGTTATCTGCCTATAAAGTGGACGGGAAATAATTCAATAATTGAGGAAAATTCTAAATACATAAACATTTCAATTTCTGGAGTGGTCAAGCAAACATATAAAATGGGCGGTGAAATGCGCAGAATTTGCCATCAAATTAATTGGAGGAGACTTTAACCAACCGATTGAGCTTCAAAGAGAGGCTCGAGCAGCAATTACAACATACACTCGAAAGTTGGAGAAAACTGAACAGCGTCAGACATCACGGACGTGGTTTTTGCCAGTATTTACTGTAAGTAACCATAACAAACCGGACAAGTTACGTTTGATATGGGATGCCGCTGCAAAAGTTAGCAGGGTATCATTCAATGACTTTTTGCTGAAAGGACTTGACTTGCTGATATCACTTCTTGCCATCCAGTACCAGTTTCGTGAGGGCCATGTGGCAGTTTGCGCCGATATTAAAGAAATATATCATCAGGTGATGATTAGACCCGAGAATAGAAATGCGCAAAGATTTCTATGGCCAAATGAAACGGACCGAGGTAATTCTCACCAATATATAATGAATGTCATAACTTTTGGCGCCGCATGCTCACCAGTAATGGCACAATTTGTTCACTAGTGAGGAGGTCACAAATGTTAGTAGACAGATAAAACTAGTGCACGAACAGGCAGGATTTGAAATACATGGCTGGGCATACAATTCGCAGTTTGTTGTAGGGGAACTGGGTAAAACAGTTCCTTCAGCGGGCGTAAACATGGACATTGATGATCCACGAAGGTTGGAGAAAGTTCTGGGTATCTGGTGGAACCCTTATTCAGATACATTTTAATACCAAGTAAATCTCGGTACGTTTAACGTGGATATCTTCAACGGTATGAAAAAACCAACTAAGAGGGAAGTTTTGTTCATATTAATGAGCGTTTACGATCCACAGGGACTACTCTCGTTCTTAGAGAGCAGGAACCGAGTGGGACTCTTGGAGAGCAGGAATCGATTGGGACGAACAAATTAGCGATAAACCGTGCGAAAAATGTATGCGATGGATAAGTCAGCTGGAGAAACTTCAGTATTTACGAATCAGCTGCTGCTACTCTCTAAAATTGTCAAACGATGAAGCCCCACTGATACAATTACATTTATTTTGCGATGCAAGTGGAAGAGCGTACTCTACCGTAGCATATCTCAGAATAGAAAACGAGACCGGGGTGGATGTGGTTCTAGTGGGCTCTAAAACAAAGGTAGCACCACTTCATCCTATCAGCATTCCTCGTTTGGAGTTGTTAGCGGCAGTATTGGGTCTGAATTTCGCCAAACATATCAAGGCAGGGCACAGATTCAAGGTGGGCAAACCCATTTGAGTGGTATTGGTGTCCTAGTGATATGGATCCTATTGAAGTGATTCGGCCACTGTCCTAAAGTGGATAAACAACGATTTTCTTAACTATAAACCATTTGTTTCGGCACGTGTTGGCGTGATTTTGGAGGAATCTTCCGTGAAATAATGGAGGTGGAATCCAACACATCTAAATATCGCAGATAAGGCGACCAAATGGTCAAATTTACCGGATATGTCAAGTGAGGCGCTTCGGTTTTAAGAACCAACTTTTCTATATTACGATGAAACTGAGGTACGCCAAGAGAGGAGCAATGTGACAACGGGACTAATTTCCATGGATCAAAAAACGAATTAAACAAAGCTTTATCTGGAATCAGTGATGATGCTATTAAGGACAAGTTCATGAATATTAAATGGCGTTTCAACCCCCCGGCGGCCCATAAATGGGCGGAGCATGGGAACGACTAGTAAGGTCCGTAAAAACAAACCTATTATGTGTTCTACCTACGAGAACACCCTCCGACGAATTACTACGCACATGCTTACTGGAAGTTGTTAGTATCGTAGGCTCGCGATCACTTACCTATATACCAATTGATCCAGAGTCGCCAGAAGCTTTAACACCAAACCATTTTCTACTTGGTTCATCGGGTGGTGTTAAGCGAGCCGGAAGATTTGATGATCGAGTAATGCTGCTTCGTAAACAGTGGAAAATTTTCCAGCAAGTAGCAGATCATTTCTGGAAGCGGTGGGTACGGGAATATGCACTCATCTTAACAAAACGCACAAAATGGTATGAAAGGGTAGACCCAATCAAAAAAGGTGATGTTGTTCTGATTGTTGACGAGAACAATCCTAGAAATTCCTGGCCGATTGGAATAGTCAAAGAAGTAATTTTAGCAAAGGACGGACAGGTTCATCAGGCGCGCTTGGAAGGGATAACATATACAAGACCAGTTACTAAGATTGCAGTGTTGGACGTAAATAAGAGTTTAAAGGATGTATGATGAATTGTTTCATCATATAGCGATGGACGATGTTGCAAAGATAAATAGTAGATAGCATATCTGTTATTGGGTACCGGTCGAAACTGGATATTTTACAACTGGATTTGACAAAACAGGATAATTCAAAACTGGATATATTAAAACGAAATAAGGTACAAAACGAGATATGGTACGAAATTGGATATTTCAAAATAAGATATTTCGACATGTGCTTTAAACTTAAAATGATTTTTTACGAAAATTCTTGAATATGGCCAATTAGGAAGGAACTAGGCGAGTTCTTAACCGATTATGATGAAATTCGATACGTAGGATGAAAATGGGATTTAAAAATGATTTGTTGAGGAAGTTCTGGAATATGGCCAATTAGGAAGGAACTCGGTGAGTTCTTAACTGATTATGATGAAATTCGATATGTAGGATGAAAATGGGATTTAAAAATGATATTTTGGAAGAATTCTGGAATATGGCCAGTTAGGAAGGAACTCGGTGAGTTCTTAACCGATTATGATGAAATTCGATACGTAGGATGAAAATGGGATTTAAAAATGATTTGTTGAGGAAGTTCTGGAATATGGCCAATTAGGAAGGAACTCGGTGAGTTCTTAACCGATTATGATGAAATTCTATATGTAGGATGGGAATAGGATTTTAAAATGATTTGTTGGAAAAGTTCTGGAATATGGCCAGTAAGGAAGGAACTCGGTGAGTTCTTAACTGATTATGATGAAATTCGATATGAAGGATGAAAATGGGATTTAAAAATGATATTTTGGAAGAGTTCTGGAATATGGCCAATTAGGAAGGAACTCGGTGAGTTCTTAACCGATTATGATGAAATTCTATATATAGGATGGGAATAGGATTATAAAATGATTTTTTGGAAAAGTTCTGGAATATGGCCAATTAGGAAGGAACTCGGCGAGTTTTTAACTGATTATGATGTAATTCGATATGTAGGATGAAAATGTTAATTGAAAATGAAAATGAAAATTTCTTTAGGTTTTGTGGGAAATGTTCTCCGCTGATTCCAGCATATGTTGATTATTTATTTTAGGAAGATCTAATCCATTTTTTTCTACAGCATTTTTAACAATGACAACTGGCTTTAATTTTCTTTCCTGTAAAGGATTTTGACAAAACCTCTTTTTTTATTTTTAATATTATAAGAAATATTTTTCATAAATTAATAGTATTTAGTTATAATTGTTAACAATAATCTCTTGTTTTAACTAAGGCTGTATTTATTTTACTATTTTTAAACTTTAACTCAACAGTATTCCGAAAAAAGAAACAAATGTGTACAATGTTGTAGAAATTTATTTTTTTCCGTAGCTGTTAATTAGGACTGGAAAGACGAGTTGATTTTTTTTATTTTTAATAAAGCATTATCCATCCAAAAATAACCAGTAACGAAAATTGGAATTTTGCACAAAATTTGATTCCAAAGAAATGTGGGGTTTTTCCTCATTGATATGTAATAGCACAATCAAATGTCACTCAACATATGCAATTGTTTGTCATTTCATCATGGAAACATTTAACCCGGCACAGCTCTACAAATTATTCAGCCGTATTTAAAACAATTTTTGTAAAATGTTGTTCGGTGATGAGGCCTTTTTCTGGGTTAATAGCTACATTATTAAGCAAGATTGCCGTATTTGGGCTGAAGAGGTTTATTTAAGAGCTACCATTATATCCAAAAAACACGGGCTGGTGTTCCCGAGAGAAAAACTTGTTCTTCTTGAGAACCCGATCGAAAAACTTGTTGGTCTAATAAGGCAAAAAACAGAGTAGGAAATCGGGGACAAATAATGTCAATTAAGTTTTTAAGAAACTCAGCCTTAACTAATTGCCATGATGCCAATGTAAAATTTTTAAGATCTGCAAGTATTCAAAATGCAAGAATTTAAAAGAGCGATCTCAAGAGTAAAAAAAAAATAATCTAAAATTTTTAGTCTCGCATTTTACGATTATAACCCCATATGAACATCACAACCCCAGAAAATAACTATACAAAATTTTATTCGTCGGTTTACTTCTGTATATATTATTTTTTCTGTGCTCCGGGCATATATAAAATTAAAATAATTTGAAAATAAAATATCAAATTTCACCGTAATCGGTTAAGAACTCGCCGAGTTCCTCCCTAATTGGCCATATTCAGAACCTTCCTAAAAAATCATTTTATGTTTAAATCACATGTCAAAATATCCAATTTTGAAATATCCAGTTTTGTACCATATCTCGTTTTGTACCTTATCTCGTTTTGAATTATCCAATTTTAACATATCCAGTTTTGCACCATATCTCGTTTTGTACCTTATTTTGTATTGAAATATCCAGTTTTAAAATGTCCAGTTCTGAGCGGTTCTCATGGGCAGATAGAGAAAACGCATTCTACGACCATCTATATGATACAAATAAAGATAAAATCCTAAACCGAAGTACCACGAATCTCATTGAATTATCAGTGGCATTGTATAACAACTCCATTCACTCATCGACCGGCTTCACGCCTAATGAAATAATTTTCAATCAATATAACATCCTCAATCCCAATGAAATAAGAGAAAAGGCTAGGTGAAATGTCACTATAGGTAAGAAGGCATTTCACTCATATACAACAAACAAGAGGCTCCGCCTCGTTGCAGCACGACGCGTTGCAGCACGCCATATTTTCCAAAAGATTTGGCCGGTTTATTGAGTCCACGGGCAGTTTTGGACTAAAGGGAGTATTGTTAACGTTCCTGTACAAGTAGATAATACGGTCAGCGCTTTACCTCTAATGCCTCATCAAGACGACGTTGTACATATTCGACTTGCTCGCCAGATGCATGTCGCACATAACTATACAGCGGGCACTATTCGACCTAATAAAGTTCTAGCCCCAGCAATAATCCTATCAGAGACTCCTCTTTATCAAGAGTTTGGTATACAAATTACGCCACAATGGGTTACACAGGTAGAGGAAATGTTAGGTCAGCTCGAAAATAATAGGGAAGGTGACTTACAAATGGGAGAATTTCGCCTCGCTCCAGTTCAAGGAAATCAACCGGTGTCAATTCTCTTCGATAAAGACTCGCCTTATCTAGCTTTTCCACAAATATGTGGTGGATCGCGACTCAAACCAGTTCACAATGGAAAAGAACTTAACCGATCGGATCTGGTAAAATCGATTGCTGAAAATGCTGACTTTGTGCTTTTTATGGCTACGATTTTGGAAATTCAACGAATCGTTAGCAACCGATCAATATGTTTGGGAAAACGACGCAATAATGATCATTTCGCAATCACGATAATCTCGTCCAGGATGATAATGCCTACCGAGTATTGCAAGGTGTCTGCAGCTCGAGCCATCATTGGCATCAAGAAGGATTCAAAGTGCGTGCCATAGTCCGTCAGTTCGGTTTGCCTAACCTTTTCATAACTATTAGCGCAGCCGAGTGCAAATGGCTAGACCTAATTGTTATTTTAAAAAAAAGTGATAGATAAGGAAACTTACATGTAAAATGTAATGAAGCTAAAAGCGAAAATAAAGAAGTTCAAAGAGCTCTCTATAACAATCCAATAAGTCCAGGACCGGTCCTAGACTATTTTTCACCTGGTGCAATTTAAGAAAGTGGTACCCCACAAAAACCGGCAGAATCATAAATAGGGAGAATTTGCAATGCTTTTATTTCATTAAGGTGTCCCACTGAGTCATAAATCATAAACCTCATAAACAATTCAAAAAGTAAAATAATTCAACTAGAAAACTAAATAACTCTAACAAATCATAATAAATGCCTATAAAAAAAATATACATACAGGTATCCCTCACTTAACACGATACTCGCTTTACACAAATTTGCTATAGCACGATGGAAAAATTGTAAAAAATTCTCTGATTACATGGTTTGAGCGATTTAAGAATCGCTTCTCATTACATAGTATAAACTGACTGATGAATTTGCTTCGGCAGATAAAGTCGCTACCCAAAAATGTCTTATGGATCTAGCATATATAATAGAAGAGCAAGGGTATATCATATATCCAATGCTGATGAAACTGATTTATGCTGGCAAAAGATGCCAATTAAGACCTTCATTTCTAAACAAGAAAAGATTTCCATGGATTTAAAGCCGCAAAAGTTAAAATAATATTACCTTTTTGTAATAATGCATCTGGCAATCGGCTCACTAACCCGATGTTTATTTATAAATCAATGAATCCAAGAGCGTTTAATACAATTGATAAAGCCAAGTTTCTACTACATTGGAACCATACTAAGACTTTCTAAGGAACCATACTATCGTGTTAAGCGAGGGATACCTGTATTATATAGTTAAAAATAAAAAATAATACGTAATATTATATACGTTATATGGGTACCGGTCGAAAATGGATATTTTACAACTGGATTTGACGAAACAGGATAATTCAAAGCTGGATATTTCAAAACGAAATAAGGCACAAAACGAGATATGGTACAAAACTGGATATTTCAAAACTTAAACTTAAAATGTTTTTTAGGAAAGTTCTGGAATATGGCCAGTTAGGAAGAAACTCGGCGAGTTCTTAACCTATTATGATGAAATTCGATATGTAGGATCAAAATAGGATTTAAAAATGATTTTTTGGAAAAGTTCTGGAATATGGCCCATTAGGAAGGAACTTGGTGATTTCTTAACCGATTATGATGAAATTCGATATACAGGATGAAAATAGGATTTAAAAATGATTTTTTGGAAAAGTTCTGGAATATAGCCAGTAAGGTTCCATACTTGGATGTTTCTAAGGATAGAAATAGAATTTCCCCTCACTTAATTTTTTTTCTTTAATTGTATAATTAAATTTGATTTTAAAACCTTTTTTGGAAAAACCTCTGGAATATGGCCAGTAAGGTTTCATACTTGAATAATTTTAAGCAGAGAGATAGAATTTTCCTTCGCTTAATGGTTTTTTTAATATCCTGTGTTAAATATCCAGTGTTGTACCATATCTCGTTTTGTACCTTATCTCGTATTGAAATATCCAATTTTGAAATATCCAGTTTTGTACCTTATCTCGTTTTGTCAAAACCTATTTTGAAATATCTAGTTTTAAAATGTCCAGTTCTGAGCGGTTCCTACGTTATATACGTATTATACGCAAATTTCAAAAAAATTTAAACGAAAAGAAGTCCAATTAGAATAAGAAAATTTCTATTAAAGATTATACACTTGATTGTGTTAGTTTAAAAAATTGTGTAAAAAAATAAAATATATAACTAATTCTAATACGAAGCCGAATAGGAATTAGGATATAAGAAACCCTATAGCAAATATAGTCGGTTTCGTCTAACCAAAACAAATCAATCGTTCCTTTTCGGTCCCACTCATACATAGAAACAATACAATTATTGTTAAACAACATTTTTTTTATTTGTTTATATGAGTGTAGTAAAATATTTTGGTTCTAAAATTTTTTTGAAACCAAATGAGTGACGTATGTGGTCATATGAAAAAACCAATTGGATTTTTTGGAATTTACTTCATTGAATGAATATTTTAATTTTTTTTTTTTTCATAATTTAATACAATTTTGTTTCAATTGAGCGCCCTTTGGATTATAATTTATTTTGCCCCCGGTTGCAGTGCACCATTTGCACCTTTGGCAGGACCGCCCCTGCCAATAACATTTACAATCTTATGCAACAAGTTATTAAGAGAAGCCGGTATAAAAGGAGTTATGATACCACAAAGTTCCGAATCTACAAAATAGCTTTAAAGTAACATATCTACGCGTAGCATCGGACATTGCCTCAACATAATTGTAGTCCGACCCTATAGTCGGATATAAGCAATAATATTATAATTAAATAGAATAAAGTTATAGCCGATTAAGCAGAATAAAATATGAAATATAATTTCTACCAACAATGGGGTAGACGCTAGCATTTTTAGTTTATATAAAATTGATTTTAGATAGGAATTAGTTATAGTTATTATTTTGAAGTGAAATTTTCTGAATGTAATTCTAGTATGTGTAAAATTGGAAAATAACAAACATTTTAAATAAATTAATTTTTTTTTGTGATTATTTATGTGACAGTCATAAATATATACATATATATATATATATATATATATATATATATATATATATATATATATATATATATATATCATTCCATTATATTTCGAACGGGCTCCGAAATTCATCCCTTCGATTTTTATTTTTTTTGGTGTTTTCCTTTTTCTCAATACAAATTATAAATTATACAAATTGTGTACCTACACAATTTTCTTTTTTTTCTACCTTCGGTTGTTCCGTTATTTGATATCTAAGTTTTGACAGGTTTCGAATCATGATTTTTGGCTCACACATAAAGTACTGTATTTTCAGTTCTACTTACAATATTTTCATAAACCATATTATTTTAGAAAGGGGTAATTTCATTCTAAATGAATACTTAAATAAATTTTATAAAGTGCCGTTATATTAGGTATTCTTAATCAGATAGATATTAGTTTATATTTTTGCCGCTAGAGGTCAGAGCTACCAAAATTTAAATATACCCTTTCATAAAAATGTAAAATTGTTTTTGAAGGCTCTCTAGTTTAGCAACCAGAAGGCTTTAAAGTTGAAAAATTGTGTTTTTCATAAAAAAAAATGCTCTATTGATTGTGAAAAATTAGTCGATATTTACAGTTAATGTAAATTTACAATTGATTTTAATAAGTAATAAATCAACAATTGAAAACTGTTCAGGATCATATTAAACTAAAAGAAAAAGAACAAAATAATCTCAATAACAATATTAGTTATATTTTATTATCATTTATACTTATCTTATATTATAACATAACATTGAATTCAAACAATAACAATAACAAATTAGGCTTACAAAAGACATAATAATTAACAGATGATCTCTGGTTTTAAAACTTTGTTATTCTTTCGTTTGAATACCATTGCCATCTATGTTCGGGCATGGATAACTAATATTATTATATACTACACTGTTATTTTATAGCAATTAAGAATACTAGTTTTACCGCCTATTTTTCTGTCTTTTGGGAAAATAATTATTATTTCTCGATCACTTCAATGTTACCAACCAATCAGAGGACATTTAGTGATTATAAAATAAATCATTTATATATAAAATTCAATTAGTTAATTTGGAAGGAAAAGGACATCATTCGTTTTTGCTTATCCTGAAATATTAGTCCTGAAATCTACATCCGCAACATTTTTTGGTCCTTCGAGCCGGATCCAAGTAAAAACCATCAAGACAATTTGGAAAGCAGATACATTGAGCGTGGATTGGGAATATCAAAAACACGCATTGAGTATAGTTTATTTTACACAAAACCTTTTATTTGTTTATAATAAATTTTGAATTTATAAATAATTGTTTCAATTTAACATAAACTATATATCTTTAACCTAAACCACAGAAAAAGCTAGCACGTCAAACGATTGGTTTGATAATTTAATGAAAAAATACTCGTCATTTCACAAATTAAAGAGAGTTATGAGCTTCATACTTAGATTCATTGGAAATACTAAGAAGCCAAAAAATTCCAGAGTTGATGGCTTTTATTTACGGCGAGAGGAATTATTACATGTAACACATGTCATTTGTCACTACGATCAATGCCAATACTACAATGACGTAATTACCAAGCTACAATACAAGCAGACAATCAGTAAAACCAGTAGTTTAAAGTCATTGGATCCATTTTTAGACGATTTTGGCCTACTTCGAGTTGGAGGAAGGCTGCAAAATAGCGCTGCTCCATATTCCACGAAGCATCCCATAATTATCCATCCAAGGTCAATGATTACATTACTAGTCCTTCGTGACATTCATTTGGATAATAAGCACGCAGGCCCATCACTGCTTTTGTCTATTTTGCGACAAAAGTTTTGGGTTCCAAAGGGTAAAATAAAGGCCAAGGAAGTAGTTAGAAAATGTGTCATATGCACAAAATTCAGAGCTGATCTACAACAACAAATAATGGGGAATCTACCAAGTGCACGGGTCGAACTCATTCCTCAAAACTGGTATAGATTATGCAAGTCCCATTTCTATTCACCTTGTCAAAGGACGTGGGCAAAAAACATATAAGGCATACATATGCCTATTTATATGTTTAAGTACGAAGGCGGTCCATTTGGAGTTAGTGACTGATCTGTCAAGTGATTCATTCTTGGGGGCTCTAAAAAGGTTCACAGCCCGACGGGGAGTTTGTCAGGAACTCCATAGCGATAATGAAAGCAATTTTATTGGTTCTGATAGCAAACTACAAGAACAGTTTGTTATTAAAAAATCAAATAATATCTCTGAATATATTTCCAGGTGTCGTATAACATGGAACTTTATTCCTCCTAGCGCTCCACACTTTGGAGGTCTCTGGGAGTTTAATAATATTTCTTGGGATAAAAGTGCAAGCCATCCAAAAATTGACATAAAGTTTATTAAGTCAAGGCTTTACCCCAACAAATACTGCAGAAGGATTTTTTAAATGGTGTAAAAATAAAAGCAACAAAAAATCTATTAATTTCGGTTATGTAAGCAAACTAGAATATGCAGAAACCAAAACTAAACTAAATAAAAGATTTTCTAATGTTGTTCTCGAATTTTCCTTTTGTAACTATATGTTTATTGAAAAACTGATTAAAAAATAAAAATACAGTATAAACTCACTTAATGCAAGTCTCGATAACTGCAAATACTCAATAGTTGCACTTTACTAAATATTGTACTGAGAAATTTTTAAACTGCAACAACTGAAAAATTTATAGCGGTTAGAATTATTCATATTTAAATAATTCAACACCGCACAACACTTTCACTTTAATTGAGGCGACAATTAATATTATTGCAATTGTGCGTTGTAACAATGTCAATCACTAATAGAAATTGTATTAATATTATATAAAAAAAAAATCAAATTCTAATTAATAATAAACATAATAATAATAAATTTATAATTAGTTTTTCTTGGATTATAAATCTACCATCCCGGATGTACTGATAGATCCGCCAAAGGAGAATCAGTATACACACATCAAGGCGTTGCTATTAGAACGACTGGCACCTTCCGACGAACGGCAACTGGAGGCACTGTTGACGGGAGAAGATATCGGTGATCGAAGACCATCTGAATCACTTCGACACATTACAAACCTGGCCGGAACAAATTTTAGTAATTCGATAATACGTTCGTTATGGACACGAAAAGTGCCAGAAATTATACGCATAGCACTCGCCGCGCAGTCAGATACGGTATCCCTGGAGATCTTAGCTGGCATGGCAGACAGAATGCACGAGACTATGAAGGTGCAAACACTTCAAATACATGCAGCACGATTTAGTCATAGACCTAATATCACGCCCCAAACGCGGCAGGAACACTACGAGCATAATACCCCTAGTACTACCCAAGACGTACCCAAGACGTAATACCCCTAGTACTACCCCTAGTACTACCCAAGACGTACCCAAGACGTAAGAAACCGACGTTGTTTTGTTTGTCACTTACATGACAAACAAAACAACCTAACATTTCTCATAGACACAGGAGCCGACCTTTCGGTGCTACCTGTTCGACGTTTTTCAAAATCCATATTTCTCAACGTTAAATCGTATGATCTAGTTTTATCAGCTGCTAATGGCACACTTATTAATACTTATGGCACAAAGTTGCTCAGGGTAAATCTCGGACTTAAACGTTTGTTCACACACGCTTTCATTTTAGCAGATGTGAATCGCCCGATCATTGGTGCCGATTTCCTTAGCAAATTCGGTCTTCTTGTCGATCTCAAACGCAAACGGCTGGTTGATTCAGCCACACAGCTGTCAATCAATGCCACAACGGTGTGGGTCGATACGCCCACTCCCATTCACTTCACAATCGACAATGGTTATGATACGCTACTAAAGAAGTATTCTTCCCTAACAGCAGAGCCCAACTACAATTTACCCGTAAAACACTCCGTGGTTCATCATATTGTTACGTCAGGTCATTTACCCGTAGCAAGACCACGTCGACTAGATCCAATACGTCACAAAGCAGCTTATACCGAATTTCAACATATGGTGGACTTAGGAATTTGCCGGCCATCGGCATCTCCTGTCTCTTGTCTACTACATATGGTTAAGAAAAAAAATCTAGATTGGAGACCTTGTGGGGATTATCGAAGGCTTAATACGGTCACAGTACCAGATCGTTACCCGATTCCCCACATTCAAAACTTCTCCATGCATGTACATGGATGCACAATTTTCTCCAAAATAGATCTAGTCAGAGCATATCATTTAATTCCCGTCGCAACTGAAGACGTTCACAAAACGGCAATCACAACCCCATTTGGTCTTTTCGAATTCACTCGAATGCCATTTGGTATCAGAAATGCCGCCCAAACATTTCAGCGATTTATGAATGAAGTCGTTCGCGATTTAGACTTTATTTTCACATATATCGACGACATTCTCGTCGCATCACAAAATGAGGAACAACACAACGCCATTTGGAACAACTTTTCCAACGACTCGAAGATTTTGGCGTCAACATCAAAAGTTCGAAATGCATTTTTGGTTCGAATTCACTCGATTTCCTCAGTTACACAATCACACCTAATGGTATTCTTCCAACTAAAGAGCGAGTTAATGCCATTACGGAACTCCCAGTCCCAACTTCAATCAAGAAAATCCAACAGTTTATCGGTATGGTAAATTACCACCATCGGTTTATACCGAAACTTGCGGAAATTCTCGCTCCAATTCAAGCACACTTGGCCGCTCTGCTAAAGAAGCCCAAAACAGCCAAAAATTACTTTTGGCCCGAAGAATGCCAAAATGCATTCACACATCTCAAAAGTAAATTGGAAAATGTAACCTTGTTAGTACATCCGCTTAACGACGCTAAGTTCAGTATCACAACCGATGCATCAAACACTGCTGTCGGATCAGTACTACAACAATACAAAAATGTAAGCTGGGAACCACTTGGATTCTTTTCCAAGAAACTCACGGAAGCTGAACGAAAATACTCAGCTTTTGACAGGGAATTATTGGCGATATATCTATCTATAAAACACTTTAGATATTTTGTAGAAGGTCGAGATTTTACCATCTACACCGATCACAAACCTCTGACTAGAGCACTTCAGTCTAAAACTGAACGTAATCCTAGACAAGCACGATATTTGGATTACATCAGTCAGTTTACCACGGATATTCGACATGTGAAAGGTAAAGACAATGTCGTGGCGGATACATTATCCCTCACGATCGATAACGAAGCGGCAACAGACAACAATCAAACAAACACAATCGAAACAGTTGAAGCAAATTTCGACTATCATACGATCACTCAGGTACAAAAAGCAGACTTAGAACTTCAGAATTTACTTTCTGATTCCGAACGTCGCGCTAGTTCAAGCAATTATAAACTAGAGCTTTTTAAAATGCCTGGCTTTCAGATATACTGCGAAACATCAACAGAAAACAATCGTCCATATATCGCAGAGTCACTCCGTCATACAATCTTTGAAGCTTTACACAACATTTCACATCCAGGTATCCGCGCAACTCGTAAACTGATTACTGCTCGATACTTCTGGCCTAGTATAAACAAAGACATAAACCACTGGACACAATCTTGTTTATCCTGCCAAAGTTCGAAAGTCCAAAGGCATACAAAGGCGCCTTTGGGACAATTCGAAATTCCATCAGGTCGATTTGAACATATTCACATGGACATAGTGGGACCTTTTCCACCGTCCAATGGATATACATATCTTTTAACCAATGGATATACATATCGACAGATTTACTCGATGGCCCGAAGCATATTGCATGAGCGATATGTCAGCACAGACCATGGCCAAAACATTCGTAGACAATTACATTTCCCGATTTGGTGTTCCGCTTGAAATCACGACCGACCAAGGAACGCAATTCGAATCCAAACTATTCGTCGAATTAACGAAACTTCTGGGATCTCATCGCATATGAACAACCGCTTATCACCCTCAAGCGAATGGCATGGTCGAACGATTTCATCGACAGCTTAAAGCTGCACTCCGGGCTCGAGGCAATACAGTAAATTGGAGCTCAGAAATACCTATCGTTCTACTTGGTATTCGAGCCACGGTTAAAGAAGATCTTAATTGCTCACCAGCCGAGATGGTTTACGGTCAAACTATCAAGCTACCTGGTGAGTTCTTTATTGAAAATCCTCTAACACCTCAATCATCAACTGACACCGTCATCGACCAACTACGCAACACTATGCAAAATCTTGTCCCCTCTGCAACACGACAACCTACTCAGAACGATATATTTGTTCCAAAATCGCTCGAGAAATGCGATTTCGTTTTTATGAGAGTAGACAAGATTCGCACTGGATTTCAACCTCCTTATGAGGGACCATATAAAGTGATAAGAAGATTACGACGACACTTTGTTATTTTGATAAAAGGAAAACAACAATCAGTGTCTATCGATCGCCTAAAACCTGCGTACGGAATACTGTGTTCTGCTGATCGAATTACAGCGTCCTCAACAAAAAAATCCGTTCGCATCAATGACCACATCACTTTTTCATAGGGCCTTTCAACTGCGTAGGGGGTACTGTAGCGGTTAGAATTATTCATATTAAAATAATTCAACACCGCACAACACTTTCACTTTAATTGATTTAGGCGACAATTAATATTATTGCAATTGTGCGTTGTAACAATGTCATTTAATTTTAATGATTACACTGGCATCTATATTCAGAATAATTATGTTTTGTGTCTCCACTCATCTTACAACAACAAAACATAATTCCGTATTTTGTGCAGTGGACAAATGAAAGTCAAACAGGGTGACTCTTCATAATTGGTGCACATTCATATTGATATGCGTTTGGTCAATATGAAAATCAGAATAAAATGCATCACCCGTTTTTCTATTGCGCTCGTTGGCTATGGCAATAAAAAACGGGACAATCAAAAATATCGGTCTTGTGGGGTAGGAGAGCAAAGAAGAATGTTAGTCAGTAATGAAAAACGAATCAGTCAGTGGTGATGTTCACAGTGGTGATGTTCAAAATTCATTTAAACAAATTGTTATAAATTCATAACTAATAGAAATTGTATTAATATTATATAAAAAAAAAATCAAATTCTAATTAATAATAAACATAATAATAATAAATTTATAATTAGTTTTTCTTGGATTACTAGTGAAGTGAATAACAAAAGATAACCTTAATTTATTGCCGTATTAAGTGTTATAAATTACTCTCAATCAGGGTTGGGCGTTTTACATGTAAAAAACGTTTTCTCCAAAACTTATGACAAAACTTATTTTACTGATTTTTCTTTGATTGTTATTATCAGTAAACCACTTACAATGAAATTCAGTATTGAAATTTTACAGAGTTTTATGTAAATCAACAAAAATTTTCTTGAATTTAACCATAAATTTTTTAATGAATTAATTTCAGTAGTGAAATATTAGTTGTTAATTAAGTTTTATGAACATTCAAATTTTTGTGAATTTAACATTCGCAAAACGACATTTTTGTGTCTAATGTTAATAAAATAGTCACTTAACATCAGAATTTGTTAAATTCACAAAAATTTGAATTGTTATCATAAAATTTTATTAACAACTTATATTTCACTACTGAAATTAATTCATTAAAAAATGTATGGTTAAATTCAGGAAACATTTTATTATTTTTATATTTTTTGGAAAAATATTTCGGAATTATGGCTATACAATTGCCTTAAAGAAAGTACAAATTTTACATACTGAAGTATTTCAAATGATTTGTTTTGACTGTACTGCATCCTACATAGGACAATCCGATAGGTTAAAGATTTAAAGAACACTAACATGAAAATTATTCATACAATGGAGAAAGGTGCTAATATGGACTGAATGGAAGAATTATTAACCTATAAAACCAAAAGAAATAATAATTTACTTATAATAATAAAACCAATACGCTTGTAAATAAAATATACTACATAATTATTAGGAATTCTTGATTGAGTAGGCTATGACGAATGGCTAAATCAGGAATACAAAGGTGACAAAATCGGAAATTTTATTTTTTATAGTTCGATAACTGTAGATGGTTTTTGCTAATCAAAATCAATATCACAAAAGCAAAAAAAAACTCTAAAAGGACCTGTAACTATCAGTAATGATTTTGTGATATTCACAGACACGCAAAATCAATTTATATGCTGTTGTGAAAATCACAAAACGTTTAATGTTAATCACAAAATTGTTTAGGAATAGCACGTGCAACATTAATGATAAACACAATTTTCTTTTAAATTCACTAAAGGCATTGTAATATTCACTAAAAAAAATTACCACAAAATAAAATATACTGTTTTATTTTGCAAAGCGTCTTTTTCATTAAAATTGTTGTGTTTTTTAATAGGTAATGAAAATTTATAATAATAAAACTGTAAGTACATATAAACACAAAGTTCTATTAAAGACATTGTCTAATAATATACTGTTATAATTCATATTTCCTTAGTACTAAAATTACGATTGAGAATATAAATGTTAGTTTATAAAAAAAAATATTTAGAAGAAATAAAACAATGACGAGTTTTATATTCCTAATATATGTAAGGAATTTTGAGTTTTGAAACTCGTTGAAACAAGTTTCACCATGTACCATCATCATATAGTTAATTTCTTGATAATAAAAATATTTGGAAACACATGTATATTAAGCATCTAGAAACGTTTAACGTTTCCGGGAGCAATACACCTTTAGATAATTTTTATGAAAATACAACTCCGTTAGAATCCTTAAAAGAATTTATGATTTATTTAATAAAGGAGACAGAGTCTTAATACTCATTGATAAACAGTTCGATCAGAATTCATAACATTTTGTATAAGGAATGCATGATCAATAACGAAAAGTTTAAGCATTTTATACTTCTCCGTTAATTTTGTTAAAAATGAATATGATGAATAATAAAACCGAACAAGATACAAATAACTGTGTGTAAAGTTCAATCACGTCCGTTTTAACCACCAATAAAGAAATTGCAAATATGTCGATATTCCAAATGTCATAGCTATTCCAAAAGTACGTGAGGATCAACTAAATTATGGAACTTATTAAACTCCTAGAATTTAAGGATACATGAAAGCTATAGGATAGTAAGTATTTAATGTACGTAATTATAAATTTTGACACTTACTTTATGATATTTTCTAGGTTAAAATAAATCTAATTAAGTGATTTGAAAACATTAGCGAAATTACTTCCAGAATAATATAGCAAATTTATTAAAACCTATTCAATAATTCAATTTGGTGATACATTATGTTGAGAATGTTACCTGCATCGCTTTATCCACCGCGTCTCCTGTTTTTGATGAATTAATATATATATATATATATATATATATATATATATATATATATATATATATATATATATATATATATATATATATATATATATAGCTGAACAATGTCAGCAACTACTGAATGGCCAAACAATTTAAATATCGTTAATATATTAAACAACACTCGTGAAAGGAAATCTATAATTGCTATATCCCAAATGGTTGGGTAATAAGTACCAAAGTATGCGGAAAATATTTAAAGAAATTGTATTGCTACTTCCAATGAAAAAAATGTTAGATATTTGAAAATTATAATAAAAAAAAAAAGTAAAAAAGAAATCAAATAAATCACACAAGACAATTTAGAAAATCAATTGGGAAGTAGCGAGGAATACTGTCAATCGCTACGGGAAGACAAATTAAGTTTGATATGATAATATGTGACATGAAAATATTGGTAATGTGAGTGGCGACACTCAAGCCAAAAATAAAAAAACGAGGTGGCTGTGTCGTCTGAACGGCCGTAGTGATACGTGATAACGTAAATATGTAGTGTGTGAAATGATAGTCTGTATGGATTTATTAAAATCGATTTATTTATTACTACACGAAGAAAAAAGTGGGTTCTTGATTTTAAGGATTGCACGGTTTTGATTTTAAGAAACGGAAGTTTATTAATTTTTATAACCATTTTCTTATTAATTATAACTTTAATCTTGAATATAAACAAACAATATTCTTTATTTTTAAGTACGAAAATCCTTTAACAGTCGTATTCACTCGTTTTAGTTTTGATGAACCTTATTCTATAGATTTAAAAAAAAAATCTTTGGAAATTAAGTTTTTTTATCAAATAAGAATTTGTTTCTTTAAATTCTAAGGCAGTATTGACACATTAAATTAATGGTAAAGATGGCTATAATTATTAAATACAATTGTCTTTAAATTTATTTCCCAAATTTATAATACTATGAAAACGGTCCCTTAAATCTATGTAACGTTTTATTAAACAGTTATTACCGTTTCTTTTCTATAATAATATTCGAACATGTTCAATCCTGGCTTTGTTCTACAACAAACAAACGTATTAAAATTGTGAACATTTTGTTTAAGTTTAATAATTAATTAAAGTTTGTAATGTTTTGTGGTGGAAAAGTTCAATTTGGGGCTAAGTGAAGGATAATTAGTGTTTTAAGTGATTAATTTAATGAAAGTGAAAGTGTGAAATTAAAATTGAACAGTTAAATTTATTAATAATTTATTATGGCGGATAAAGCTTCTGATGCTTTAACCATAAGTGGTTACCTTGAGAATAGCGCTACTTTCAATAATTCCGCGGGATAATTTTTAATGCAATTTGATCCCACAAATATTGATTCAATTAATTCCAGCAGGTTGATAATAGTACCTGATATCCCTTCTGTTGTGAGTGAGGACGCTGTTATAGAAATAGACATTGATTTTAAAAATGTTGTGGAGTCGTTCGGGATTACATCTATTGCTACATTTCAACTGTTGGTGGCAAACAAAATAACTCTTGAAGTTCTAAAAATTATGACCAAAGAGGATATAGATGATTTGTTTGATGGATTCGCAAAAGGAGAGAAATTCCTCTTTAAAGCCGGCCTAAACGAATGGAGAACTAAACTGGTAGGTTTACGTGATATTAAAATTAAAATTAAATCGTAATTTTGTTTAATAATTGTTGTACAAATTGTATATTTTGCAGGGAATGCCAATTGCAAGAACAGCCGACACTAAATCAGTCAACACCGATGTCATAAAATGGGTGCAGGAACAACAGAAAATTGTTCCATCCCTATCCAGCCCAAACACACCTTCAAGTAGCACTTCATTTAATTTAAGGTACCTAATGTGCTATACATGAATCATATCTCAAAACTAATTTTGCGTGCTTATGTTTCTTACAGTTCAAATAATACACGGGTACCATTCGAATCAAGTCCGACTATTACACAAATTCTAGAAACTTTTATTCAAGGTCAAATTTTACTTGAATTTTACAAAAAAAATAATTTTATAACTAAAAATCATCAAAAGGCTTTAGTTCATTGCCTTATTTCTTATTATATGTCACGGAAATATTTTTTGAAGCCTCCAGATTTAGAAAAAATCGCTAAAAATATTGCAGATACTTTTAAATCAGAAAATTGGGTTAGTTAAGTCTATTAAAACAAAACGTGCAGTGTCATAATTTAATTTACTGTTTCAACTGGACTATTATACTCCCCGCCAAGGAAAGAAAAAAGCCAAAGGAATACTTTACAGCAGATATTCCAATCAGTGCCAAACAACTAAATATCTCAAATTAAACGATAGTACGATAGTACAGACGATAATGAGTCTACTGATGATTTTGAGAATCCTGTAACAATTTCGGGTATTGCAAATTACTTTTATTTGACATTTTTAAATTGATATAATGATAACTTTTACATTTCATTATTTTACAGAACAGTTTCGTGAAGACAAGACGTGGCTAGCAAACAATTTAGAACCATGGAGTTTGATTTTGGAAAAATGGCAGGCAACCGCAACACAACGAATCAATATATTCAATCATTCTTTGGATAAAAATATACACCAATTTTTTATTGACTGGCCCTTGTATACAAATCACCTTGGTTATCAGCTGGTAAACAATATAATTGCAAATAATTATATTTTCTAATGAATGTTTTAAAAAATTATTTTGTTTCTTTATGCAGATTGACATAGATTTTGATTCAATGTTTCCTAAAAAATCGGGTTTGCTGTTAGATTGATATGATGATTTTATTAAAATAGCCATAGAAATTTATAGTTTGGAAATTAAAGACCCAAGGAATCGGAACGTTTTACAAGAATTGAAAACTGACAAAGATATAAATCAAAGTAAGACGCATCAAATTGTATTTTGAATGTTTATAAATATTTATTTAAGAAAATTAATTTGCTACTTTATGTAAAATTTAGATTCGAAAGACGCAATGATTGCAATGCTTTTACAAGCCATTATTCAACCAAAGCGGATATCTCCTAAAATAAAACCAACGATATCAGATGGCCAGCAAGATTTTATGCTTCTGATTGGGAATTTAAATGAGCATGAATTTAAATGAGCATTTAAATTTCGTATGTATTTAACTTAGAATATTCGAATATAAGCAAGCAAGCGTGGTATTTTTTTCAAGAATATTTCTTTGGCATAGACTGTAAGGAGAGAGAAATTAAAAAAGTTATTGATAAGTTTAATCAATGGCAAACAGTTTAAATTCGACAAAAAATACCACGTTCGCTTGCTTTTTATGTGATCAAAAATATTTCTATTCTAAATTAATTATAAAACATTTAAAAGACATTCATCTAGTTCCTTCTATTTATAAATTTGAATGCAAACTAAACAGTTGTTTTCAAATTTTTCAAAATATATACAAATATGAAAATCATTTGAGAAAACATGAATCAGAAAATCGTTCTAAAATTCAAACAGTAATTTCTAATAAAACCATTCAGTCCGTTCCAATGAACTTAAATAATTCTTACGAAATCTCTTGTAATCAACCATGTTCATCTAGTTTTGATGCCATAGCTTCTAGTTCCGAGATTTTAAACTCAAATTCTTTAGCAAACTCTGATAATGAACCATCTTTAATGCATCGTAAAATTTTTGAAAACTTTGAAAAATGTACATTGCAATTTTTACTTGATCTACACAGCAAAAACAGTTTTCCAAGGAAAACAGTGCTTACCATTCAAAATTCTGTGAAAGATTTGCTTTTGAACCCTATAGCTGAGCAACTTTCTCATTTCTCTACTGAAATCAAGGACGATTCAAAAATAAGTTTTAATAATCTTGTAAAAATATTACAAAATCCTTTTGAAAATTTCAATTCAGAATATACATTTTTAAAATATTTGGAAAAACACAAACTGTTTTCCAAACCAAAAGGTTTTTTGATTAACAATGACATCACCGAAGTTTTTGTGAACGGTTTACCAGCATTAGACAATAGTCAAGTAGAGGGGTGTTTAATGGATATACGATTTCAAATTCAGAGATATTTTGAAATGGATGGTATTTTTGAAAGTGTTATAGAAAATATTAATGGCTTAGAGTCTAAAACTGATCTCGAAAATTATATTAATGGTTCAATATGGAAAGAGAAGAAAATAAAGTATAGCAATCGTACAATTATCCCTTATCACATTTATTTCGATGATTTTGAGGTAAATGATGCTCTCGGAGCACATTCGGGAAAACAAAGTGTATGTGGAATTTATTATACATTCCCCAACATACCAATACATCAATCATCGAAAAACATCTTTGTAGCTGGATTCATTAAATCTCGCGATTTGAAGAAATTTGGAAATAATCGTTCTCTGAGGCCATTAATAGAAATAATTAAATCTTTAGAAAACGATGGAATTGATATTACTGTTAACAGATCATCCATCAAGTTATACTTTGTACTTGGTCAAATTCTAGGAGATAATTTAGGCCTAAACAGTGTTTTAGGCTATGTTACATCATTTAATTCAATTTCTTTCTGTCGGTTATGTAAGAGGACAAAATCCCAAACTCAAACTGATACAAGAGAATTTAATTCTTTTCTACGAAATAAATTAAATTACACCGCTGATTTAGAATTAGCTGACGTAACATTGACTGGAATCAAAGAAAAAAGTATATTTACCGAAGTTAATGGCATCCATGTAATCGATATGGTTTCATGTGATATAATGCATGATTTATTCCTTGGAGTATGCAAATATAACCTTTCACATATTCTCAATCATTTGATTTATGATAAAAAAATTATATCTTTAGATGATTTCAACTATCGAAAGCAAATGTTTTGTTATGGTGAAATTGACATTGCCTATATAAGTGAACCAATAGACAAAAATCATATAAAGAACAAAAATTTTAAGATGACAGCAAAAGAAATGTGGATTTTTTTCCATTATCTTCCTCTTATGATTGGAAATATAGTGCCTGAAAATAATAAAGTTTACAAATTTCTACTTCTATTTATTTCTATAATAGACATGCTGTTATTAACTCGATTCAATGAGATTTTATTGTCCAAATTGGAAAAATCGATTCAGCAACATAATTTATTATATCTTGAGTTGTTTAAAGATACACTGAAGCCCAAACATCATTTTATGGTACAATACCCAAATATTATTCGCAAATGCGGCCCTTTAAAATATTTATGGTCATTCCGACTCGAAGCGGAACATCAAACTCATAAGCAATATGCAAGAAGCATTAATTCACGAATCAACATTCCTCTTACATTGTCTATAAATGCAGGTCTAAAGTTTTCTAATCATTTACTATCAAACGATTTTTTTGAACCTGAAGTTATAATGTCAAATAAGGCTATTTACGACAATTTTCGATTAGAACGATATTCTAAATATTTGGCTAATTCTATAAATTTTAACGAGAATTTACACACAGAAATAGTGGTTTTTCGTGGAACTACATTTAAAATTGGCTATTTCGTTGCTGTCAGACTTAATGGTAATATAGAAATTTTTGAAATATTCGATATAATTTTAAATCAAAAATCAGTTTTTATTGTTGGTAAAAAATATAACAATATTCATTATATACCGCATTATCTTTGTTATTCTATTAAAGATGTTGCGCTTGAAATGAATTTTATAGATTTAACTGAAATAATTGGTCCACCTGCTAATAAAAATATTGTCGCCGGTGTTGACCTGATTAGGCTAAAAGAATATTTTTGAATTTAAGAATTTTTTACGTTTAAATAAAATATATATAATGCATTATGCATACCTATGCAATCTTTTTTACTTATGGGATGAATGAGTAAATATATAAATAATATAAGTTTTTAAATTGAATTATTATCAATGGCAATTTTGTATTATATATATGTAAAAAATAAATTAATCAATATGTACATTTTAATGTGAGAGTTTGTATATGAGAAAATTATAAGAAAATGAAATAAATTAATATGTTTGTACATATATAAATAAATTAACAATTTTTTATTTAATCTTTTTTACACTTTTTTATGGAGGCATCTATTGAAAGTGTTCACCCTTCCAAGAAACATTTCTTTAAATTAAATGATTATTTTTCTTTAAAAATTATGAATAATTACCTTAAACTTAATTATCAATAAAAATTTTGTTTATTTTTATAGCAAAAAATCTTTAAAAATTATAACTAGAAGTCTTATTTTGAAAGATTTTCGTGGGCATTAAGAATAAAAGATTTTGTACCTTAAAATCAAAGAACGGAAAGCTTTGCGCAAAATCTATTGTCAAAATTCTTAGCTTTTAATTCAAAATTCTTAAATTTTATAGACCATTTTTCTGTGTGTAGCAACCGCGCCACCAGCGGTGTACAAACGATTAAGTATTGGTCGATGGTACGAGAAATACGATATGAAGGGCAAGGTCTCTGAGGTGATGTTCCCTTTTTTTTAATTTTGAAATTGGCTACTGTTCTGTCATAGTCATAAAGAGCGGCATAGAGAACGATTCTTGTATTTCAGTGAAACTACACTGAAGATGTAAAGTGACATCTATTACTATTAATATGTACTACTTTATATTGTTTCATTTCACACATATTTTTATGTAATTCGCCTCAATGTATGCATTATTGTAATACCAACTTTCATTTGAAAACAAATAATTGCAATAGTTAGGCAATTAGAGAGACATTCAGACTGTATAATTTGAAATTTACGTTTTTTTTTTTCTTAATTATAATTAATGTGGATATTAATTATTTTAATTTTAATTTAATTAAATCGCACTGCTTTTTACGCAAATTTTAACACCAAAATTGGTTCTATCAGTTAATGCATTTGTTAAGACGAGCTCAACAGCATGTGAAATCATAATTTTTCAGTCATAATTTTTATTTTTATTTTTCTTTTAATTTAAATACCGGATAAGAAATAATATTAATGTTTATGTAATTTTGGCCATGTCGGCAGTAATTTACAATATATAACAACTGTATTTGCATTAATAAAATCAGATTCAATTTAATTATCAAATGAATTGTGTTTCTCTATAATTAGCTTGGCCCCACCAGTGGTAACCAAGTTTTTTATAAACACTCAGTTCCAATCAGTGATTGGAATTGTTCATGGTCCTTCGAGCCGGATCCACACAACAACGGGATCCTTTACAAGGCGTTTTGTCTAGGCCAACGAAACATAGACAATAAATCTGGAAACGGAACAACAACAACCATCATCGAACGTCCACAATTATAGTCGCCAAATCATTGTTCCAACCAAAAACAAAATGGAGAATCTTCTGCAAAAAAATGAAGAGACTGGCGAAAAAATAACAACGTTATCCAGAAACTACAATAAAGACGGAGATAGTCGAAAAACAAAATCCTATCTCGAAAGAAAAATAAACGAGTTGAAGAAGCTCTACTCCGAATTTCTTGCCGTAGACGACCAGATAATAGCGAGGGATCCTCCAATTAAAGAGGATCATCAGTACAGAACAACAAGGAAAACAATTACTGAAATAAACAACAAACTACTAATAGAGATGCGTCATCGCTTGAACAATGCGCCACCGCTAACACCAACAGCATTATCAACACCATTGTCTAGTCTGGGAAAACCGCAGCACTTTGACTTTCCCAATAAAGAATTGTCAAATGATGGACGAGCACCAACTCCGCCACCATCAATAAGTAAGGAGACTCGGCTACACCTTGACGATCAGAAGTTCGGAATGAAAGAACTGTCACACACCAACCAAAAACAGCTCAAGAGGCAAGATGTGCTAATGAGGAACATGTACCGGAAAATGGATCACATCGAAGAAGCTTTGGACAATGACAACAGCCCAATAGAATACCTCAAGTTAAAAATAGATCAATTATCCAAAGAGATAGAGGTAATTGATAACTTACACATAGAGATTCAAGTTGAAATGGAAGAAGAAGAGCAAACAACTAAATACTTCCAAGAGAACTACTACGAAGCTCTTAAAGATAAAGTAGACACACTAATAATGCGATTACAGCGCAACCAGAAGAAAAAGACAACGAACACTTCTGAAGAAGCCAGGGTACACTTACCCAAAATACAACTACCAACGTTCTATGGCAATTATGAGCAGTGGAACACGTTCAACGACATTTTCACCGAGCTTATCCATAACAACAATCAACTATCTGACACAATAAAGATGACTTACTTAAAGTCAAATCTACAAAAAGAAGCAGCCCAGTTAATCAGTCATCTCTCAACAACTGGTGACAATTACAACAAGGCCTGGGAAATAATGCAAGCAAGGTTCAATAACCCCAGGTTGCTGGCAAATAAGTATTTTAACTCATTGATATGCTTACCAACAATACATGTAGCATCAGCAGGAGCAATTCGAGCTTTGCATGATACGGCAACTGAAATACTACACAACATCAGCAAGTTACAGATAAGCTCTCCTTTCGAAGCCCTAGTAATGTTTATTATAGGCAAAAAATTAGACCCTGAATCCATCAGGCTATACGAAACATTAGAAAATCCGAGAGAAATTAAACAGATAAATGAATTTCTCAGTTTTCTAGAAAGAAGATTTCAGTCACTGGAGGCTATGGGATATCCAAGGTGGTAAATACACCATGGTATTTATACCATCACAACCAATGGCACCGCTGAAACGTGTACATACCACAACAATAAGCAACCAGTGTCTGGTGAAGGGATGCCAAGGAAGGCATCAATTGCAAGACTGCCGTCAATTCAAACTAATGCCAACACCAAAAAGAAACAGGTTGGTCAGCGAAACAACTACTTGTGTACGTTGTTTAACACAACATCCAAAGGACAGCACATCAAAAAATGCGTGCACATCCACAATACGATGTATTGTATGTCAGGGTCATCACCACACTCTTCTACATGGTAATAACATGGCATCAAGGAACAAGGGGGCATCACAAACCCTCATAGTTAAACAACAAGGCACTGTACTTCTTCCAACGGCTGTGGTTAAAGTAGCAACAGGCACTGGACAGCTCACCACAATGAGGGTACTAATCGACTCAGGCTCACAAGCGACATTAATATCATCGAAAGCTGCCAATCTACTAAACATAAAAAAGAAGAAAGCACACGTCAACATTTCAGGGATTGGTGGTAACGAGGCAGGAATCTGCAGACATACGATCAACATAAAGTTAATGCCAAGATTCAATGGAGACTTTAGCTTAGACATTGAAGCCTTGATTTTCAGCAAACTAACGCATCAACTGCCGGAAGTTGATATTGACACTAGAGCATGGACCCATCTTAACAACATAAAATTGGCGGATCCGTACTACAATCAATCTCAACCTATTGATATCATACTTGGCGCAGACTACTATCCATTAATAATAACTAATAGCATAATCAAAGGTAATCATCAAGAGCCAATGGGACAGAACACCGAGTTCGGTTGGATTATAATCGGCAGTATGAGTAATATGGACAGCCAAATAAGAAGAACAATGATGACGACAAGGTCAATCGAGGAACAATTAAAATTGTTTGTAGAGGTTGATAGCATTCCTGAGGAGAGAAGCCGCACGGAGGAAGAAACTCAGGTTGCAGAAACAACAATTATAAAAATAGCCCAAGAGCAGGATTTCGGAAGAGAAATTGCTTGCATAAAAAAGGATAGAATGCTAGAGAAAGACAGTAAGCTAGTCTCCCTAAACCCATTCCAGGATGATCAAGGCTTACTACGTGTAATGGGACGTCTTCAAAACTCGGATCTGGCAACCGCCAGCAAACAACCTGTGATCCTAAGCAAAAATAACATAATTACGCAGCGAATAGTCGAGGGTACCCATAAAAACACCTTACATGGTGGCACACAACTTACTCTGGCCACCCTGAGACAAAAATATTGGATCATTGATGGGAGACGAGCCGTAAAACAAGTGATACAAAGATGCATAATATATTTTCGCCACAACCAAAAGAACATGGAACAATCAATGGGTAGTTTGCCATCATCAAGAGTGAGGCCGGAAAGACCGTTCTCTAGAACGGGAATCGATTACGCAGGGCCAGCTAAGAACTACTAAAGGCCGAGGGAACAAATCCTACAAAGGATACATCGCCCTATTCGTATGCATGGCAACAAGAGCTATTCACATCGAGATAGTGAGCAGCCTAACAACAGAAGCATTCATAGCGGCCTACAAAAGATTCATTTCCAGACGAGGTCTTTGCTCGGATATATTCTCCGACAACGGAACCTATTTTGTTGGAGCAAATTCTGTAATGAAGAAGACATATCGAGCAGCTATGACTACACTTCCTGACGATATAGCAACCATGTTGGCCAGTGATGAAACAACGTGGCACTTTATACCACTTCACACCCCGCATTTTGGCGGAATATGGGAAGCAGGAATAAAATCGGTGAAATTCCATCTTAAGAGAGTGATCGGAGATTCAACTCTAACGTTCGAAGAACTAAATACTTTGACCACTCAAATCGAAGCAATCCTTAATTCTCGCCCACTAACTCCGCTAACTAACGATCCTTCGGATACAACAGTGCTAACACCAGGGCACTTTCTGATTGGCGATTGTATTAAAGCGATGCCACAGGCAACCACCAGCAACATAGGAATAAGAACAAGATGGCACCTGATTGAAAAAATGGCACAAGACTTTTGGAAGCGCTGGTCTTCTGAATACTTTCACCAACTTCAACAACGGATCAAATGGAAAACCATCCAACCAAATCTAGCAATAAATGATCTGGTATTACTAAAAGACGATCAACTACCTGTGACACGATGGAAATTGGGACGGGTGCTTGACACTCATGCCGGAAAAGATAACTTAGTGCGGGTCGTAACAGTTAAATGTAAGGACGCGACATATAAACGTCCATTAACCAAGCTATGCAAATTGCCTATTCATGATGATTTAAAAGAAGCATTACCTGAGCAACCAATTACATCACTGAAGGAAATAATCACCAAGAATGCCAGTGCAGCTCCTACTGAGAACAACAAGTCATCGCATAGACAACAACCTCATCGTCAAGCCAAAACTATAGGAAGGATGAACCACATAGCAATAGCTATGCTCTCAGTGTGCTGTTTATTCGGATTCGTGAGTACCAACATCGAAATAAAACCGTTCAACCAGCCTACAGGCATATATTTCGAGAACATAGGCAAGTTAGAAGCTGTCGCTATGGAGTGGACTTTGGTAATCCAATACAACATGAGCAGCTACTGGAAAGAAGTCAAAAACTATAAGGTGGCTTACAATGAGCTACAAGCAGTCTGTAAAGAGTTATCTGGGTTAAATTGCAACATTTTGGAACAGCTACAATGGCAATTCAGCAACTTAGTTGCTGATAATGAGTTACTACTAGGCAGCAACAAGAAAAAACATCGCGTGAAACGGGGTTTTGGAGATTCAACAGGCATCATACTGGGAGACATGTTTGGGATTCTCACTCAACGTGAAGCCAGTGAATACGAGGCTCGATTTGAGAGTCTCAATAACAACGAGCACGAACTATTGTGATAAAAAATCAAACAACCTTGATTGACAACACGGTCAAAATGGTGAAACACAACACAAACCTCACTGCCACGTCAATAAACATCTTAATAAAAGGGCAGAACCAACTACGACAAGAAATGGAGCAGATCCAAGAATATCGAACATATGAGGATAGAGTCCGCTCGGTATTAGTTGCGTTTCTCGAATTAAGCATGATATTAAATAACCTACAGGCTACACAACAGGCCCTACTTGACCTAGTCTACGATATACATCATGGAATATTACACCCCGCAATTCTCGCACCACATCAATTAGAGCAGCAGTTGCAATTGATTCGTCAACATGTGCCAGCCTCCATCACCGTTCCAGGCCACGACATCCATGATCTCAGTCACATATATCGGATCATGAAAATTCGCAGTAGAGTAACTCAACAGGGTATAATCATTGAAATCTCTATACCGCTCGCATTTTCGTGGGATTACACGTTGTTGTCAGTAGTTCCTGTACCCGATATTCATCACGATAACACACAATCACAAATTGTCACGTCAACCGAATATCTCGCCATAGATGACCGCAGGGAACATTTCGTAACATTGACAAGGGATGATGTGAGCCGTTGTCAGATACTTAAGCCAACTCAATTCCTATGCGGAATTTCATCAATTAGAAATACACCTTACCACCAAGAGTTATGCGAGTTGGCCATATTACAACGGAACAAGAATCTCAACACTGTATGCCGTAGCGAGACGATGAATGTAACCAACCATTGGATTAAGCTTCACGGGCTTAACCAATGGATATATGTTGTACCACACGAAAGTATAGTCGATGTAATCTGCAACCATGTGATCCAGCCATACACCGTCAAGAACTCAGGCATAATAAGGATAAACCCTGGTTGTATGCTAAGAGATGCCGAATCATTGATTATAGCTGCCGGTGCATCCCGCAGTAATATAACAAAAGCATTTCATAGTTCACATGGAGTGTTATTTGGAGGTACTCATCTACAAAATTTCAGCTCATATATTATAAATAGAACAAGGATGAACAATTCACTCGGCTTAATTACTACACCACCAACAGGCGATATTGAAGAAGTCTGAGGACATTTTAGCAGATCATAGATTCCATCATATTCACCACTATAGTATGATTCACATACTATTCTGAAGCATACTGGTAATGGGAATAATATGGGCCATAAAACATATACGCAAAAAATTAGCTTCCAAAAACCAACAACCCTCACCTCTACCAGGGCGGAGAGCCAGTATCATATAACAACAACAACCATAGCCGTTATATACCAAAAACCGGCCCGGAAATATGTTAAGACGAGCTCAACAGCATGTGAAATGAGTCAGGCATAATTTTTATTTTTCTTGTAATTTAAATACCGGATAAGAAATAATATTAATGTTTATGTAATTTTGGCCATGTCGGCAGTAATTTACAATATATAACAACTGTATTTGCATTAATAAAATCAGATTCAATTTATTTATCAAATGAATTGTGTTTCTCTATAATTAGCTTGGCCCCACCAGTGGTAACCAAGTTTTTTATAAAGACTCAGTTCCAATCAGTGATTGGAATTGTTCAGCATTCTCTCGCTATCACGGTAAATTGCTCTTATCAGAGGTCCACGGTGTGCCCCCTCGCCTCCTGTTGACCACAATGTGCAAATACAAAGAATGATGCATCGAGATTAAAGATGAACCTACGCAATGATGTATTTAGAATGACCTTATACTTAATGAGGAGTCTCCATGCAAACAATGACAAATTTCATTCGATTGTCTGAACATGCTAGCCTTAGTTATGAGTTTAAAAACGTTATCACGTTAAAATAAAACAAAAAAAAAAAGTTTGAAGGAATTTATGTTCCATTGGAAAAGATAATTCGTACAATGCTGAAATAATATTGCGGATAGCCAATCGAAAGATAATTTTGAGCGCCAGCCACAATATAAGGAACCGACTGGGTATATATTGGTAGAGTTTTATTTTTGCTAGTACATCGATTTTAATTACTTTTTATTCTGATTTTATATATTCCAACAGACTATTGTACACTATTCAAGAATCGTGGATGTAAGGATGCAGGGTCGAAGCACATGTTAGAAAATGTACTATCAGATTAATCTTTCGCGGTATGGTTATGGTTTAATATCTTAAAACGTAAATGTATTTAAAGCATTTTTTTCCTGTATTTCATTAGATGACTGATTGGCAACTATTTTGACACTTATCCATGCAATTTTAAAAACCAACCCCGTGGTTGTATATCGTTGGAGCGTGTTTTGAAAAGTTATTGCGTGAAAAGTTCAAATACAGCCATACATCACGTTGTTCGGGAAAAACTTTACTTATCTGAAGCTAATAATTGTTTATTTAGCAATAGTTACATGCTTTAAAAGGTTTCGAATTTTGAATTTTAAATATGTCGCTCTGTAAACATTCATCCAAGCCCACTTTTATAAGAAAATAAAAATATACATAATTCCTCCATCTATTAGAAATTTGTTAAATTAAAAAAGATTAAAATTGAATTTCACAATTAATTTTATTCTAAAACTATAAACTATGAATTATTGAAACTATAAACAAAATTTTGTAAACGTTTTATTTTTAAAAATAAATAGACTATAGTCAGTATCCAACCTAAGTTCGAATATGTACATTTTATTATATATATATATATATATATATATACAAAACCCTCTTTATTACAAGCCGTCTTGTAACTTTCGTTGACACACATCATCATGTATTTTTAAAATGTATTAGTGAAAATATATACTTTAGATGTATTAGTAACTATCAAAACTCCATATAAAATTAATAAAAAAAAATTGTAAACGCATGCGCATTATTTGATTTTATTGTTTATTTCTTTTACACAATATTCGCTATCATATCCCGACACGATTTTCTACTTACAATACAATCAAAGTATATATTTTTGTATAGCATGAGTATGCAAACAATACGGCTTGTAGCAAAAACGTCTCTATAGAAAGACCAACTATTCAAAAATTTAAAGAGACCAAGCGCCTCTTTGATGTAGTATTGGTTGTGTACGGATATAGCGTAAATCAAAAACAAAAAAATATTTTTACTAACACTTATACAGTTAGTTTTTTATATTATTTTTGCTTTGTTATTTGTTCTAGTTTCAATACTACTTTATTGAGGCGGATATGTAGTAGTATTAGTGTACGAAAAAATGAGTTGGTCTTTCTATAGAGACGTTTTTGCTTGTAGTAAAGAGGGTTTTGTATATATATATATATATATATATATATATATATATATATACAGTGAAACCTCCCAATCTGACCACCCCTTCATTCTGACCACCTCTTTAAATAGGCCACTTTTCTACAGTCACAACACATTAACCATATAAATTTGTTCTAAAAGTTCTCTTTAACCGGACCACCTCCCTATTCTGTTTAGTGACCAGTGTATTTGTGGTTATGAGAAATTAATCAATTCCTTTAATATGACCAAAATTTTTTTTTTAATGTAAACATAGAAATATGTACATATTCTGATTCTTTTTTTACTCGTTAGTCTCTTCTCTCCACATGTTATTCAAATCGTCATTGAATACGCTTGTCCTGACTTACGTCGTATTTTTTCTTTACACGGATACTAATACTACCACGTATCCACCATCATAGTAATGTAGCTTGGTTACTTTCTCACATTACATATTACATATCCGTTTCATTCTTGTTTCACCTACTCGTATTCATTATTTAGTTTTATACAATGCTGAAAGTAATAAGAGTAAAATAGCAAGCAATTCTATGGATATTAATTATTATTGGTGTTGCCCCGACTGTAAATTTTGATTGTAGTGTGTGTATATGTACAATTTTTATAAAATAGTAATTCACCGTTATGATGATGTTTTATTGTTTTGATTATAACATCCTCGTATAGGCATTTTATTTTAAACGATTACAAAGTAAAGTGCGTAAATTTTTTATTTGACTGTATAGTACATATGTATTGTCTTATGTATAAGGTAAATTAATATTTTTTATATAAAACTTTAGAAAAATGTTTTAATTATTTACCACAATTTCGTATGTAGATATTATGGCGGCCAAAACGATTTATAAGGAACTTAATTTCGAAGACAAAGTGAAATTGATACGTTACTCAGAAAATCACAGCGAAAGGTTAACTGCTGACCGTTTTGGAGTCAGAAAGACAACAGTCAACACTTTAAAAAAGCGAAAAAGTGAATACCTTGCAAGATTTGAAACCGAAAATATTTCAGCAAAGAGAAAGTTAAAAAAAACTTTGTATCAGGATGTCAATAACGCAACTTTAATGTGGTTTAAAAAACAACGTAGCATAAATGCACGAATATCGGGTCCAATGATTAAAGAAATTGCACTTCAGTTTTCCAAAGAATTTAATTGCCCAGATTTTAAGGCATCTAATGGATGGTTGAGCAAATTTAATACACGAAATGACATTTCACAAAAAGTATTATCTGGGGAATCGAGTGACGTCAGGAAACCATCGAAGATTTTAAGAGACGATTTCAAGATTTTGCTGGTAAATATAATGAGGGTGATATTTTTAATGCCGATGAGTGTGGCCTTTTTTACAAAGCTATGCCAGACAAGAGTTTGGTATTTAAAGGAGATACATGTAAAAGTAGTAAAATGTCTAAGGAACGCCTTACAGTACTATTGTGTGCAAGTATGCAAGGGGAAAAACTTAAACCTCTAGTAATTGGTAAAGCGCAAAAACCACGGGCATTTAAAAACATTAAAATCGATCAGTTATCGGTAATCTGGAGATTTAATCGAAAATCTTGGATGACAAGCGTAATTTTTGAGGAATGGCTCACAATGATTAATAATCAAATGAAAAAAAGTAAGAGACACATTTTGTTAACAGTGGATAACTGCCCAGCTCATACAAAAATTAAACTCTCAAACATTAATTTGAAATTCTTACCACCAAACACCACTTCTCAGATACAACCATTGGATCAAGGGATCATCAAGAATTTTAAGACATACTACAGAAAATCTTTAAAGACAGCTGTTGTATCACAAACTTTAATAAACAACACATCCATCTTCGCGTCAAAAATAAATGTGCTAGATAGCGTATACTGGATAGCGTCATCCTGGACATCAGTTAAACCGGAAACAATACAGAATTGTTTCCGAAAAGCTGGCTTTTCAATAAATGCCGAACTTGATAATGTTGAGTCAAACTCAGTTGAGGTAAGTGCTGGTGATACAATTATAATCATACCATCGCTGTCGGAAAACGAAACTGAGAACTTTGTTGTAATGGATGAATCACTGGATATATGTGAGCCACCAGATACAGATGAAATTTTTCATGCTATTGTTAATGAAGTGAGAGCCGAAAATTCAGACCCACTTGTGGTAGGTAGTTCTGAGGAAAGTGATGAAGAACCGTTAGAAAATGAAAAACCTCTGCCAACATATTCTGAAATCGCCAACAGTTTAGCAACTTTAAAACATTTTGCAACAAATAAGTGTCCTGAAATGATAACATCAATTGCTCAAACAGAAAATATTTTTCAGTCATATTTAGTTGAGAAAAAAACGCATCAATCAACTCTGGATTCGTTTATAAAAAAGAATTAAGCAAATAAGTTATTATTATTATTTTTTTGTACTATGAAGATATAGTAAATTTGTACGTGCTTACATACTTCATTGTGTATTTTTGAATGGATAGTTAATACACATGCATATTTTAATTTTTAGGTTTAGTATAGTGAATTGTTATGTTATGTGAATTATGTAATTCCGTATTTTTCTTTGATTGGTTTTAAATTAATGTGAAATGTAAATATATACATGCATATATTTGTTTTATTTACCATTGTTTGTCAAAACTTCTATAAAAAGACCACAATTTTTATCACAATTTTTTTTAGTATTTAATACTATTTATCCAGTGAAATTCATTCAAATTAATTTTGAATTTAACATCGATTTGTTTTTATTTAACAGTAATTTCATGATGAATATCACAAAAGGTTAATTGATTTTAGTAAAAAAATGTTGATGACGTCATAACATTTTGTTTCCAAAATTTCGTGGTTACAAACTAAAAAATTTTGTGATATTCAGAATATTAGAATTAAACACAGTACTTTTGTGATGGTAACAATTACTCTGAGTGGAGCACAATTTTGTGATGATAGTAACATTTTTTGTGATTTTCAATGAGTTTTTTTTTCGTGTACCATCTAAAATAACTGTACAATATCACAAAAAATGACACACAAATTTAGCATGAATCTAGACCTTTCCTAAATGGTATAGCTTACGAACAGAAACTAGCATATTTTATATATGAGTACAATATATTGTAAGTGTGAAAAATGCCAAAACTGACATGTCCAATAACGGGACACTCGGAGGTTAAAAAAATAAAGAAACACGTGTTTCATTATTTTGAATGGGGAATACAAAAAAAAATAAAAAAATCGAAATCTAAGAGATGGATTTCAAAAAATGCTAAAAATCGTCTGTTTTATAATGGAATGAGCCATATATAAATATATATATATATATATATATATATATATATATATATATATATATATATATATATATATATAGTGTCCTAAATATACGATATAAGATAATTATTAAATTACCACCAATTTATTTACAATACAAAGTTGTGAATTTTCATCACAAAACAAAAAAAGCTTAGCCGCACAAATTATGCATGCGTTTTTGGATTTTCACGTTATTTTTTTTTACCGTACATCGATTTTACGAAAACCGAGTCAAATTAAAAAAAAATAAAATAAAATAAACATAAATTAAAAATTAAAAATTATATATAAAATATAAATCAAGACAAAAAACGCATAAAACAAATTAAAAAATAAAAAAAATAAAATAAAAAACCTATTAAAAATTTTCTTACCACTTTCTAATCAGAAAAAGTTTTTTTTTTAAACAATTTTTTTTTTAATAGTACAAGTAATAATGTATTGTGGTAGCCGTTAAAAAGTAGTATTTAGTATTCAGCACCAGCAGCAGAGTATATAAATATTAGTAAAATAGTAAAGTAACAGTAGTAGCAGTAGTAAAATAGTGTAAATAATGAAAATCATTTTCCAGTTGAAAATATGATGAACAAGTTTTTTTTGTTGATAAGGTTGGTGGTGATATATATATATATATATATATATATATATATATATATATATATATATATATATATATATATATATATATATATATATATATATATATATATATTTATATATATATATATATATATATGTATATATATATATATATATATATATATATATATATATATATATATATATATATATATATATATATATATACATATTATTTATCATATATAATTTTGGTTGGTTGGTGGTTGGTTGGTTGGTTGGTGATTTAATTGGTGGTTGGTTTGTTGTTTTGATTCATTTATACACAAAACAATAAAAGTAAAGAAAAAGAAAAAAAAATGAGAAGAAAACCCAAAATATGAAATTAACTCGCAAAGAAATAAAAAAATAAAAAATTATCTCATTACATAAGTATATATGCAACTAACACATGAGATAATTTTCTTTTCATTCCTTTTTTTTCTACTCATTTTCCATTTTATTTTAATAATAACAAAAATAAAAAATTTTCGTTCCCATTTACTTTTCTGAGATAATTATAATAAAATCACAGATTTTTTTAATTTTTTTTTTTTTTTAATTTATAAATTAGAAAGAAAAATGACTTACTTGAGAAATTTCTTGTGGCCAACATTGTTGTTAATATGGCACCCTAAATATATAATAAATTATTTATTTAGATGCACAAACTAACAAGTAGTAATTATATTACCTTTAATTTGCGACGTGCATTGAACTTCTTCAAACAGTCGACAGTTTCTTGTCGATGGACAACTGAGGCAACACGTTCTCTTTGCTAATAAGATTAAACATTTGTAACAATAGACGAAGATATTGGCGTATCAGTATATATATATATATATATATATATATATATATATATATATATATATATATATATATATATAACTTACACATATCCATGGGTGCTTTAAAGCTTCAGCGGCTGTAATTCTCTTATAAGGATTTACTGTTAACATTTGATTAATTAAATTTTTAGCTTCTGGTGTTACAGTATCCCATTCAGGCGATGGATACTGTAATGGAAATCATATGTTGTTTGTTTGTTGGTTTAGAGTTCAATATCGAAACGGGTTTATATACATATATTTATATATATATATATATATATATATATATATATATATATATATATATATATATATATATATATATATATATATATATATATATATATTTATATATATATATATATATATATATATATATATATATATATATATATAAATATATATTTATTAAACTTACGTCGTAAGCACCAGCTTTAATTTGAGAATATAATCGGTGTTGATCCTCATCCCAAAATGGTGGATATCCAACCAATAGAATATATAAAATCACACCGCACGCCCAAATATCTACAGATTTACCATATGGTTCCTTCTTCAGTACTTCTGGTGATAAATAACCAGGAGTTCCAGCAAAACCAAACCATGCTGTTTGTTCACCTAATACTTCTATAGCTAAACCAAAATCGGCTAATTTAACGGCCGCCCCTTTGGCTTTACTAGCCAACAATAAATTTTCTGGTTTCAAATCACGATGCACAACCCCATTTTGATGGCAGTGATTTACTGATTCCAATATTTGTTGAATGCAATGTGATGCATCGGCTTCAGAATAAAATTCTCTAGCAACAATATCTTCAAATAGTTCACCACCAGTTACACTATAAATACATATGTTTTTTTTTTTTTTTTTTTTTTTTTGTTTTATAAGAATTACAAATTTTTAAGGTGACAAATAAAGTTGCCAACCTCCTTTCAGAGATAACGATTTCGTTTTGTGGATTTTATAGAAAAGAAGCATAAAGCATCTTCAATAATTTTATACATATTTGATGGGGACAAATTGAAAAATTTCCTAACAAAATTATCACGCTCCCCAAAACAAAAAATAAAAAAGAAAAACTATTTCTAGATCCCAAAGAATGCAAAAATATAAGTAACATAATATACTATATAAAGAATAATAAACTACATGCTGCTGCGAAAATATTCTGGTGTAGACAAAATTCCTATGTGGAATTAGTCTAAACAAGAATATTTTCGTAGCAGGCAAACTAAATCTACTATACGATAGCCGGCTTAAAAAAAAAAAAAAACATGCGCACATTCAAAATCAAACTGTGTATGTTGTTTTTTTTTTTTCTTCTTGAACCAGGATCGGACAATTTTTTTTTTTATAAACCATAAATAGTTCTACGAGGTTTAAAGGTGATAAGTCGTAATATTGTTAAAGTGCTCCAATTGAAGGAATTGTCGTCAAACAAGTTTTACAAATTTTACAGTGAAAAACATTGTGCTGATAATTTAAGAATGACTTAACGTGGTAAATTCACAATCAGATTTTTTTTTGTTACTCTAAAAATCTAATTTTAGGATAATCTAGGAGCTGCAAACGATTTATTAGCCAGCCGCGAACTATACATATGTGCAGGAAAACTCGGTAGTATGGATAATTTGGGTGTTATATAATTGACAATTAAGAGCGATACAATTTAAGTGTTATTGTGGAGCATGTCTATCGATACGTTTAAAAATTTAAGTCTAACGTTTTAAACCACAGTCGTACATATGATCTACCGCTCAAAAATTAATTTAAAAAAAATGTTTTTTTTTTTTTCGATTTACAAAAACATTGCAGCTATATTCATCTATTTATACCTTGATTACAGGTGTCCGAATGTATATGATCTATATATATAAATGTATTTACATAAATTGATATATGACTCCTGTAATTAAGATATAAATAGATGAATATAGCTGCAATATTTTTGAAATCACAAGGATTGGATTGTATCCATATAGAGGTAACATGTGTGCACAATTTTTTGGTTGTTTAATTGTGATGAACTAAAATGAAAGATGTCATTGTTAAAAAATTCTAACGTACCAAACCGGATATCGGAAAAAATGTTCCCATTTTTATTTTAACTACAGGAACTAGATTATCACCTAGCGGTAATTATGGATTTTATTTAAATGAGCTGTATTTAGTTTGATATATGTATATATATATATATATATATATATATATATATATATATATATATATATACATATATATATATATATATATATATATATATATATATATATATATATATATATATATATATATATATATATATAAATTTATTTATTTATACTATATAAATACATATATTATCCCTTAGCATACAGTTGGCAACCAATACAAAAAAAAATGATTTTACCATACTTACAGATCAAACACCAAATAGTGATAATTTTCTTCCTGTATACTGTCATGAAGACGAACTGTAAAATTACAAAACAATTTTTTAAAAAAAAAATAATATATCAAAGTAAATAAACAGTTAAATATACCAATATTTGGATGCTGTAATTTCCGACAAATTCTGGCCTCCCGTTCCAATTTTTGAAAGTCTGAATTTACATGCGAAACTTAATTAGTAAATAACGGAAATTTTTATAACGGCTTATATTTTATCAATCATATTTACCCCGTGATGTCAATTTTTTTGTATTAATTATTTTTGCGGCAAACTCAAATCCAGTCGATTTTTGTACACATCGTTTAACTACAGAAAATGCACCCCTGTTTAAAATTAAATATATATATATATTTTTGTAACAGGTTGCTCATGTAACAGTAATTGACGTAAAAAACATTAAAACAGTTTACTTACTTTCCAAGCTCTTCCTTAATATCATAATTATCGGAAAATCGGGTACAGGCTGCTGGAGCAGCCATCACGATTTATCTTTTATCACACTACTACCACTAATCACCACAGTTTGAATTAAAAATCTATTTGTTGTTCACAGTTACCAAAAAAACTTAATCGGTATTTATGTTTTTATTGATTTTATATATGTATTTGCAGTTTTTTAATAAATAATTATATATATAAATATATATATACATACATTATGTATATATATAAATATATATATTATTCAAATATATCCAGTATTCTATATGTATTTGTATATGTATATAAAACACACTCTAAAATAAAAATATATGATTGCATACAAACATAAAATTAATAATTAAATTATTTTTTATTTAACGGGAACTATATTAAGAGATTATAAAAAGCTTAACAATAAACTTATCGTGTAATTGTGGGAGCACGCATTCTAATACACTCATATATAATTTATATATATATATATATATATATATATATATATATATATATATATATATATATATATATATATATATATATATATCACTAACTTGCATGTAAACAAAAATAAAAATTAACCATGTGCCATTCAATTAATTAAAAAGCACATGGATCAAATTAAAGCACTATTAATTATTTACACTATTACCAATTAATATGTAATTAAATTTGCAACACTTTGAATTAATATGCGCAACAATGCGATAATTTATTTTATTTTATTTCATAATTAATCAAAATAAAAACACAAAATAACACATGTGCGATAACTGTTCTCCCACTACAAAACGGTAGATTAAATTTCAATTTGTATGTACACAATACGCGATTACTTAATGTTTTGTATTTAGTTTTTAAGGCTTACTTCATAATGAACTTACATTTTTAAAATATTAATAACAAGTGAAAGTTTTTTTTTTTTTGTTTTTATTTTTATTTTTTTATAAATATTTTTTTGTGCTTAATGCACATACTTCTTTCAAGATCAGCATAGCAATGCGAATTTATATATATATATATATATATATATATATATATATATATATATATATATATATATATATATATATATATATATATATATAAAATTATTTTATATGTATTTATTAATTAGTGAATCTCAATTTAAATGTCACTGATGTGGTTCGCGAAATAAAATTTGTGACTATACTAACAAAAAGAATATACTAATATGCACATGTATTGCCACGAAAAAAAGATAATTTACAGTTAAAAAAAATGACAGATTTCAGTTCAGACCACGATACATTTTTGATTGTGGCATTATGAAAAAAAAAAATAAAATTTTGGGATTTTTAAGTCAATATAAAGTGTGCGAGATCATATTAAAGCGACGCCACCGTTGATGATAATAA